>JANAVB010034019.1:1282894-1507894 GCA_029216955.1 Iris pallida | reverse complement strand
AGCTCAAACACACGGAGACGAAGCTTTCTCGTGTATTATCAACCACACAAGTGCCTATTACAAGCTATCCCAACCTCTCTTTATATAGGGAGAGAGATTGGGGGTTATGAAGAAACGAAAGGCCAAAGGGTTTTTGTATGTTACAAGGAGATGAAATGAAGGGCCATATGAGTTACAACACTCCCCCTTGGCTCTCTAGAAATTATGCTTGTAAACATCTCTGAGTTTCTTCGTATGTCTGTAGCTTGCATCTTCAAGTTTGACCATCTACTTGTGCCTCGTCAAAACCTTGCCAAAGAAAACCCAGTGAAAAAAAAACTTTGGTCGAAGGACAAAAGAGTACACACAGGTCAGTGTGATGGGGGTAAACTAACCATTGTAAAGGTGCCTCGTCAAAACCTTGTCAGGAAAAACTCAGTGGAAAAAACCGCTGATCGAAGGACAAAAGTGTACACGATGATTTAGAAGTATACAACTGGATACTCCCCCTGATTATAATAATCCTTAGTGAATAAGGGATTTGAACTGTGTCTCGTTAAAAACATTGCCAAAGAAAACCCAGTGGGATAAACTTTGGTCGAAGGGAAAAAGAGTACACAAGCATACATCAGGATGCTTCCCTTTTCACTCGCACTCGACATGGTGCGGGATATATGCACAACATGGCGTTTGGAGGCGCTCATTGGGGCGCCCCCCCTCACATGCACACAACAGAGTACATGAAACATGTTTCACTTAGGCTAGCTCTGAAAGTTTCCTAAGTCCAATTGCTCTGACATGTTTCTGGAACGAGTGTTTCGGCAGTGACTTGGTGAACAAGTCTGCACGGTTATTCTCCGATCCAATGTGTTGCACTTCAATCTTCTGAAGCGCTTGTTGTTCATGTATAAAGAACAACTTGGGCGATATGTGCTTGGTAGCATCCCCTTTGATGTAACCATGTTTTGCTTGATCAATAACAGCGGTATTGTCCTCATAGACGACAACAGGTTCATCTGGGTCATATGGAAGATCACATGTACTTCGAATATGGCCAATAATAGCTCAAAGCCATACACACTCTCTAATCGCCTCATAGAGCGCGAGTAGCTCAGAGTGGTTCGTTGAAGTAGCCACTAAGGTCTGTTTGCGAGACCTCCAAGAAATTGCTGTGTTCCCAATGGTAAAGACATAACCAGATTGGGAACGCCCCTTGTGCGGATCAGATAAGTATCCCGCATCGGCGTAGCCAATAAAGGTCGCGTTGCTTCGAGTGCCAATAGCGTTGGACTCACTCAAAACCGCGTAGGGATAGAACAAGCCCAACTCCGTAGTACCCTTAAGGTAGCGAAAAATGTCTTTTATGCCATTCCAATGGCGGCGTTTTGGCGCGGTGCTGTGTCGAGCTAGACAATTCATAGCAAACGAGATGTCCGATCTAGTACATTGGGCCACGTACAATAAAGCGCCTATTGCACCCAGATAAGAGCACTCATGACTCAATATCTCTTCGTCGTCCTCCTTTGGACAAAATGGGTCCTTAGTAATGTCTAGAGAGCGGACGATCATGGGAGTAGCGGACGGCTTAACGTCAAAATGACTAAAGCGTCTCAACACCTTTTGGATGTAGTTCGCTTGATGGACAAGAATTCCATCTTTACGGTGCTCGATCTGCAGGCCGAGGCAAAACCGTGTCTTCCTAAGATCCTTCATCTCGAATTCCCTCTTCAGGATATCAACAGTTTCTGACAAGTCTTTTTCGGTTCCTATGAGATTCATGTCATCTACATAGACCGCGATGATTGCGTATCCTGAAGTGGATTTCTTTATGAATACACATGGGCAAAGCTCGTTATTAATATATCCCAAACAGATCAAGTATTCGCTTAGGCTGTAATGCCCGTATTTCGGAATACGTATTTTTAATTAGGCGTGTATGTATTTCGGACCTGTATTTTTATTTTCTCAGATTCTGGCCTGTAATTGTGTTTTGGCTTAACTTGCGGATTTTTGGCTTTCTCATAAAATGGGTTTTTGGACCTGGCGTGGTTTTATTTTATGGAGAAAGAATTGGTTTGGTTTGGTTTAGTATGCATTGGACCATACTTAGCTAACCGCCATCCTCAACACAACATATCATCCCTCATTAAAACCCCACCTAACTTTCTCTCTCATCATAACTTCCATTAATTTTTTCATCTTCTTCTTTCTTCCTCCATACAATGTCACGCCTCGACCCGGAATCACCCAAATCATCGTCCTTGTAGGGGCCGTGATGCCGCACGAGCCTGGAGTTGCGCTCGTGCAAGGCAAGGTGACAAGTTCTCAAATGGTTATCTTTTGATTCGATATTAACAACGATAGGAAAAACAGAGTATACGAAACAATTCTCTTTATTGATATCCGAAACTGAGATTACAATGGCTTTCGATAGCCTAACAATATATGCCAGATTGGCTACAACACTCAGGTTCTCTTGCCCACAAATGATTTTACCGTTCCATACATCATGCCTTCTATATCTCGGCCGCATCAATCCAGCTGCGTAGTCCGAACGTCAATGCGATAGCACACTTCAATGCACTTCGGCATTCCAAGCCTTAACACATTCAAGCAATGCTTTGCCGCGAGCAATCCATTCCCTGCACCCTGCATGAAGCTGGTGGGGGATCAGTACGTTCGTCCTCGCATGTACTGAAGCAAAGATCATCTTTCCAAACCGACATTTTAATCTTTATGTTGAATCATGCAACTTAGCTTATGATCTTGCTATGTTCTCCTTAGGGTCAATTTCATGGCATATTCGAAAGCGTAAAGCATGTTATCATAGCAGCATGTTATCGAATTGAATAGGCAAGCAAACAAGCAATCTCGTGTTTGATTCGTGGCGCGACTTACCAAGTCGACGCACTCGCCCTTGCACCGACGCAAGGTGAATACGCCGCATTCCTTTCCTGTCATGTTATATGTGCATCTCTAAGCAGGATCTCTATACGGGACGCATCTGCGCCTACACTTTCAACCCATCGTTCCTTAACTATATGAAGGTCGTGGGCGTATCCGCGCCGAAATGGACTAAAGGAGTTTCTCTTTTATATTTTTCCTTACTTTCTTTTCTCTTCTTCTTTTCTCTCTCAAAATCGAATTTGGGTAGCCCGGCGTTTCACGGGTTGGGTTGCTATCCCAACTACCGAAACTTATCGCGTGCCTACCATCATTTGCGGCTTCTCACATTTACGACCCAGTGCTAATCGGACTTCGCAGATGTGCGCCTATCAAAGATTACATCCCTCCTAGGCCGAACGGTCTCGGTGCCCCGGTGCGCCCGTTCGGAGGGAACATTCCGTGCACGAAAGATATCATCGCAATTATCTCAAGTCCATTCCATTCGACCATGCAACGCACTATCATTCAAACAACCAAGCATAGCCTTGATTCCAAGACTCAGACTTTTATCATCTCGTATTTCTTTCGTTAACTTTCTATGTTCTCACGTTTCATACTTTGTTTCAATGTTCAATGGCATTATGCCTCAACTCAATGCTCGTCAACCGAACGACCCGAAGGTCTCGAACACCTTTCGAGGCATTATGTCATATCCGACAGTTCTGCCACATTCATGCCACAACTGTATTCTTTCGCAACGAAGCCATCTTTTATTATCCTGTGCACGTAGGCACGTTTCGATCGTATTCCCATATTCTATAACTTATCATTTAATGTTCGGGGCTTGCGCGCTAGGACGCTCGCCTATTGTCTTTCAATATTCTAGCCGTTCTAACTCGTGCAGCAAAGGCACGTTATGGTTCGTGCACTAAGGCACTCGTCGAGTACAGTTATCATGTTCTTGCGGCTTGCGCACCGAGGCACTCGCCTTTGCGATATTCGATGTTCCATAGCGACTCGTATGTTTGATACACGTTTCATTTCAATTGTTCTAACTTAGTGTTCGACTCACACTATGATTTATCCCGATCGGACCATTGCTCGTGGCATCGATAGGTTAACTTAGCATACAATGATATATTTGACTTATCGAATGAAGGAGTAAAAAGAAGTCAATCTTCCCACCTTGACTCGATTCGCCTTCGTCGTTTTGTCGAGCCGATGTGGCTCGATTTCATAACTTTGTTGTACGGCCACTCTCCTAACTTAGCCATTCGAGCACTTCGTGTTTCATTGAGTTATACGTTCGATTTGCCTTAGCGTGCCCAAGTCTCGGTCCATCGCAAGGCGACGATTTAATTTCGCGGACCCCTTACTAAATATGTCAAAAGATCGACCTATAATATTTTTCCGTCAAAGTATAACCTGCACACGAAACCAACTAAAATCAATACTTGCAACGATTCGGACTTGCGCCTTGGTCGATTTGATTTCTTAGAATCTTCGAGCCGATTCAACGCACTCATCCTTCGGGGCAATGCGGCGCTTCGCATCGATTCAACTCGATGCATTCTTTCGGGACAAGGCAACTCTTCGCATCAACTTAGTTTGATGTATTGCTCGGGACAACTTAACTCTCGTATCGTTTTGCATCGATACATTTCCTTGCATCAACGTGACTCGTTGAGTCAACGTTTCAGCGTAATGCACCGTGCGGAGCGGGGCATTACAGAATATACCACTCAAAACAAGGTTCGTCCTCGAACCAAAACCAACACTCCGACTAAGTATTTTGTAGATCGTTTCACGATCTCGTCCCACTAATGTTGTTCAGTTTCACACTATCTCGCAAGCTTTTCATTAACATTTCAAAGTCATCCCTGCAGCTCGATTTGAATTTTGTATACAACTCGATTTGGATCCATACCTATATTTAAGGCGTCCCGATGATATATGTATTTTGACCAATTCCAGTGGTAGCAAATTGGAACAAAGCTGACAGGTAAATTTCAATCCTATGCTTGCCATCTCGTACTCTCGTTCGGACTTATCCTTAGCACTTGTTCTCGCAATTTCATTGCATATGCATATTGATACACACGCGATCATCCAACAAAAGTCAAGGCACACAATGCGATTCAAAATCACCTTTCTCATTTCGTATGTTTCATATGGATTACCAACTCTACGCGTCGCGTCAAGCCGTCGCGCATCCTTCGTAACGCCTTGCGTTCGAAGTCGCCACTCAACTATTTCCGAAGTCTGGCTATGCAACTTAACTCGATACAATTTTCTTTGTTCACTTGCAATTGCATCAACATTCAGGGCTACGCCCGTTAGGTTACTTATATAGTCCCCGTGCTTAACTTCTCCCGACGTAACTATAAATTGACATTGCACAAAGGCCACAATCTATCCGATATGAAAGTTTACATCAAGGCGACGATGCTCAAGGCAACGATCGCCTTAGCATGAAGGTCTTTACGACGCGTCTTACATTAAATTTCCTAACGAGTAGGAATTCACTAGCCAAATTCCCAACTTATCCATCTCGCAACATCGAATGTAAATTTTGATTCACGCAAGCTCAATTACAAGGTGAATCCGAATCTAATAACATGACTCGTAAGTCATTCCCTTCTCATTCCCTCTCGTGCATAGCACGTTTCTCGCAATCGCCTACCCGAATCACCAAGTCCGTTGGTGAATTCTAGTTCGACCGTCGACCAACATAACCATTCAAGCATTCATCCGACGAATACTCAAAATCTAACTTATCATTCTTAATCGAAAGCTGTTCCAACAATTTTCGATCGCCTAGACTTATCGTCAACATGCACCGTGTGATATTCGTTATCAATGCAATCTCATATGCGATATCGCATGGGTCGTCTTACGGTCTGCAGCAATCAATTTAATTTGGCGATCAAGTCTTCTAGGGTCAGCTGCTCCGAAGCTACGCTCGATAACTGTGGATCATCATCGAAGGACAGTTTACTATGAACCATGCTATATCTTATTTTGGAGCCAAATCACGTTTCGACGAGTCTATGCGACTACCCAATTTCGGACAAAACTATTTCTATCGGCACAACTAATGCGCAACTATCTTCCGAGTCAAGTCATGCACTACCGTCGATGATTTCACAATTTATAAAATATCTACTCGCATCGAGTTTGAGTCTATCTTATTTGCGGGTCGACACACGAGATACTATACGCATCGAGCAATCGTCGATGACTTATAGTCTCGTCTTTGATCAATCACAAAATTTACGATCAACCAAGTTCGTTCATTCTCGTATCCTTACTTACAAAATTTTGATAGCGCAAGGCGCACTCCATTTTGTATTCTCACATCGTGCTTACATTTCTTTGCATATCGATCTTGATAGTTCATATCAATTTCGATATCAAGAGGGTCGACTTCGAATCCGTTTTAACGTCAACTTAACTCGCATCGCACACATCCCACTATACTTTAATCGCGTAACTGAGTTACCGATTATCCAATATCGAACCCTCGAGTTATACGATCACGCCCTCTAAGTTTTGCGTATTTTTCAGTCGTACTCAAATGAGTGTCGTCGTAGCGTAACCAACTATTTCTTAGGTACGATTACTCACGTCAACCAACTCTTCATCGAAGTCGCAATTCGTGCGATTCGATTACAATTCGCATCGCCTAACATTCCTATCGAAATCGTAAGTTGTGCGATTCGATTCGACTCGCCCAACATTTCTACCGAGATCGCAAGTCGTGCGACTCATTTGTAAGCTCGAGTATTCCTTTCCCGTCGATCCGATTATTGCGTCAAGGCATAATCGTTTCGCTAGTCTCGATCGTCCAACCAACTTATAACTTTTGTCCGACGTATCGTTCATCGATACTGTAATGCCCCGCTCCGTACGAGGCATTTAGTTGGCTTATTGGATGGGATCAGAATATTGGACCGTGACTTATGTTGGGAATGAGAAGAATTGAGACTGATGCAGTCTCTCTTAGCTGGCTAGACGGAATGGGTATTGGAACGTGGCTCGCTGGTGGAGCTACACTTAGTAGAATTTTGGGTGAGTGGAACTGTCCTTCCTCCTCCTTACTCCTTCATGCTTAATAGATGAAGTATTGAAATGCTATAAACTGCCCCTAAATGTCCCATATGTTAGTTGCTGAATAATAGAGATGCTTTTGCTGAGAATTATTGAAATGTACAACACATTGAACTGCTAATGTGATTCGATGCCTGAGATTGAATTGATAACCTTGTTTCTTATGCTTAATGCTGCTGAAACGATAAAACACTTGATTAATGAGATGCCTTGTGAATGATAGAATAAGAAGTGAACTGGCGGTGCTATCGACCCAATGAACTGAATGAAACACTAGAATCATGTACTCTCTCTATAACTGTTACAAGAATATGAAATGCTACCTGTCCCTTATAAGAAATGAATGTATGTTAAGTTCCTCTTAAGAAAGGAATGATATGAGTTACATTGCAATGAAGCAATGAATGAGATATGATAAAGCTGGGATCGTTGAGATCACCAAATGGAATGATGGTAATGACGAAATAAATAAGTCATTGAATATGACTAATGATGCACTGTTGCCTTTACTTTCCTTAATATATTTTACCATGCAATTTTGTTCACAATCGAGTCGGACACGCATTCGCATGGTCATGGACAACTTGTATACAAGGTTTGAGTAATAATTTCCTCGAACGGTTCCTAGGGCCCTGGGGACCGATTCGGCCTAGGAAGAAATAATGATGAGTGCTATGGGAGCACGGATAAGGCGGGGTGGCATAGAGGCTCGCCACCTACTATGCTGACCGTATTATCTTAAAATGAAATGAAATGAGAAGAGTCCATATGGTTTAACAACACCAGTGACCATGTAGTCAGGATGCATGCTAATGAATGTTTTGTGCAGGCAGAGTAAGTATATCAGATAACCTGTAATTGATACAGGTACGAGGAGTCGGCTATCGATAAGAAATCACATAATTGTGATATTATATAAGTTGGTTTAACTTGCCTGCTTAACATGTTCCATTTAGTATGCTAGAAAGATGCTTTGCTATAATCATTGCTCAAACACAACATACATGCTAAGTGATGCTTGAAGTGAGAACTGCTATAACATGTTTAAAATGTTATGTTAACGATGCCTCAATGATGCCTTTTCATGATAACACCTAGTATGCCTCAATGATGCCTTTGCATGATAACACCAAGAATGATAAATGATATGTCCACATGAATGCTACTAAGAATATGTTTACATGCTTCACTCTGATTATTGCCCATGAACTGTAAACTGATGTTAGGCCCCAAGTAGAAAGATCACTCTAAGAAATGCTTGCTTAAATGATCACTTTAATGTTGGTTTATGCGAGTGGGTTGGATTCTGCTCGCCAGTACATAGATGATGTGCTGACCCACGTTTTGTGGGCAGGTGCTCGTGCTTGGAATGTTCTACACACGAAGATTGGCTTGATTGGTCCCGCGGCATCGAAGATTTGTTGGGCATACAGAAGCTCTCCTTGTACAAGATGATGTCTTCTGTTTATAAAGGGCATAATGTATGGAACATTGTAATCAGTTGTATCAGTGAGATTGTAAGCCAAGTCAGTATATCGAGTGGTAATCCAATGTATCCAAATATCAAATGTAAGCTGTATAGTATTGTTCAGTTGGTTTCCAATGTAAAGTGAGATGTGCTGTAATTATTGTACTTCAATACAAGTCTTGTACTCTTCTTCAATTATCAATAAAGAGAATAAAGTTCTATATATCTCTGTGTGGCTTCAAGTTACTCTTTTTCTCTGCTGCTATAAAAAAGTGATGTACTTCTATTCAATAAGAAAGATTGTCCTCATTAAATTCAATTTAACTGCTTCTGCCGCTGCGATGTGTTCCTATTTGAAGAATAATCGATTATGTACCTTCTTTGCCTTGTACAAGTGCAATACCAGACTTGTACGGCATCACGCCCAAGCGAGGACGATCGATTCCAAGAGATAAAATATGTGAACAAATGACTCTATGAATCGGGGGGTGACAGATTAGGCCATGGTGATCAACATTAGAACTTGGCATTTTGTGATTTGGAGCTTACATTTTTCTAGATCTAAGTTTTAACCATTTTCAGAATTCTTTGGTTTTGATCTATTAAACTTTGATTTTTGCTTGATTTGAGGCTTCCATGTGGAAGAGAATTCAATTTTACACAAGTTAGAACTTTGAAAATCCAAATTTGGTTTTGTTTTGACTAAGTTAGGAAGATTGGAAATTTGGTGTTCTTGGGGTTTTCTCTCGGCTTGGTGGAGAAGATGACCCTCGGCCAGCGCTCTTTAGCGAATGGCCGAACTGCGCTAACTCCTCGGCCAGCACTTTGTGCTGGGCTGACCCGTACTGGCGCTCTTTAGCTCCAGCGCCTTCTTTCTATTGCCGCACTTGACTGCTGCGCCGCTCGCTCCCAGCGCGGATCGGCTCCAGCGCAACTCGTCCCTAGCGCAGTTCGCTCCTAGCGCAACCCAATCCTGCGCAGCTCATATCCTGCACAACTCCCTCCCAGCGCAACCCGACCCAGCGCAACCCGACTCTAGCGCAACCCAACCTCAGCGCAATTTGTTCCCTGCGCAGTTCATCCCCTGCGCAGTTCATTCCCCTGCGCAGTCCATTCCCCCAGCGCAATCTGATTCCCAGCGCAACCTATTTGCCCATGGTGATTTGGTTTTATTTTCTAAGGTTTGGCTTCTCTTTTGTGGGTTGGAGTCTTGAGATATTGTTCCACACAACACGACTGTCTCGATCCAATACGACCAGGCACAGTTTTTGGTATTTTGCTTATGACTAGTACGGTTTTTCGTGATTTCTGTGAAGTATGATTCTAGTACTTTCTGGTCTTCTTGATAGTGACCCGATGGGGTGCGCTCTTAACTTTTAACCTATAATTCATGATTAATCTTGATACTGGATAACTCGATAGTGGCCCGTGGCGGCGCACTCCTGACTTGTAACTTGTAACTTATAACTTGTAACTTGTAACTTGTAACTTGACTTGACTTGATGCTGTTACGATGGCTAACTTGACTCGTATAATCAACTCTGACGCCGTGGGTGTTCATTCTTGCTGCTTTGTGTAATCCACTTGTCTTGTCTTACATCATGTCTAGGACGTGACTCCCTGGTTACCACGGTCAGGGATTCACACTGAATATGGATTAGGATAATGGCTAGATCAAACTATAGTCCATGTAGAATTTCCAGTCACAGGCAATCTCGTTATCTGGGCGCTTTAAATGGACTTGTAGCCTACCGACGAATAGGGCACATTTTTAGCACACTGTCATATGTTGCACCCTCTAAGTCACCTAAGGGTATATCGTCTCCTGGGCGATGTACCCAACCATACTCTCAACTCGCGGAAGGATAACTGGATAGTCTGCAGGGCTTGGGACTGGGAATCTCTCGTTTACATCTTGTTAGTAATTAGGCTTGTGATAACCCTAGTTAGTTAAGTAGTAAGTCGTAGTAATTGCTTGACCGCTTGTGAATGGATGGAGTCCAGCCCTGTCTAAGTCTCGTCTAGTCCCAGTACCTGGTACTCCTGAACATGAATGTTTTACTTATCTTTAACAATAAATGGGTAGAGACAAAGTGCTATTCAGGCGAAGGGTTACAACCCCGGTCCTTGTTTGGTTTACGGATTGTAACCTGGCTCCCGGAATGGTTCCACGTACCTAGTCGTTTATTGTCCTGTTGTACTCTTTATTACTTGTACTTTTTTTCTATTCCTTATATTCTGATATGCTGGCTTTTGTTCTTATTTCGTGGCCTCCCTTGTGGCACTTGATCTTTCTGGGGTTTGACCTAGCTGGTTTTGTGTGGCCAGATTTCGGAGCAGCACCCGAGGATCTACCGAACTTCTAGCCCAATGGTGGCGACTAGAAGAAACCCGGGCTACGAGTAGGTTTTCCATTTTGTTTCGCTCACTACATTGTAAAATTATTCTTTTGAGGCGTTTAGCCGACGAGCACCTGTTAGCTCGATGCATATTTACTTACTGTCTGCCTACGGACTGTAACATGATTAACAAATCCTAGGGTTGATCATGTATGACTTAACTCTTGCTAGTCCTCGTATTTTGTATGACTAGCTTCATGATCAGCTGAATATGTAATATTTGGAACGCCTTTTATTGTATATTTGGTGGTTTAACATCTTGTAACTATATTACTTGCTTGAGATTGAGACAATAGGCTTGACCTTAAGAGACCGTTGGCTTGTAGTAAACCCTCATATCTAGACAGCCGTGACCGTATAGCGAGGTGGATTCCATTTCAATATACGTAGCTGGCTATGTACGTCCCCGCTCTCCAGTATTCTGGTTCTGGGACGTGACATAGGCGGTTATTCCACATTCGCCCGATTGTTTCAATCCATATAGCGAACGCCTCAGTCTAATCGAAAACGCGTTCCGTGGTCGGGAACTACTTGATTCAGGCATCTTTAGTCCTTCAGGGACTCTCATGTATATCTCTGTGTCCAGATCCCCGTAGAGATAGGCTGTGACCACATCCATGAGCTGCATATTCAATTTTTCGGAAGCTACTAAACTGATTAAGTAGCGGAACGTTATAACGTCCATTACGGGAGAACACGTCTCCTCGTAATCAATTCCAGGGCATTGTGAGAAGCCTTGCGCCACAAGGCGAGCCTTGTATCGCACAATCTTATTTCTTTCATTACGCTTCCTTAGGAAAAGCTATTTGTGACCAACTGGTTTAACATTGGGTGGTGTTGGCGCAACAGGTCCAAACACGTTTCTTTTCGCTAATGAGTCTAGTTCAGCCTGGATTGTTTGTTTCCATAGTGACCAGTCCGTTCGTCGTTGACACTCAGCAACATTATGAGGTTCCATGTCATCATTGTTCATAATATCAGTGGCCACTGAGTATATGAACACATCATCGATGACAGTTTCATTTTGCTTCAAAATATCGTCTAAGCTAGCATACTCGATGGATATTTCGAGGTTATCGGCATGATTAGGAATAGGTGTTTTATCTGGAACACACTCTTCTAATACATCGCCGTGATCCGTAATGATCTCATGTGGCAAAATACTTTTAACAAGATTTCTCCGCTTCCGGGGCAGAACATCTTTGGAACCAACCGGTCTTCCCTTCTTCTTGGGAATAGTGGCGGACTGGACGGCCGATAGCAGCGTCCTTTGCTCGGCGGGTTCGACCGGAGCAACATGTTTCACAGGAACATGGCGTCTCTCAGGGACGTCTATCCTTGCAGGCACATTTGCAGCAGGTATAATTGATCTTGTGACTTTTGCTAGGTCGCTAAATGCGTCTGGCATTTGATTTGCAATATCTTGCAGACCTAGAATCCTCTGCACTTTCTTATCACTATGTGCAGAGGGGGGATCATGATGAGCAAAAGCGGACATATGTCACGCTAATTCATGTCGTTCCTCATCAACGTTAGCGTACATTTCTCCCCCTAACGACGGGAAGATTGCCTCATCAAAGTCACAATCCGCGTGTCTCGCGGTAAAGAGATCGCCTGTCAAGGGCTCTAAATAGCGAATGATGGACGGGGAGTTATAACCGACATATATTCCCCGTCGCTTCTGAGGTCCAAATTTTGAACGCCTTATCGGCTCAATTGGAACATTGACTAGGCACCCAAACACGCGTAAATGTGAGATGTCAGGCTCACATCCAGTAACCAGCTGGTACGCGGAAAGTGGTTGGGTGGCCATGGGCCTCAGACGGACCAAATTTGCAGCGTGCAAAATTGTATAGCCCCATGCAGATAGTGGGAATTTGGTGCGCATAACCAAGGTCCGCGCTATCACTTGCAGTCGCTTTATAAAAGCTTCTGCTAGGCCATTTTGGGTATGAACATACGCAACAGGATGTTCAAGATTTATTCCCAAAGTCATGCAATAGTCATCGAAAGTCTTCGATGTAAACTCTGCGGCATTATCAAGTCTAATAGACTTTATCGGATAATCCGGATGGTGAGCCCTTAACTTAATGATCTGGACGAGGAGTTTAGGAAACGCTGCATTTCGGGTGGACAACAACACTACGTGTGACCATCTAGTCGATGCATCAACCAAAACCATGAAGTATTTAAATGGTCCGCATGTTGGTTGGATTGGTCCACAAATATCTCCATGAATTCTCTCAAGGAATTGAGAAATTAATCTCGTAGGTTTCACATGGAGTGGCTTGAGATTCGTCTTCCCAATCGAGCAAGCTTAGCATAGGCTTTTCGGATTTATAACAAAATTCTTTCCTCCAAGAGGATGCCCATGTGATGCATTCATAGTACGAAGCATCGTATTTTGATCCGGATGACCCAGCCGGTCATGCCATAGCATAAAAGTCCTCTCATCAACTGGCGCTCGACGAATGATGAGATTACTCTCGATGTGTTGTATCGTAGTGAGATACAAACCACTTGAAAGACTTTACAACTTCTCCATGATACGCTTTTGGCCGTACTGAGTGGAGGTAATGAAAAGTTACTCGAAGCCATGTTCTCGAGCAGTTTCAACATGAAATCCGTTTTCTCGAATATCCTTAAAACTCAGTAAGGTACGACTGGACCTTGGAGAATATAAGGCCTCTGATACTTCAACGGGAGTACCATTGGACAATAAAAAACGGACTTTGCCAAAACCTTGAACAAGGGTTGAGGGTCCCGAAATGGTTGTCACTGAGGTTACTTTAGGCGTATAGGAGATAAAGTATGATTTATCTCTCAAGATAGTGTGAGTCGTTCCACTATCAACCAGACAATCTACTGCCCCGTGGTCCATGCCTATAAGTAAAAAAAATTAAAATATGTCACACGTTTGAGGAAAGTGCTCAAAATAGAATTTTAATTTATCGAGAAAACAGAAAATACAAACCACCAAAAGTTTCATGACTTAAATCAAATATAGAAAGAAAATGGAGATTCATTCTTCCATTTCTGCCATAAAATTGGGGTCTCAAGATTTAGATTTTCGCACTCGTTGACCAGATTTGCTTCAGCCCGGCGCCCCTTGTGATAATTATCAACTTCTTGGGGGGTTGCCCTGCAAGTCCGTTGCATATGACCATAAGCACAACATTTGTAGCAGAGAGTAGGCGCTTGGCCTTCCACTCTCGCTTTAGGACGACTGGCCCGTTGGTTCTTACCATGAGACTGCCTAGGAGTCAAAGGTCTTTGGTTCTTGTTGGAACCTCGTTTTGGGTGGCGAGACTTAAACTCGCCTCTGTTCCTTGGTTGGGACGACTGGCCCTTGTCTCGTTTCCACTATGGATTTGGTCCACGGAGAGCGTTTGCATCAGGCATTAGAATTGTCTTTGTTCCAGCAGGACGAGAATTGTTGTTTCTCATTAAAATGAGACTGTTCTTCTCATCTAGTAAAAGCTGGGTGCTGAGCTCGAGAAACTTGGTGAACTTAGACTGACGGTATTGCTTCTGGAGCAAGTTGTCAGTGGAAGGAAATGTGGTGTATGTTTTCTCCAAAAGATCACTGTCGGTTAATATCTCACCGCAGTATTGGAGAAGTGATCGAATCCTGCAGACTTCATTGTTGTAATCAGTTATACTTTTGAAGTATTGGAAGCGCAGGTTCAACTAGTCATGGCGTGCTTCAGGTAGCCAAATGGTCTTCTGGTGGTCGAAGCGCTCTTTCAGAGAGTCCCATAGCATCTTCGGCGAGGAAATTTCAATGAACTCCGCCTTCATGGCGTCAGATAAATGCCTGCAGAATAGAATCATCGCTTTGGCGTTCATTGAGCGAGTGACTTCCACTTCACGCTCTTCCTCGTTATAGATGACGTCCAAGAGGCCCTGCGCATCTCGATGGTTCTGGATGTCTTGCGTCCAGTCCAAGTAGTTCTTGCCAGAGGCTTCAAGGATGGAAAAATCAATCTTGATCGACATTTTTCTACAATAAGAGAAAAATCTTGATCAGTCATCATATAAAATGACAGGTTTATATGGATTTAGTTTGCATAAGTAACAACAAACAATTGTAGATAAAACAATGGTTTTGAAAAAACAATTTTTGTTAAAAAAATCCTCTTATAACGATCGACGGACCGATATAGAGGCAAATTATTTGCTTGCAAAAATGCATAAGTATAAATACAATTTGAGAAAAAAATAATTTTCGGTCAACCCCATTCGGTAGCTCTACGTGAATATGACCAGACGGGAAAATGAGGGAGGAGGGTCACCAGGGACCTCTTAAGAACCAAGCCTCAAGTTCTTTCTGACATCATACCCAAATAGGCGAGCCTATTCGGAGAGACTTCATAAAAAAAAAATTCAAATGTAAGAATAAATAAGATTTTTCAAGAAATTCACACTATTTGCGAACAGTGCAAAATATGTGACAATTTAGTGCGTGCTCAAAATGAGCGTTACTTTTGAAAAAAATTAGCCAAAAATTTTATTTTGGAAGGCCCAAATTTGGCGGTGCCAGAATTTGTTTATGTAGCCAAAACCATTTTTCAAGTTTTTTTTCGTAATTACGCAAAAAAAATGTACAACATAAGCAAGCAACAGCACACAAAAGAATTGGTGCCTAAGCAAGCGGCACCAAAAAAATGTCAACTATTTTTCCGACGTCTAATGAAGCGACGCCAAAAAAATAGCGAAAAAAATACAATTTTTACTACCCATCTTTTACAATAATTCACTGAGTAACATAAAGAAAATAAATGCTACTGAGGTGCTTGTCGGGGCGCAGATGGCACTGAGGCGCTCGCCGGGGCGCTCCAAATCCTTCATTACCAAAAAAAAATGTTAGCATCTAAAATTTCTTTTTCAACATGAAAATTTGCTATCAAAAATTTATTTCCTCAGAAATTAACTAACAAATATGTTTTTTTTTCAAAAAAAACAGGTATGCTAATGACTAGATTATAACAAAGTTAAAAATCATAAGAAAATTTTATTTTTGAATATTTTTTTTAAGATACATACAGTTTGATAAAATTTCAACTTGCATTGTTGCTACAATGCATGTTAATTCCTATTTTTTTTTCAACCTCCATATACGGATTACTGCAATGCGTTTAACTAAATTTGAGTGCAGTCAAATATCTAGTTCACACAAGAATCATTAGTAGGTCAACTAGAATAAATAGCACTAGGAAAACCATTCGAAATTCACAACAAAAATTCTGTCCATACAGGATTCAAGCCTGAAATAAGACAGTCAGTACCAAGACATCTAGCAATTGTGAATTATCCTAACGAAGCACTTGTAGCTACTAATCCGCATTATGATAATTTTACCTTTCTTACCGTACGGTAGAAGAAGGCGAGAAAACAATCGGTACGTCGGGTCTCCGGCATTGCACGAGCAAAGTGCTGATAACGTGTCATAAGACGAAAGCTCAAACACACGGAGACGAAACTTTCTCGTATATTATCAACCACACAAGTGCCTATTACAAGCTATCCCAACCTCTCTTTATATAGGGAGAGAGGTTGGGGGTTATGAAGAAACGAAAGACCAAAGGGTTTTTGTATGTTACAAGGAGATGAAATGAAGGGCCATATGAGTTACAACAATATTCACAAAAAAAGTTACTATAACTGAAAAGTTTGATTTATTTCCAACTGGCTTCAGCCCTCCCTAATTTTAGAGCCTACCTCTGCCACTGAAATTAGGTACATTTAGGTACTGTTTGAGAAGGGTGGAAAGTGGGAGAAAAGAAAAAGTTGAGGGAAAAGTGAGAGGAAAATTTTAAATGATGGTGTTTGGAAAGGGGGAGAGAACATGGGGGAGGAAAATTTGAGAGGAAAAAGTAGGTGGGTCCCACCAAAAAATTTTCCTCCCAAATGTGGGAGGAAAATAGAGAGAGATGAGAGGAATTTGAGTGAATTTACCCCACCACCCCTCAAAAAGTTAATATTAAAGCATCATTTGAGAATACCAAGGAGGAAATAGTAATTATACCTATATCCATAAACAAATAAAAAATTGTTTTTAAACTTTTTGTCCATCCAAACAAAGGAAGGAAAAATTAACTTTCCTTTCATTTTACTCTCCTCCATGTTCCTTCCCCTCAAATTTTCCTCTCCCTCCCCACAAATGTTTCCAAACACAGTGTTAAGTAGCACTATGAATAGTAGAGGTTATGACACATGTTTACTGACCTTGGCAACCTTTTGTAGAACTCGTCGGTGTTATCCGCAACATTGTCACGAAACTCAAAGGAGAGAACGTCTTATTCTCCTAAGTAACTCATTTAGAATCGATCGATTCCGTACGCATGGAGCTCTTCCCATCGCTCTCGTTTCATTGTTTTTTTTTGGAGCAATTAGAAAATGTATAATAAATTTGAATGTCAATTTAGTTTGTGAGAGAGAGAGAGTGTGTGTGTGAGAGTGTGTGTGTGTGTATTTTTACGAGCAGGGAAGTTTGAGTTTGTGGATAAATAAATATTACATATATATATTTTTAGACAAATTTTGTTATACCAGAAAAATTAACGAGTCTTAATATTTGGATTAGATTTGAACTGAAAACTCCATTTTTTTTAAAAAGAAAAGAAAATTGAACTAAAATAATAGGCAAATAATATTACTAGGTAGCTACTAGCTACTCCTTGTAGCTGGTGTCTCTCCAAGTCCATGCTCGCGGCTCATGGTGTACAATGGGCCGGTCGAGCCCGAGCCTGACCCAGGCCCGGACCGGCCCGCCCCCCTTAAAGCCCGGCCCGGACCGCTTTTGGACCGAACCGGCCCGGCCCCCCACTCCCGAACGGGTCGGGTCGGGCCTCACCCCCAGCCCGAGCCCGGCCCGTGGAATTTTTTTTTTTAATGTAGGCCCGGCCCGAAGCCCGGACCGGTTGGACCGGCCCGAAGCCCGGCCCGCGCGGACCGGTCCAGCCAGCCGACCGTTGGTTGCTTTCAAAAATTTTTTCTTTCTTTCTTGACCGTTGGAGGGGGGGTTCTTTTACAAAATTGCCCCTCCCATATAGCCGTTATTAAAACGTTGGGAGGGGCATTTTGGTCATTTTTGACGTAAAATGACCAAAATAACCCCGAAAAATTCTTATAAATAGGCCAAAAATCCCATTTTTCAAACACAACTCATTCCTCACAAATTCTCTACATTTCTCTACGGTGCTCTGGTGTTCTACTGCTTTTCCTCCCATGTGCTCTGGTGTTCTACTGCTTTTCCTCCCCGGTGCTCTGGTGCTCTACGGCTTCCCGATCTCCCTCCCAACTCCATTCCGGCTCTACGGCTTCCCGATCTTCCTCTCAATCCCTTACTTTCTTCTAACGTAGTTTACTTTATTTTATTTTATATATGGCTGGTGAATGTTCAAACCCACCTGATCTTGCTGGACAGACTTACCAATATTTTAGTAATTTTTTGACGGTACTGAAATTCCACCTGAGCAAGTAGCCACTAATCCGATTCCGGAAGGGTTCCAACCATTTCCTCCTGAAGTCGCTAGTACCACCCAACGTCCTGAAAAGAAAAAAAGGTCTAAGTATTGGGATTATTTTACTTTGATTTTTGAAACTAATCCTGATGGTTCGCTTGTTTTAGATGCCAAGGGTGAACCGAAACCGTACAAGGCGCAATGCAATAAATGTTGCAACCAGTACGCATGGAAGAAGGACGGTGGCACCGGGACCATATCCAGACACTACGACACTTGCTACGGGAAGGACACACTTCAAGCGTCCCAAACCCAAATAAGCTTTGGCGCCACCGGTTCTTCTTCAATGGGTAACTTTACTTACTCAGCTGCTCGGCATAAAACTGAATTAACTAAACATATTATTCGTGACGAACTTTCTTTCACGACGGGTGAAAGCGAATCTTTACGAGATTATGCATCAATTTCTCTTAACCCCTCCTTTACTAGAGTTAGTAGACAACAAGCTCGAAATGAGGCTATTCGTCTCTTTAACGAGCGGAAAGCCGCTTTGAAAGCAAATTTTCAAAACGTCAGTAAGTTGGCTATTACTTCTGACATTTGGACTACTAAGTGGAGTTATGCTTATATTTGTATTACTGCACACTATATAGATGCACAATGGATGTTGCAAAAATGCATCATCTGTCTTAAACTTATAGAATGTCCATACACGGGCGCTATAATTTCAAGTGAGATTTCAAGACATGTGCGTGAATATGATATTCACCCTAAAAAATTTTCTGTCTCTTTGGACAATGCATCAAACAACAATGCTGCTATGTCTTCTTTGCCATTGATTTTTCAGCCTATTTTAGAAGGTAGACTTTTGCATGTTAGGTGTGCTTGCCATATAATTAACTTAGTTGTTAAAGAATGTTTAAAATTTTTTGATTCCCATTTAGACACTCTGCGACAATGCTTGCTCCACCTAAACTCGTCTCCAAGTAGACAACAAAGTTTTGCATGCACTTGCGCACATTTTGGTATTACTTTTAGAAGATTTGTGAAGAATATACCAAATAGGTGGAACTCCACCTACTTGATGTTGAAATCTGCAATTCCTTTTAAGAGTGCTATTACATTTTATTATAGTTCGGATGTCACCTTTGACTATCAAGTTACTACTGATGATTGGGTAGCAGCTGAAAGTGTTGGTAAATTTTTAGAAGTTTTTTACAATGCTACATTAACTCTTTCTGGTATTTATTATCCCACATCTTGCTTAGCTTTACGTGAACTTTGTAACATGTCTTATTTATTTTCTAAATATAGAGATTATCCAAATTTTGAATATGCGGTGAGAAATATGGAAGCCAAATTCAAGAAATATTGGGGTGAAGTACCTTTTTTATATTGTTTGGCTTCCATATTTGATCCTACAATCAAATTGGATGGCGTAGAGGTTTTATTAGATGGATATGGAGAATATATGGGTATAAACGTTACTGACATGAAGGCAGAAGTTAAAGTTGCTTTGGACAGGTTAGTTATACTGTACGAAGAATGTCACTCCCCGTTCCCAGAATAAAGTATTTTATACGTGAACTTCTTGAATGTATTTATTCAATATTTATCATGCATTTATTCTGTATTTAAATTCTTCAATTTTACGCTTATTAATTTTTTGTATTTTATTTTCTGCTTTTTCTTGGCTCTTGGTTCATTTCGGTTCATGGGAAACCAACTTGGTTCGGTTTGGTTCAACATGGAAAGGAATGGATGGCTTGGATTTGGTGGAGAGAATGAATGGTGGAGATCCACTTGACCTTGATATAAAAGTTCTTCTTCCACTCTCTCTCTTCATTCATTCACATTTACTCCTCCACCAAACCCTAACCCACTTGTGAGAGGTAAGTACATCTTGCACACCATGAGAAATTTCATGTATCCCCATCTATTTTTAGTTTATGTTGTTTATCTTCTCTTCCTCTACAAGTTTAGGTCTTGAAGTTTTAGATTTCCATGGATGGTTCGGTGTAGATCTAAGTTTTAAGTTTTGGGTTTTCATATGAATTTTAGGGTTTTGATCTATCAAACATTGTTGTTTTCGAAAATAAGTGGTTCCATGTTGTAGAGAATTTAATTCTACTAAAGTTTGGCTTTTGAAAAGTTAGATTTCGATTTATTTTGTGGAAGTTATGGCAAAAAGTATTTTTTTGTTCGTTCCTATATTCATCTGCCGCATGAGGCGCATGTCGTAGTAGGCGCATATCATGTCGCAGTTGAGCCGCATGAGGCGCATGTCGCAGTAGGCGCATATCATGTCGCAGTTGAGCCGCATGAGGCGCATGTCGCAGTAGGCGCAAATCATGTCGCAGTTGAGCCGCATAAGGCGCATGTCGCAGTAGGAGCATATCATGTCGCAGTTGAGCCACATGAGGCGCATGTCGCAGTAGGCGCATATCATGTCACAGTTGAGCCGCATGAGGCGCATGTCATCGTAGGCGCATATCATGTCGCAGTTGAGCCGCATGAGGCGCATGCCGCAGTAGGCGCATATCATGTCGCAGTTGAGCCGCATGAGGCGCATGCCGCAGTAGGCGCATATCATGTCGCAGTTGAGCCGCATGAGGCGCATGCCGCAGTAGGCGCATATCATGTCGCAGTTGAGCCGCATGAGGCGCATGTCGCGGTAGGCGCATATCATCTCGCAGTTGAGCCGCATGAGGCGCATGTCGCAGTAGGCGCATATGGTGTCGCAGTTGCATGCATGTCGCAAAATAGGCCGCATATGCATAATTTGGTTGTTTCTGACTGTTATATGTCCTAATTGACTGAATTTTGGCTAGAATTTCTTTCAACTCCCAACATGAAATTTGTTGATCTTTTCCTTGGCTTCAAGAATATGTTACCAACTATTTTATACTAGTTATGGACTCGACCATTATAGTGCCCCGCTCCCGTTGGGGCGAAGCACTATGTAATAGGCTCGTGCCAAGTCAGACATGGTCGGGAACATAGATGGCTAGTCTGACTCGGCGACGAGTTTGGATACAAAAACCATGGCATCAATAAAATCGATTTGGACGAGTGATATGAGTACCGTTCCAACTAATGGATCGACTACTGTTGGAATAAGTCCTAGATGCGGTAGGCGGCGTCTTGGCGAAGGAACTCTAAAGGGAGCGACGCAACCCGTCTGCCGTTGGTTTTATTGGTTTTCTTGGCTTTCTGAACGTATTATTGCGTGGATTTGATAGTGTGCTTTCGCGTCGATTTCTGAATGCGTCCTTGAGAATTTCGAAGGAAGGATTGAAGGAAGGGTTCTAATTCGATGCTCGTGCCATTGCAGGAGTTCGTGTAACTGACGCTTGACCGTCGCGAAGCGTTCTCCTACTCTCGACGCAATCTCCTTAGGTGGGTGGTTCTTCGGCCCCTTCTTTTCTACTCCTTCCCGCCAACTAAATTCTTAAAGTTCAACGTTCAAATCGATGATGCTAACGGGATGTATGCTTGCCACTAAGATCAAGAGCTCGGGATAATATATCAACCTAGAAAAGTAAACTCTGAATCGATAGGTTCACACTAAGAAAGAGATAGACTATATTTCATGCCATGCAAAACACAACTATGAAAACCTTGGTGGCGGTACATCATGCCTCGGAGAATTTGGTGCCTACGGGATGCTAAATCAGAATGTATGGTTTTGGGGGAAAGGACCCTTGTGCGAGTAGGAATGATTATGTGATTTGATAATGGTTACGCTATGCAATTTACTTCATACATATATAACTGTTCATACATTCGCATGGTCAAGGACGACTTGTGCACAAGGTGAGCTTTCCTCGAGACGGTACCCGGGGCCCTGGGACCGAATCGGCCTAGGAGGAAATTATGAAAATCGTGCTTCGGCGCGAGGCATTGCGAGACCTCCAGTTAGGCTCGCTACCTGGACTGGAGGGCGCGTCGCAAGGCTACGTAATCGTCCTTCTTGGTGTCGATATCACCAATGACCGCATATAGGATAGATTGCATGCTCACCTATTGTTTTGTGCAGGTGGTAAGTATCCTGTATATTTTGTGCAGGAAAGGAGCACGGCCGTGGTAAGAATGCCTTTAAATGGGTTATGTTGTTATCGTTTAAAATGTGCCTTCGATATGAACTGCAACTCATATAGTTCTAAATAGAAAGATCACTTCGTATGCCTGAATCCTTAATAAGCAGTGTCGGTTTAGACGAGTGGGTTCGTCCCATCCACTAGCAAGTGTGCTAACCCCCAACTCTCCAGGTAACGAGCGTGCTGCGGGAGCTCGAGACTAAGCTGGAGCTGAAGAACGGGAGGCGGCACGAAGCTCTCCTATTTTGAAGTATTTTGATGCCCAATTCAGACCGAAGGCTTTTGTTCAAATGTATAAAGGGGCATGAATGTATGGAACGCCGAAGATTATTTCAAGGCGTAGCTGTCGATAGCTTTCTTTTGTATTTCAAAGATGTAGCCGCAACGGCATATGTAATGTAAATATGACCTTGCACATATTTTGCAAGTTTATGAATGAAAAGCTAAGTTTTTTCCTATGCTATGTTTTCAACTCTCTGCACTGTTTAATTTCAACGCGTCGAGCCTAAAAGAAATTTCCAAGCGCACATCCTTGCCTTGTGCAAGTCTATCAAAGACTTGTACGGCATCACGTCCCGACCCGTGGGGATCGATTTATATCGAGTCAAGGCGATGGCGACCGATTCGGCGAGTCGGGGCGTGACAACCATGCTTAATACTAATTTGACTTTTATGCCTTGTCACGAATTGACCCCGACTGTTACTTGACTAATAATCGATCATGCGTTCCTAGTTGGAACTAAGAGACTGGCTAGTCGTCTTATTGAATTGAATGAATGAGACACGTTCATATTAACTATGAACTATTATCATCGATTGGCCGATCCCGAATATTGACATACAGGCACACATGCAGGCTTCAATTTATTTATTTATTTTTCTACCAAAGCAGCATGTGTACTTGATGGTCAAGGCATGATTATTCCGTGGTTAGTTTTGATTGTTGCATTACGCTATGTAAGACCTACAACCTAACCGCACGGGTATCGTTGTAGAGTTGGGCATATCGTACTTGTACGAAAGTACTCATTTGAATGACCATGATCCACGGCATGAGATTTCACTCAACGTAGAGACTATTAAGTTAAATAAAATAATGATTGCATGGAGAGAATGGATTCTCGAGTTCTTACATGGCAGCCCTCTTGGGACTAGTAGTGCCCGACAGGCCGGTTGGTCCCCACAGATACTACAAATATGCCACACGGGCAGGGAGCGGTATCTGATTATATTATCTATGGTATATTGTATATTGATGACGGTCGTCCTGCTGGGACTCGTCTAATTCATGATTGGCGCAATTGATTGACTGGGTAAACTAGCCTTGCTTGCCCATAGTAAGAGCTGAGGAATCCTTTATTGCATAAATTCCAGGATAACTTGGAACTCACAGTAACAAGCCGTAGTAGTTGAATGGCCGTTTAAATTGATTTGTTTGTGTACTGTACCTACTCTGTTATCTAACTGAGATGATCAGAATGTCAGGACATGACGGGCCAACTTCTGTCCTTGTTTGGTTGGGAGGTTGGTTCGAAGTGTCGTGATGTTATGTGAATCCCAGTGGCAAGCAGAGATCTACTTATCATATTCTCTTATTACTGGTTTTAATTCCTCATATCGTGCTTCCTTGTGGTACTTGCTATTAGAGGTCTAACCTCTCTGGTTTTGCATGGCCAGATTTAGAGCCGGTTCCCGAGGACTCAGCTTACTTCTACCTCCAAGATGGTCAATACTAGAGGAATGATCGCAGGAGGACTCGAGTGGGTTCCTTACCTCCCCGCTCGTTTTGTTATTTACTTAATACCTTGCCGTTTGGCACCGACATGTTAGTCGGATTGTCTTGTACTTACTTTTACATAATTATAATTAAGTCAGACTGCAGCTGATAACAATTGTGTACACTTTGCTACATCATCTGGCTATGTTTTGGAAAGCCAGATATCAAGAACATTTTGACGGAGCGTTGGGGACGTCTTACTGCTTTATCTTATATGTTCTCTATTTCTGTTTCTTATTTGAATGATTGAGACAATAGATGTGAAATGACCATCGTGAGACTTTCATGTAGTATGCACCCCCTCGTCTTTTAGACAACATTGATCGTATTATATAGTATTCATCTACCCGTAATACGTAGCTGGCTGAGTCATCCCCCCGCTCTCCAGTATTCTGGTTCTGGGGCGTGACAAGGTTTTAGTGGTGGCCCATACAGGTCTGATTTCAGACTTGTGGGGTGTTTTAATTTATAGGATGTCTCAATCACACATGTTCCCCCTTGATCTCATGATTCGTTACTCTCGACTCTAGCTTGACATTCATGTATCCTTTGACTTCATTGATCTTTCCTGTCCGATCGTTTGATTGTTCTTTTGTCCCTTTTCTTAGGGGCACCTCGTCCGCATCCGCCAGGATTGGGCAACAACAACAAGAGCAACACGGACAACCTGACCATGTTGGTCAGCAATAAGGGCCGGTACTAACTCAAGAGACCATCCAAGAAGAAGTAATAGTGGAAGCAGCAGCTGGACCGCAGTATCCGGATGTTCTACCACCACCAACAGTTCCACCTACCCCTGTGGAAGTAGACACACCAGCCCTTCTGGAGATCACGAGAGGGATGATGGCTACTCAGCAACATCAGATGTTAGCCCAGCAGCGCATACACGCTCAGTTACAAGAGCAGAATGTACTACTTAACCAAGGGTTGCAGACAGCTTTGGAAAGAGGGGCAAGGCCGGATTCAGGAGCATCAACCAGATTTTGTAAGTTCAACCCCCGCCGTTTCGAGGGCACGGAGGATGCCATCTCAGCAGATGCATGGCTTAAGGATATTGAGTCTATCTTGACAGCCGCTAAGGTGCCGGCAGAAGAACGTGTGGATCAGGTGAAGTTGTTACTTCAGGATCTCGCACGTGATTGGTGGGAATCAGAGGAAGTGGGCATCAGACGTCCTGTTACTTGGGACGACTTTACAGCAAGGTTCAAGACGAAGTACTATAGAGTTGTGGCGCAGTTTGAGCTACAACAGAAGTTTATCAACCTCAAGCAGGCCGACAAGACGGTAGATGCCTATGCAGCGGAGTTCTGCAGATTGAGCAGGTTTGCCCCAGAGATGGTAGCAACAGAAAGCCAGAGGGCTATGAGGTTCCAGCAAGGGTTTCACCTTGAGCTCTTGCAATTGATAGAGGGGAACAATTACCAGACTTTTGATGAGGTATTGACGACAACCCGAAGGCATGAGATCACCATTCAGAGGATCACAGCAAGGACTGGAGGTCAGAAGAGATCTCACAATCAGATTGAAGGAGGAGGGGGAGCAGCGCCCCGAACAACAGCACCATCCCTTGGCATTCGCATTCACGATGTGGCAATGCGAGGGCCAGCACCACCCAGGCAACAACAACAGCAACAGAAGAAGAATCAGCAACCCCCAGCGGGCTGCACTTATTGTGGGAAGATGGGGCACACTAGAGATGTATTTCGGGCATTGAACGGACTGTGTTTGATATGTGGAAATCCAGATCATCGGGTTACCACATGTCCCATGAATTCGAGGTCAGGAGGACCAGTGCAGCAGTTTCCTGCTCTACCAGCACCAGGGGCAGGACAGTATCGAGGACCCGCAGTAGCAGTGAGACCATTGGCCCAGCGTCCGTTAATGCCACAGGCTCAGATGTTTCGACAGCAGGGACCGCCGATGCAGTAACACCAGCATAGACCACCCCAGCATCATCAAGGCAGGGGCCAGCAGCAGCACCAGGCTAGGCCGCAACATGGGAACCAACAAGGAGGTCGAGGGCAGGCATTCACTCTGTCCTTGGAGGAGGCATTAGCATCGAGAGATGTTGTGGCAGGTAACATTCTCGTCGCCTCATATTCCGTAGTAGCATTGTTTGATTCAGGAGCATCACACTCATTTATATCTGCACAATTTGCGACACGACTAGGAATGGAGTTCGAGGCATTGCCAGGGAGGTTGAATATACTCACTGGCAATGGGCTCGTAGGAGTTAGTAGAGTTATTTTAGCGTGTAGCATTGTAGTTTGCGGGCACTCCTTACCCGCCCAGTTGATAGAATTTTCTGTTGGAAATTTCGATGTTATCTTAGGCATGGACTGGCTGAAAGACAGTCATGCGACAATAGATTGTCGTAGTGGGAGTGTATCTTTTGATATTCCAGGCATGAAGAGATTCACCATAGTCAGATCCATGGAAACTCAACAAGAGCAGGGAGTAATAACGACGATGGAAGAAGTTCAGGTTCTGAAGGTAGTTGAAGAGTTTTTAGACGTATTTCCTGAAAAACTTCCAGGTCTACCACCGATTAGAGATATTGAGTTCAGTATAGAATTGGCACCTGAAACTAAACCGATATCAGATCGAGTTTACAGAATGACGGATTCAGAGCAGGCCAAGGTATATCAGTACATAGAGGAACTGAAGGAGAAGAAGTTCATCCAAGCTAGCATATCACCATAGGCAGCACCAATGGTACTTGTGGGAAAGAAGGATGGGTCATCCAGATTGTGCATTGATTACAGGAAGCTTAACGCGGCGACAGTAAAGAACAAGTACCCACTACCCAGGATCGACGACTTGTTTGATCAGTTGAGCAAAGCTAGAGTTTTCTCCAAGATAGACCTTCGTTCAGGGTATCATCAAGTGAGGGTTCGGAAGGAGGATATTCCTAAGACAGCATTCAGGTCGAAGTATGGGCATTATGAATTCATAGTAATGCCGTTTGGTTTGACTAATGCTCCAGCAATATTTATGGATTTGATGAACCGTATCTTTATGCCATGCTTAGATCAGTTTGTCGTTGTATTCCTTGACGACATTCTCGTATATTCTGCCAGTGAAGAGGAGCATGAAGACCACCTCAGGAAAGTGTTACAGGTTCTGAGAGAGAACCAGTTGTATGCCAAGCTCAGCAAGTGTGAGTTTTGGTCGGATCACATTTCATTTTTGGGTCATATCATATCAGGAGCTGGAGTAGCAGTGGATCCCAAGAAGGTAGAAGTAGTAGAGAGTTGGCCAGTACCCAAGACCGTAGCTGACGTACGGAGTTTCTTGGGATTGGCAGGATATTACAGAAGGTTCGTATCAGACTTTACAAGGCTTTCAGCGCCTATGACCCGCTTGACACGGAAGGATGTACCATTCGTCTGGTCGGTAGAATGCCAGGCATCATTTGAGAATCTGAAGCAGAAGTTGATATCAGCGCCTATTCTTACATTGCCAGTTGGACCCGGAGGTTTTACAGTATATTGTGATGCGTCAGGAAAAGGACTTGGGTGTGTCCTAATGCAACATGGGAAGGTGATAGCATACGCATCTAGGCAACTTCGAGACCACGAGAAGAATTATCCAACTCATGATTTGGAGTTTGCAGCAGTAGTGTTTGCTTTGAAGCTATAGAGGCATTACTTATATGGTGATCGAGTAGACATGTACACAGATCATAAAAATCTGAAGTACATCTTTACTCAGAAGGAGCTGAACATGAGGCAGAGAAGATGGTTAGAGCTAATCAAGGATTATGACGTGGAGCTTCAGTATCATCCAGGCAAGGCTAATATGGTAGCAGACGCTCTTAGCAGGAGAGGCGGCGCATTTATGTTGACAACGCAGAAGCACATCTTAGAAGACCTTCAGGAGATGGGCATCGAAGTTATACTTCCTAGTGATGTAGGAGTTCTAACAAGTTTACAAGTTCAATCCGACTTGGTAGACATGATCAAGGCAGCTCAGGCACAGGACCTAAGGATTCAGAAGCTTAGAGCAGAATGTGAGTCAGGACTCAGAAAAGAGATGCAAATTCATGAAGATGGTACGCTTAGGTTTGGATCACACCTATGTGTGCCTAGTGGAGATATCAGACAGGAGGTTATGAGAGAAGCTCACAGTTCTCAATATTCTATACACCCTAGAGGGACCAAGATGTACCAAGATATCAAGCAGCACTTCTGGTGGAACGAGATGAAGAGGGAGATAGCTAGATTTGTTTTCCGTTGCTTGGTATGTCAGCAAGTGAAGACAGAACAGCAGAGGCCAGCTGGGTTATTGCAACCGCTTCCTATTCCAGAGTGGAAGTAGGAACACATCACAATGGACTTTGTGACCGGTTTACCGAGATCACCAAGTGTTAAAGATGCTATTTGGGTGATAGTAGATCGGCTTACAAAGGTGGCACACTTTCTTCCTTTCAGAGTAGGGCAATCTACAGAAAAGTTGGCAGAGTTGTACATACAACAGATAGTCAGGCAGCATGGAGTCCCTGCCAGTATTGTGTCAGACAGAGATACCCGTTTCACATCACATTTTTGGAAGAGCTTACATCATAGTCTGGACACTAAGTTAAGATTTAGCATGGCTTACCATCCCCAGACAGACGGGCAATCAGAAAGAACAATTCAGACTTTGGAAGATATGTTGCGAGCTTGCACTCTAGATTTTGGAGGATCTTGGGAGAGCCACCTGCACTTAGTTGAGTTTTCTTATAACAACAATTATCAAGCCAGTATCCAGATGGCGCCATTTGGAGCACTATATGGTAAGAAGTGTAGGTCGCCACTAGCATGGGATGATATCGGGGAGAGGAAGATGTTAGGCCCGAAAATGATTGTTCGGACGGTTGAATTGGTTAAGGGAATTAGAGAGCGACTTCGAGTTGCGCAGGATCGGCATCGTCATTGGGCGGACCAGCATCGTAGGCCGCTAGAGTTTTCTGTTGGGGACCACGTGTTCTTGCGGATCTCACCTACCCGTGGGGTCATTAGATTTGGGGTTCGCGGGAAGTTGAGTCCGAGATACGTAGGACCATTTGTTATTCTTGATAGGATAGGCGATGTTGCTTATCGTTTATCCCTCCCACCTTCGTTACGAGAGGTGCATGACGTATTTCATGTATCTCAGTTACGTAGGTATGTATCGGACCCAAGCCATATCCTTGATCATTCTGAGCTGGTTGTTGGTACCAACCTGTCTTACGAGGAACAGCCTGTGTCTATTTTGGACCGAAGAGAGAAGATACTCAAGAATCGAACAATTAGCCTTGTCCGGGTTGCTTGGGGTCATCACTCATTAGGAGAGTCAACGTGGGAACGTGAGGATGATATCCGATCACGGTATCCGCACCTGTTTGACTCACAAGGTATATCTCTCTCTATATACCTTGATTGTTTTAACTCCTCATGCTTGCCACCTTATGAGTAGAATTGCTTGATGTCGTAGGTTGTTAAACATAGATATATTACTTGCTATTTGACATTGTAGAATAGCTACTTGCTCCAATTACTTGTACTTCGATTAGTCTAGCTCTGACATTTCTGTCCTGCTTGGGTCTGAAATTCTGAGGACGAAATTTTTCTAAGGAGGGTAGAGATGTCACTCCCCGTTCCCAGAATAAAGTATTTTATACGTGAACTTCTTGAATGTATTTATTCAATATTTATCATGCATTTATTCTGTATTTAAATTCTTCAATTTCACACTTATTAATTTTTTGTATTTTATTTTCTGCTTTTTTTGGCTCTTGGTTCATTTCGGTTAATGGGAAACCAACTTGGTTCGGTTTGGTTCAACATGGAAAGGAATGGATGGCTTGGATTTGGTGGAGAGAATGAATGGTGAAGATCCACTTGACCTTGATATAAAAGTTCTTCTTCCACTCTCTCTCTTCATTCATTCACATTTACTCCTCCACCAAACCCTAACCCACTTGTGAGAGGCAAGTACATCTTGCACACCATGAGGGATTTCATGCATCCCCATTTATTTTTAGTTTATGTTGTTCATCTTCTCTTCCTCTACAAGTTTAGGTCTTAAAGTTTTTGATTTCCATGGATGGTTGGGTGTAGATCTAAGTTTTAAGTTTTAGGTTTTCATATGAATTTTAGGGTTTTGATCTATCAAACATTGTTGTTTTCGAAAATAAGTGGTTCCATGTTGTAGAGAATTTAATTCTACTAAAGTTTGGCTTTTGAAAAGTTAGATTTCGATTTATTTTGTGGAAGTTATGGCAAAAAGTATTTTTTGTTCGTTCCTATATTCATCTGCAGCATGAGCGCATATGGTGTCGCGGTTGCATGCATGTCGTAGAATAGGCCGCATATGCATAATTTGGTTGTTTCTGACTGTTATATGTCCTAATTGACTGAATTGTGGCTAGAATTTCTTTCAACTCCCAACATAAAATTTGTTGATCTTTTCCTTGGCTTCAAGAATATGTTACCAACTATTTTATACTAGTTATGGACTCGACCATGCTTAATACTAATTTGACTTTTATGCCTTGTCACGAATTGACCCCGACTGTTACTTGACTAATAATCGATCATGCGTTCCTAGTTGGAACTAAGAGACTGGCTAGTCGTCTTATTGAATTGAATGAATGAGACACGTTCATATTAACTATGAACTATTATCATCGATTGGCCGATCCCGAATATTGACATACAGGCACACATGCAGGCTTCAATTTATTTATTTATTTTTCTACCAAGGCAGCATGTGTACTTGATGGTCAAGGCATGATTATTCCGTGGTTAGTTTTGATTGTTGCATTACGCTATGTAAGACCTACAACCTAACCGCACGGGTATCGTTGTAGAGTTGGGCATATCGTACTTGTACGAAAGTACTCATTTGAATGACCATGATCCACGGCATGGGATTTCACTCAACGTAGAGACTATTAAGTTAAATAAAATAATGATTGCATGGAGAGAATGGATTCCCGAGTTCTTACATGGCAGCCCTCTTGGGACTAGTAGTGCCCGACAGGCCGGTTGGTCCCCACAGATATTGCAAATCTGCCACACGGGCAGGGAGCGGTAGCTGGTTATATTATCTATGGTATATTGTATATTGATGACGGACGTCCCGCTGGGACTCGTCTAATTCATGATTGGCGCAATTGATTGACTGGGTAAACTAGCCTTGCTTGCCCATAGTAAGAGCTGAGGAATCCTTTATTGCATAAATTTCAGGATAACTTGGAACTCACAGTAGCAAGCCGTAGTAGTTGAATGGCCGTTAAATTGATTTGTTTGTGTACTGTACCTACTCTGTTACCTAACTGAGATGATCAGAATGTCAGGACATGACGGGCCAACTTATGTCCTTGTTTGGTTGGGAGGTTGGTTCGAAGTGTCGTGATGTTATGTGAATCCCAGTGGCAAGCAGAGATCTACTTATCATATTCTCTTATTACTGGTTTTAATTCCTCATATCGTGCTTCCTTGTGGTACTTGCTATTAGAGGTCTAACCTCTCTGGTTTTGCATGGCCAGATTTAGAGCCGGTTCCCGAGGACTCAGCTTACTTCTACCTCCAAGATGGTCAATACTAGAGGAATGATCGCAGGAGGACTCGTGTGGGTTCCTTACCTCCCCGCTCGTTTTGTTATTTACTTAATACCTTGCCGTTTGGCACCGACATGTTAGTCGGATTGTCTTGTACTTACTTTTACATAATTGTAATTAAATCAGACTGCAGCTGATAACAATTGTGTACACTTTGCTACATCATCTGGCTATGTTTTGGAAAGCCAGATATCAAGAACATTTTGACGGAGCGTTTGGGACGCCTTACTGCTTTATCTTACATGTTCTCTATTTTTGTTTCTTATTTGAATGATTGAGACAATAGATGTGAAATGACCATAGTGAGACTTTCATGTAGTATGCACCCCCTCGTCTTTTAGACAGCATTGATCGTATTATACGGTATTCATCTACCCGTAATACGTAGCTGGCTGAGTCATCCCCCCGCTCTCCAGTATTCTGGTTCTGGGGCGTGACAAAGAAGGAGCAACGTCGACCCGACCAACTCAGGGGGGGCTAGTAGTAGCTCCGGCTTGGCGTCTAAGCTATCAGCAGCCGGTCGCATACTGCAAAGGAAGAAACAAAAGCAAACTTTCTAAACTACTCAAGAGTTGTCTCTTTACCTTAATTCTTATCAAGACGAAGATGAGACTCCAGATCACTTCGCCGTTTTAGAATGGTGGAAGAGACACGACAAGAGATTTCCTGTGCTTTCTAACATAGCACGCGATCTACTGATGGTTCCGGTGTCTACGGTAGCATCGGAGTCCTGTTTTAGTGCAAGTTCGAGGATGTTGAGCGATAGGAGGAGCCGCTTGAAGCCCGATATCTTGGAAGCAATAGTGTGCGTACAAGATTGGATGAAAGCCGATAGAAGAGCACAAAACCAGAAATATGAAGAAGATAATGATGTTCACGAGCTGGATTTGGAATCGCTTTCATTGCATGAAGGCGAACAACAATGAGACTACGGTGCAAGGTATTAGGTATGTACATTTAAACTTATACATTTCAATTTTAAATTTTAACTTATACTTTCAAAAACTATTTTTTATTTTTAACTTATACTATTTAAATTTTAAATTTTAACTTATAATATTCAAATTTTAAATTACACTTTCAAAAACTATTTTTTATTTTAAATTTTTTTTTTTAACTCCGCCTATGCCAAACAAGCATTTGTCTGTCCCAAGCCCGGATAAAGGAAGAGGGAGAAATGTTTTTTTTTTTAAAATTTTTATAAATTTTTATAAACATTTGTATATATTTGTATAAATTTTTATAAACATTTTTATAAACATTTTTATAAATTATACTATTCAACATTTGTATTACAAACATTTGTATAAACATTTTTGTATAAACATTTTTTGTATAAACATTTGTATAAACATTTTTCTATAAACATTTTTGTATAAACATTTTATAAACATTTTTGTATATATTTGTGTAAACATTTTTAACTTATACTATTCAAATTACAAACTTTTGTACTACAAATTTTTATTAAATTTTTTCAAAAATTAAACATTTTTCTAAATTAAAATTATGTTACAAATTTTCAAAATTAAAATACAAAGGAAAAATGTTTAAAAAAGGAAAAAAAAAATACAAAAGAAACTGTAAAATATATATATATATATATATATATATATATATATATATATATATATATATATATAGAAAAACAGGGCCGGTCCGGTTCAACCGGCCTGAACCGGCCCGAACCGACCTTGGCCCGGCCCGGTCCGGCCCGTGGACCGGTTCAGCCCGGACCGGCCCACCCTGGGTCCGGTCCAGTGGGTCGGGCTGGGCCGGCTCTTCAAAAACCGGACCGGACTTGGCCCGGACCGTAAAATACAATGGGCCGGTCCTGGACCGGCCCGAGCCCGGTCTGGCCCGCAGCTAATGGACCGTGGGCCGGCCCGGACCGGCCCGAATACACCTTGACTCGCGGCGCTCGAGAAGATTCCAGGAGGAGCTTATGCTCAGCCAGACCGGTCGATGGATCTCCGAGATCTGCGTCCCGCTGTCGCTCCCGCATCTGCTCCGTGGGGGACTTCGACGTCGGCAGAAGCGATGGACGTAGCGGAGGGAGAGACGAATCGGACCGATCTCGCCAGCACCAGCTTCGGCATCTCGCTCCACGGTTGCGCTAAGGTGATTCACAATGCAGATCTTACCCCCACGTTGCGCGGACACGGATACGACACGGATTCGGCGTCTATTTTGACCTGCCCTAGTGCATATCCGAGTGTCCGCACCGTGTCCGACGCTACGAGTGACTGGAACGGCACGATTTTTTTTTTTTGGGGAGTGTCCCTGCTCTTCTAGTATCTTACGTATAGGTTAATTTGTTTTCTAGTATCTTGCTATTATCGTCTTTGGAGGGATACGAAGCACGGACACTCCGAAAACACTGGCCGTGCCGGGTCGGACACGTACCGGACACTCCAAAAATACTATAGGACACACCAAAATAGATCCGTGCCCTTATCGCCCTTGTGTCACGGATGTGATCGTGCAAAGGGTTTTTATTATTAATTTATGTATTACTTTTTGCTTTTTTTTTTCTTGTTGGTGCCACCACTTTGTCACACTAGAACTGCATGAGTTTAATTCCCAAATACATTTTCCTATTTATTTCTCACCTCCTCAAAGAATAAGGCAAATGTTAAAGGCATCCCCAAATTACTAAGGGCCACCAGCTTCATATTTTTTAAAAAAATTACAAGTTTACCATTTTGAAAACACTAAGGGCCACCAACAGTGACTGCAGGACTTGCCTGCTGTCGAAAGTGAAGCCAAGACTGCAGGGCTTGCCTGCAGTCCTCCAATGGCCCTTCGTAAATAGGACTGCAGGACTTGCCTGCAGTCCAGAGTAAAGACTGGACTGCAGGGCTTACCTGCAGTCCTTCACAATTTTTTTTTCTAGGCGAACTCCAGTTCCCACTGCCTTTTCTTCTTAAAAAAACCTAGAAATCCTCGTCTCGGAATGGCGACACTAGCGAGTCCTTCGTCTCCGAGCTGCCTCCAGCTCCGACTCGGCCACAGGTGAAGTTTGGATGTGGCAGTGGGTTCCTCACTCGTCCTCCCACCTTCAGCTCGAGGAGGATGTCGAGGTCGTCGAGGAGCGCCCACGTGGAGTCGAACGCGACGCCGACGGCGACAGCGGAGGCGAAATCGGAGAGAGCGTCCGCGACGGAGGAGGAGGGAGCGTCGGCGTCCAGGTCCCCCGCGGGGGAGAATGAGAGGGCGTCGACGTCGCTGGCGCCGTCGTCGTAGGTGCGGAGGAGGCCCGGGAGGGAGAGCCCGGCGGTGCCGGGGAGGACGAAGTCGGAGTAGGTGCGGAAGACCTCGTCAAGGATGGCGGACTGCAGGGCTTCACAAATTTTTTTTTCTCGGTGCCCCTCAGTAAACTTGTGCAACTTTGGTTGCTCTTAGTAAAAAAAAAAATCATGGTTGCCCTTAGTAGGAGGGTTCTCCATAGTTATTTGGGGGTGGCCTTTAACATTTGCCAAGAATAAAGAGTGGAATTTCTTGAGCAACCTAGCTAGGACTAATACATACTTTAGGTATTTCACATTCTTTTTCGTTGTCGTTATTGCATGTGCTTGTATTTTTACGTACTGATGATTTATTATATGTGAAATATCCAACCCTTGTGTCCAGTAACATTGGCGATTTAAATATCCACATATCTGTAATGGATACTTATTCAGTGTGTTTATGTCAAATTTATGCTGTTATGTCAGAAATCTTTGACCGTACATTGGCAACTAAAATGTCCACGCATAATTTTAGTGGATATTTCTGTGCGTTTGGGTCGAACTTATGCTGTTATTTAGAAACTTTTGAACATTTATCTTGACCTTATTCAACCTTGTGTTCAGCAAAGTGTAGCAAAATGACGAGGAAACACTCCACCTTTTTTCCACCACGCATCTTATCCGTGGAGCAAGAACAGGTTTCTTATTTGGATGGTGAGGTTTCAGATTTGTTATAACTCAAATTATCATGGGTCTGTTTGATGATCCTTTGGTTACTTTCTTAGTGTGCCATGCTCAGGGGTAACAATTACTATTAGGGGGCGTTTGGTTCAAGTTTTTGTGGCTTGGGAATGGGTTTTGAATTCCTTACCCATGTTTGGTATGTTTAGGATTGGGAATGAGGAGGGAATAGGAGGGGATTAGGGGGGAAAGCTATTCCCATTGACTTGGGAAAGCTATTTCCAAGCCCCCCCTTGGGAATAGATTTGCTTTCCTAGGAATGATGTTTGGCTATTTTGTTTGGACGGTTATACCCTCTTTTTATTTTCAAAATTTCAACTTCTATTCCAAACATGTAAATCATCATGAAATTAATGAAAGGGTATTAAAGGAAAACTAAATAAATTAATATTTCTATCCCTTTGTAAACCAAACATGGAGATGAAATTTTTAAAAAAATTGAACTACCTATTCCCAACCTAACCAAACATGGGTATGGGAATGTTGAATTCCTTTCCCATGGGAAAGGAATTGAAAACCTATTCCTAGGAATACAAAAACTTGATCCAAACGAGCCCTTAGAGAAAAATCTGCACATATATTCTTGACAAGGATGCTACAATATCTGAGCTCTAAGAATTAAAGTTCTACTTAATTTATTATAATCTGAAAATTTTCAAGTGTCTGACATCAAATTTCATATGCTGTCCAGCTCTGTTGTGTACGTTAATTCGAGGGTTCTATAGCAAAGTCGGACTACATGGCACTGCGTCTGGGTTTCGTCACAATGAGTCTAATTTGCTTGCGAAATTTCCTGGCACTTGGATGTTTGAAGAACTAAACTATCACCTCTATGTAGGTTCATTTACCTGCGAAATTTCCAACTAGTCTTTGTAGATTTACTGGAAGCTACTCTCCTGTATACCTTTTGTCTAGTGGAATATTGGTGCAAAGCTGCCTGGTTGATAGCCAGTTATGTAAAAGTTTGGCCATGTTTCTGCGAAGCGGCAAATTATGAACGCTTGCATGACTAGATAGCTCAAGATAGCAGATAGTTTTGGCACTTTTCATCACCACTTAATCATTTATTTATATGTTTATGACCATATATTGATGCACATATTTGTTTGTCTGCCACATTGTGACAATAAAAATTCTTTAGCTTGTCATACTTGTATAATTCGACCTTTGTGTTTCAGTCATGTGAAACGAGGCGAGTCTTCATATGGTCCAAATTTTAGGATATATCCATGGGGATGAGCGCCTTCGTTCCATCAATGAATGAAATATTTAAAAGCTAGTGTTGGCTCCTAGATATCATGCATAGCATCTTCAGTAGATACACACGTATTCATATCTTGAAACATTGTGCATGGAGGAACTACAAAGAGTGTATCTAACAAGAAGGACCATATGTTCAGCTATATTTAGGAAGCTTGCTTAGGCACTTTCATAGTACATGATAACATAGTGTAAATGACGAGTCGACCATTGCTTATTTAAACTTTAGAGCAATCATCATAAAGCCTTAAATGTTTTGTTTTCAGAATCACTCATAATGCCCTATCATTTTCAGAAGCATAAATTGCCAGCTTCTTATAATTTTCATAAATAAATTGTCCAAATAATGGAAGATGGGTTCAGTGCAAGTGTTGGTATCAGGTACATGCAAAGGTAATATATTTAGTATATACAGGATTCTAAGCTTAGTAGGTTCTTTTTGTTTGGCCTTCTTTAATTTGTTTCCTACTGCAATTCCAAATCCAGGAGCCAAGCAATGATTCATCTGATATTGCCACATGCATGTCTTATTAATTATTATGGATTGATGCATACTTTGAGTTTAGAACTACTATGACTAGTCCTTTTTTAATTTTTAATTTTGGATGCCAAATTCATGTGCTTTATATAATTATGGTATAGGTTTCTAGAAGGCATTTCCAAGAGTTTTTATACAAATAATCATACAATATGGTCTTTCCGTCTATCCTATATTCTATAGAAGTGTTGCAACTTGCAAAAAACTACTTATGAGAAGCTTCTTGCAATTTTTTGTGGCAATGTTTAAAAAAGTTCCATATGTAATTTTTACTCGCCTAATATTGGTGTTTTTGTTTCTGTTGGCATTGACAAGCTAACTGAATAAGTGTTCTTTTTTTTCTCCTAACCTACTACTCTCGACATTGGTACTAAAGCCTGCTACTTATGATGTGGTAGTATGCATGAGATATGGGAAAAGAAGAAGGTATGCTAGCTAACCCTAAAAGCACCATAGGGAAAAATCTACAGACCTCCCCAGTTAGGGAGTCATTCTTATTTATAAAAGGGGAATTACAGGAAAAAACCCTGTTGTTTACCATTTTTTTTAGGGAGATGACACCCCTACTGTTAATTTGTTCCATACTGCCCTCCTGTCTTGTATCTTTTACTCAAACTGCTAGTTTGGATATACCAAATGACATCAAGTCTAGTGTACATTCTGGTTTAACTGTTTTGACAAGTGGTTTACATCATAAAGCCTGCAGTTTAGCATGCTACTTCTGGAGCTGTAAGGATGGGTGAGCTCTTAGAAAGTGTACGTAATTGTACGTGTGAGGCCCATGCAACGATCACTGCTAGCAGGTCGGACCAAGGTTTCAGTATAGGTCTCGGTTTCGGTCGTTGCTGCAAACCTAGGTCAGAAGGTGAAAATTAAGTTACATGATATTAAATGAGAAATGGAGGTAATTAGCTGACTAACCATTCAGCACTTGGAAGTCACTTAACGCTGCCATGCAAAGTGATGTAGGTTATCTTCACCATCTAATACAAATACTCGTGATAGCGTGCTCCACCCTTCTGGCACTAAATTTAGGGGCTTAGATAAGTGCAGCAAAAACAAAGGAATGACTTAATCTTTTGTGTAATCATCTAAAAGAATCTTAAAATGCTATTCACTTATTCAGTTTTTATATCTGTTAGTAGAGCTAAATTTGTTGGTAACTTGAAGTTGGAATTGCAGGATGATTGCAGGATACTAGTTCAGTTATGGTGCTGCTGTCGCAAGTTACCGCTTAAATGTGATCATTAACAGGTTTTCCTAAAACTTAGAAGCTTTATAATGATGAACTACAACTAGGTTCTTCATCTTGAGATCGATCCTGTTATCTTGAAAACATAATGCTTACTACACAATAATAGTTTAAACATGGGTAAGATATTCTTATAAGGATTGTTTGCCTAGTACATTATAAGACCAATCTTTAATATAGCTCATGTGGCCTGATTATGTGTATGCATCTTCATATTGTTATGCCTTGAAGCTGGCTTAAAAACTTGGGCATGTTTGCATCACCATCCAAGTCTTTTTGTAGTGAAATTTGACTTCAGTTATGTGACTAACTCAACTCCAAGAAAGCTCCAGAAAATAAGTTGACAAACTTGAATGAAGCATGGGTTTTTAAAAGTCTGAAATTTTTTACAAACTTTCACGAAGCACGGGTTTCTTAAAAGCCTGTTTTCCCTATCTTGTGCTGTTGCAAAATCACATATAACACTAATTGATTCTTTAGGTGCATTATGGCAAAAGAAAAGATCTTTATGGAAAGGCTAGTGTCTTTCCTCTACGTTTCTCAGTTGCTGTCCTCGGTGACATTTGAGAATAGAGAATAGAGAATAGAGAATAATTTCCTATAATCTTATTTCCGTCTGCGTCCAGGTTCTATTGCTACATCTATAGATATTATCAAGAATAACTTGATAGAATAAAAATTCTGCATCATCCACTGTTTCAGTATTTTTAGTTGCATCTTAAGTGGAAAATAGTTTGCCACTATTTAAGATGTACTAATGTCCGTGCTACATTTAGTCTTATTTATCTGTCTTTGGTTTCTTGGCGTCAAATCATCTCTTGCACTACATATTTGAGGCAATTGTACTGCCCTAGAAGCCTAATTTGTTATTATGTTGATACAGGGAAAGTCAAAGTTTCATCGCCACGTTAATAATTTTTTCTTTCCGGAAATGCTTTCTTGCCCGCAGGCGGGCCAGCCCGTCCGCCTGCGTGGCACTCTCCCATTGCCCCCCCCCTGTTAGCATGGGGCCCGCGCCATTGACTGGCCAATGGGAGAGGGCCACGTGGCGGGCGGGCTGGCCCGCCCGCGGGCCAAATAGCAGTCCCGTTTTCTTTCATGTATTCAGATGGGATCAAAGTTCAAGAAATACTTGATTGCTGAAAGTGTGCGGAGTCGCTTCACTGTTGGTGCAAAAGGTCTTATGATCAAACCATGACTGCTCGCCTGGGGTCAGGGCTGGCCCTGGGATAAGCCGGACAAGCCATCGGGCTTGGGCAACCACCCTGGTCAGGGCAACCCCCCTTCTCTACCCCACCCCTAAGTCCCCACCTCTCCGCTAATAAAGTCTATGTGGTCTACCCCAACTCCTCTGTATTAGTTGAACTAGCAATCCACCGGGTCCATATTTGAATTCCTATTGGAAAGGACTCAAGTAGCTCAAGGGAGAGGAACTCAGAATCTGAACTCCACGATGTCTCGACGTAGCTGTCATCCCCACTCACCATCAATTTTTTTGATATCTTCTTTTGGAGTCGATGACAAGGGGCAACCAAATCTAGTTCCGACTAGCGCAACCCAACCCTCTGGGCCGGCCCTGCCTGGGGTCGACATAATGAGAATCTATGTTGATGCCTTCACAGATCTCGTAACTTCGTATGATCATATGCACCCTTCTGATATTGGGAAAATAGAGGAGAAGCTGTGAACTGATTTTATTGGCAATGTTGCCTGTAACTTCTGATGAGCATTCTCATAACTTGTAGTAAAGGATCACAATATGTTTCAGGCATCAAAAAGAGTTACTGGAGGTATTAATGTAGAATAGTCTCCATATCTTTGCAATCAAAGTGCTGCGGCTATGTACCTCTTATTCTGGATACTATGATAAACTCTTTTTGTTTCTTCTGAACAGTGTCTTGGAAGATTTTTTTAGGATTTTTGTGAAGACTTCCTGCAATATTGGTCAATATAATCCAGATGAGCTAGTTCCAGTCTCCAGGCATCCCAGTTCAACTCAATATACCATAAACTTGGCTGCTCTATAGTGACCTCCAAATATATGTGTGCTAGTCTGCAGCACACATATTCTGGGTCGAACAATATGAGAATTCCAAATATATTCAATATGTAAAAATATTATATGCACATGGATATATGTATGTCGTACGATGACTGTTAGACTAGGTATGCCTAGGTTGTTAGTACTCATGCGAGATTGTCCCAATGTTGTATGTTCCAGTCCTCGACTTTTGGCATCCATAATTATTTAATTTTTTAAATAAAAATATATTAGTATTTTAAATAGATATGTCACATTTACAAAAGGAACAAAATTGTGGCCGACAACATTGGGACAACAGATCTGCTTTCTATTCTTGCCATGCTGGCACGGATTCCACCTAAGAGGAAGTCCAACACATGTCCCGTCTCATAGGCGAGATGCGTCTGTGTTGTCCATGCAAGTGTGGAAGTGGAACCATAAATTTGAGAGTATGAATTGGACTGTAGACTGATTCATATAAAAAATAAATAAAATAAAAGTTATGTGTGTGTGTGTATGTGCCTGCATGTATGAATGGCCCATTCTTACTGATACCAGCATGATAGTAGCCGTTAGCGGCATGGCACATGTCACCTCTAATACATGTTAAAGATGTATATGTAAAGAGATTGTGACGGTTAACAGAGTAGTTTTTGTTGTCTCACCAACCCCCACCAAAACAAAGTAAGAAGTCAAATGCTGGTTCAATTTGATTGCTCATCAGTTGGTGAATTTCCAATAAATCCAAAAGCCATAACCAGTGGCTAATTAGGCTTTATAGAGAAATATCATCCACCTAACCAAGCTACCACATAAACTATATATGATGAAGAGCAATGATGTACTACAACATGCTTGCTGGCTGATTGATTATATACTAGTACCATCATCAACAACAACTCTTCCCCTAAATAACTCTAAGGCCTCGTTTGGTTCGCGGAATCTTCCGGTTGGAAAAGGAAAGTGATTACTTTCCTATGTTTGGATGTCCAAGGAATTGAGGAGGAAAGGAAAGTGATTCCCAATGGAAGGGAAATTAGGGGGGAAAGTGATTCCATCCATCCAAGGAAGGAATCACTTTCCCACATTGAAGTATTCACTTTCCTTTCCAAATTTCTTGGCATTGCCAAACATCGGAAAGGAAAATCAATAGGAATTAAAGTTTTCCAAAGGAAAGGAAATGACAAGGAATTGATTTCCTTTCCCTTCCATTCCGCGAACCAAACGAGGCCTAATGGCACAACATTTCTGGCATATAATGGGCTAATTAGTGTTTATATCCTAAGTTTTGTATCAGTTTAGAGTGTAAGTCCTAACATGTTCAATTGAAAAGTTTAGACCATGATTTTTTTTGTTTTTTGTTTTTTTTTTTCTATTATACCCCCCTTTCATGTTTGATAATGAAATTTTCATATATACGTTAGAGAGGGTATAATGGAAAAAAAATAATAAAACTCCAGGATCTAAACTCTCAAATTGAACATGTGAGGATTTCAACTCTAACATGGTATAAAATTTATGGTCTAAACTCTAATTAGTGCTTAATTTTTCACTGTTCGATTTTGGCATTTCAGTTCTATAAATTATTTTTTAAAATATGTTTCATTAATTTTAAAATACATCGAGATAACTTTAAAAATATTTTTTGTAATATAAAAGCACAATTTAAATAATTATATTGTTGGATATTTTGTTGAAGAGATGTCGATGTGCTTAAAATTTTACGAATAAGATTAAATAATAATAATTATTATAAAATTAGAATGTCAAAATTGTATTGTAGAAAGTTACAAGTTGTCAAGAATATTGGAACCCTATAGTTGGCATGATGGTTAGGATAATAGTCATTGCTCACCTTTTTTTAGTCAAAAGTATCAATCAAGGGTCCTTAATTCCTTCCTACTCAGAACATGGGGGTGGGACTGGGAGGAGGAAGGAATCCCTCCTCCCATTTAATTTCAATGCCTTGGGGGGGTCAAACAAAAGCCTCTCTACTGCAGAAAGAAGACAGACATACATTCTAGGACAGAGTGAAAATGTCAGGGGACCCCTTCCCTTTACTTTAATCACCCACAGAATCTTCAAAATGTCACGCCAAAACACTAATAATTAAGCTAACCTAAGGAGAAGGCCTCATCCTTTTGTTCTCTGTCCCTACATGTGGTGTAACTTCCCTTTTTAACATAGGATTCTTTCTACATAGTAATAACTGACTCACTTCTCATCTTTTCTTTCACGAACACAGAAGATTGTTTATAGTTTGGAGTATGTGCACTGAAGGTGACTACCAATTTCAAGGGGAGTCAATATTTTCATTTACAGTCTCTCTAGAGATTAGAAGAAACATTGAAGTTATATAACAAACTTGGCTTGTTTTTTCTTTTATTTGCTGAACTTAATTATACAGTAGATGCAAGGCTGTAGGATTAGATTTGTTTTAGGTAAAAAGTGTTTTCTTCTTATGGGACAAAACTGAGCACGAATTACACTCTTCAGAGATATAGACCAAAGGCGGTTCCAGAAACTATAAGTGAGATAGACTACCAAAATTTTGGATAGGCTAGAAGTAGATAAATTCATATAAAAAAAATCAAAAAAAAAAAATTTTAATGGAAAAAAAAATATTAAAAAAAAATTTGGGGTGGGCTCCAGCCCCCAATAGCCCCTTGGATCCGTCCCTGGTATAGACTCTGCATAGACTTCTTGACCTTCTCTAGACTTTGCATAGACTGTATTGTGACGCTCGAGTCTCGTTTGGTTCGCGGAATCATGGGGTTGAAAATTTTAAGTGATTAATTTTCTATATTTGGGTGCCAAAGAAATTGAAAAGGAAAGGAAAATGATTCTCAATAGGAAAAAAAATTAGAAAGAAAATGGTTCCATCTATCCAAGCAAAAAATTACTTTTTCATATTGAAATATTTACTTTCATTTCCAAATTTTTGGCATTTCCAAAAATCGGAAAGAAAAAAATAAAAATTGTAATTTTCGAAAGAAAATTTCAAGGAATTGATTACCTTTCCCTTACTTTATGCGAACCAAACGATACCTTGGTTTGCATAAAGGAAAATGAAGAAAATCAATTCAATACTCTTTTCTTCCCTTCGAAAAGTGATAATTTCAAAGAATATTTCTGAGAAAATCAATTCAATGTTCTTTCCTTTTCTTTGAAAAAAAAATTCTATTATTTTTTCTTTTTGGTGTTTGAAAAGGCCAAGGAAATGAGTAAGAAAAATATATCCTAATGAAAAAGTGAATACTTGAGGGGTGTTGGAAAACCATTTTTTTCCCCTAATTTCTCCTTCCTTTTTTTTCGTTTGGAACTATTTTTCTTTTCTGTCCTTTTCCTTTGGCATCCAAAGTGGGTAGTCCTCAACCCACGTTACTGCAGGTGGAGAAGATTTTCCAAATCCATGAGAAGTAGAAGTAGAATGAGTCTGTCTCCCTTTTGGTGGGAATTGGCAAACTAACGTGATTGCAGAAACTAGAAACATTACGCCAAAGATTCAAAGACAACAATATTCTTGCCACAAACATAAATCTGACTCCAGACCAAGAAACTCTCAGAAAGAGATGAGAGGAAAATTCAGTTCAATGCTTTCAAACAGGGGTACAAATGAATGACATATAACAAGAACTAAATTCAGGAATAATTATACATACAAAGTAACCACCAAATGTTACTCTCTCATAAAACACCATTAACTCAGCTTCGAATTCAAAACAAGAAGAAAAATCTCAAATCAGTGGCGGCTCAGCAGCAGACTTGAATCATCGTTCCGGATCGAATGAATCAAGAGGAGGACTTGGCCTTGTATCTGTACAGGAGTTTCTTCTTCTTGGAGCTGCTGTTCTCGACCGTGAGGACCACCTTCCCCGGCTCGTTGATCTTGAAGCTATTCTTCACCACGGGCTCGTCGCCTGCGGTCAGCTTCTTCTTCTTGTCGATGATCACCGTGTATCCGTCCTCGGAGCTCGGCACGAACTCGGCTCCCAACGCCACGTCCCATCCCACGACTCGCAACTCCCAAACAAGGAGGCATTTCTGCAAACACCACCGCTATTATTAGAAACTAAGCTAAAGAACAGAACGATCTGATATTGTGAGAGGAATGGAGTTGGCTTCCCCCTACCTCGGCGACAGGAATCTCTACAATTTGCTTCATCGAGGGTTTCATGTTGATCAGATTGACGGCGTCGGCAGTGGTGAAATCGGAGTCTTTCTCCTTGCTCAGGCCTCCAAATTGGACAGGGACTTGCTCAGGAGCAATGTAGCTGTAGATTAAAAGACGAACACAAAGTTGTTAAATATGTCTTCTTGCAACTATCATACACCAAAGACGATCCGAACATAGAAGGAAAAAAACACTCACTGGAACAGGGTCTCCAGTGATTTCGATGGCCCGGCAAAGACGAACTTGCTCTTGGTTCTCTGTGTCAGGAATGGGCTGATCATCTTGTTGAAGGCTAGGTACCACCATGGGACATTGATGAACACCTATACACGTTACCATTATATAAATTTCTAACTAGATCATCAAAATATAGTTGAACACGTGACACGACACGACACGGTGTGTCTTAGTGCATTTTAGAGTGTCTAATGTCATGTCTGGTATGTATTTAAAGTGGAACTGACACGGAGAACGGACACAGACAAACTTTGAACATTTTATAAATCTCTAGCACAATCATCAAACTATATTTGAACATGTGAAACGACACAATGTGCCTTGGTGAATTTTAGAATGTCCGATGTCGTGTCTGGTATGTGTTCAACATGGAAGTGACACGGACAAAGACGAACTTGCTCTTGGTTCTCTGTGTTAGGGATGGGCTAATCATCTTGTTTTGAGGGCTAGGTACCACCATGGGACATCGATGAACGCCTATACATACACGCTATCATTTTGTAAATCTATAAACACGATGGTCAAAATATAGTTGAACGTGTGACACGACACGATGTGTCTTAGTGCATTTTAGGGTGTCCAGTGTCATGTCTGGCATGTGTTCAACCTAGAAGTCTACACGGACGCATACCAACTTTGAAGATTTTACAAATCTCTAACACAATCATCAAAATTATATTTGAACATGTGATACGAACACGACGTGTCTTAGCGTATTTTAGAGTGTCCGATGTCATGTCTGGTATGTGTTCGACTTAATTGGAAGCGACACGGACACGGACATTATACCTGCTTGGCCACAAACTCCGGATAGTTGTCCTGCAGCAAATAGAGGGCCTGGCGGAGCTCGGCCTTGAGCAGGCCGGGCGAGTTCCTCAAGTCGGTCACCTGCACCATCGTCGACACTCCTCCGGGGCTGAAGTCCAGCATCTCCCTGATCCCCTTCTCCAAGTACTGGATCCTCCACCTCAGGAACCTCCTGCTCTTCTCCTCGTCGCCGAACGCCTTCTCGTACATCTCCTTGTTCTGGAACTCCCCGTAGACGTTGTAGCAGACCGGGTGCCCCTCCCTGTCGACGCCGTCGTAGTACACGACCCTCCCGAGCTCCGGCACGCCGAGGTCCTCCTCCGCGAGCGCGTCGATGCCGAACTCCCTCCTCCAGAGGACGGTGTTCTTGATCATGGACAGCGCGTCCTTGGGGCTGAAGTCCCGGGCGCGGAGGAACTTGAGGAGGATGGCGTCGCTCCTCGAGTCCCCCAGGAGGGGGACGCGCCAGATGGAGACCTCGTCCGGCGCGGCCCTCCCCTTCTCCTCCTCCGCCGCCTCCTCGACGGGCGGAGGAGCGGCGGCGACGACGGGGACGACGGTGGACTCGATGGCCTCCACCGTCTTCGCCCCGTCGTCCTCGACGGCGACGGAGGAGGAATCTCCGCCGACCGCGATGGTCGGCGGAGATTCCTCCTCCGTTGCGGTTGCTGCCGGCTCCGTCGATACTGCCGGAGAGTTGATCGCTTCGGCGGCAGACGGCGGCTGAGGCGGCGGGGAGAATTCGTTGTTGTCGAGAGCGGAGCGGAGGAGGGAGCGGAGCTCGTCCAGGGCCTTCTTCTGGTGGTCGTGGAGGTCCGAGACGAGGTTGCTCTCCTCTCTGAAGGAGCCGGTCTTCGACGGCGGTGGTGGAGAGGGCTTCTTTGCGTCGGACGGGACCGGCGTTTCGTCGACCGCCGGCTTGGTGTCGGTTTCTTGAGCCATTGCTGGGGAAGTAGCAAGAGAGAAAAAAAATTAGGGTTTGTTGTGGTGGTGGTGGTGGTGGTGGTGGTGAGGAGGAAGAGGGAAGAGAGAGTGAGGGGTTTTAAATAAGAGAGGGAGAGGGAGACAACAGACTGTCAGTTCGGTTGGGCACAGAGCTGTCTCTGTTCTGTTCGTGGGGCCCGCGGAAAAGTTTGGTGGAGGAGTGAATGATGATGGGGAGGAGGAAGAAGACGGTGATGGAGCAAATTTCGGAATTGAGGTTGATGGCGCGTTCTGGTTGCTGCACCTTTTTCTTCTTTTTTTTTTTTTTTCTTTTTGCAACGGTTGGATGAGCTGGCAGTTCAGTGAGCTTGGTTGCTGGTTGGGGTTTTGGACTGGGTCTACCAATCTATGTTACTTTGGGTTCGGTCGGGGTTTGGTTAGATGGCAACTTTGTCATGTTTGTTAGAAGTTCCGACATGACTGGATAGAAGACTTAAGGTTCGGAACTGTAACGAGGATGTTGCGGTTCTTCGTTTAGAGCCAGTTTGGTTGATCCAAAGTTGCTGGAAGTGTGAAAATGTCAATTCCAGTACCGCAGTAAAAAAAAAAGGTTAAGAATTGAGGGAAGAAATCGTGCAACAAATTGAGACTAACGGTGTCTTTTCTATTTGCTTCAGTCTACTGCTAGTATCGGATCTCATCCATCTTCAATGGACAATGGTAGACCACCACATCAGTGCGGTATGCTGTGGACGGTCCCTCTTCCGGTTCTTAAGGCACCGTTGAATCCAGTATATACTAATGTATTGTATATGTAGTTTGATTGAGTTGTAAAAAGATGTGGAATGCCCCCAATTAGGGGTGAGCATTATTCGGTTTTGGACCGAAAATCGAACCGAACCGAATAAGAGGTTCGGTTCGGTTTTAAAAAAATTCGGTTCGGTTTCGGTTTTGAAAATACTAAATTTTCTTATTCGGTTTTGGGTTTCGGTTTAGGTCCAAAACCGAAAACCGAATAAGAAAATTTAATATATATATGTGTGTGTGTGTGTGTACTATATATATAAGTATTAATATATGTAGGTATATACTTAATATATATAGGTATAGGTATATACTAAATATGTAAATGTATATTTAGTTACTATATATATTAACAAAAAAAGCTCAAAAAAATCAACAAAATATGAATAAACCGAATAAACCGAAAACCGAACCGATTTAATTCGGTTCGGTTTGATTCGGTTTTGGGCCAATTCGGTTCGGTTTCGGTTTTGCTTATTCGGTTTCGGTTCAATTCGGTTTTGGGTTATTCGGTTCGGTTTAAACCGAATAAACCGAATGCTCACCCCTACCCCCAATAAAAATAGATAAACTAGCATATATTTATACTATTTTAAAAAAAATTATTTTTGGACAAAACAATCAAAGTTTTGGTTAAAATAGTGCAATTATATATTACTTTTAAATTGTTTCATACAAAAAAAAAATATTAAAAGTATTTGTTAGTTTTAAAATGAATATATTTGCTAAAAATATCCCAATAGTCGGTTGGGGTGTAATTGTGGAGGTTTCTCTGCTTCCAAACAAGTTGAAGATCTTCCCTGTATCACAAAATAGCATATAGAACTTTCATTTGGTGGCACAACTTATATGCCAAAAAAACAAAAGCTTCTCGTTCATGTGCATATTTTAGTAAGATGTGAATGAAGTAAGAAATGGTTAGCAATGCGTGGGTCCCACCCAACCTGCTGCTTGCAGACTTGTTCGTCAAGTCGATCTGTACTGCAATTCGTTTCAACTACTTTAGGTATCAGAAACGGTTGGGGATTATTTAGCGCATACATAGCTGTTGCGTATTGATCATATACTTGCTGTCATGGCAACTACTACTGCAAACCACATCATCAGTCTATTTAGTGATTGCAATTCTTCGTAGTTCCATTAAAGGGTTGGATCCATTGTAGCTCTCAAGTTTTTTTTTTATTTCCTATTATATAGTTATCGAATATCTTGCAGCGAGGGATGGACATTGGGCCGGACCGGACCGGATCGGATCGTCCAAGTTCATAAAGCATAAATTTGGACTAGACATGGGCCAATTTTATTTGGCTTTAATAAAATTTTGGCCAGATCGAATCGGACTTAATTATTAATCATGAAGTCCAAGATTGTATTCAGTTTCTGGTTGAGCGCTTGTGATTTAGTCCCACATCGGCTAGAAGGTGGAATCATGTGGTGTAGATAATTGGAATTGGTTCAGGCCTTACATGAGAATTCTCTTTTAAGGCACACGGGCCTAATTCAATATCGTACCTCATGGTAAGTCAAAATTTCTCAATTTTATATTTATTCCAGGTTTATCTTATAAAATATTGAACTTCAAATTAGGACATCTGAATTCTACTCCACCGGTTGCTTGAACCAGGTGTTCTGCATTACCATTATGGACTCTCAAAGACGGTTGCTTTAAGCTCTTGAATAGTGACAACATAGAAGAAAAAAAATCATGACAGTAGCAACAGGACAGGTTTATCTTATAAAATATTGAACTTCAAATTAGGACATCTGAATTCTACTCCACCGGTTGCTTGAACCAGGTGTTCTGCATTACCATTATGGACTCTCAAAGACGGTTGCTTTAAGCTCTTGAATAGTGACAACATAGAAGAAAAAAAATCATGACAGTAGCAACAGGAAAAAAGAGAGAGTACTTTTTATAAACTGTATCACATGCACATTGCACTATGCGATCCCAACATAGAGAGAATACTTGTATCGGACGGGCCTCGAGAGGACGAATCTCTAGCCCAAGTCCGACCCTATGCTAATATGGACCGGGCCGGACTACCCTAATGACCAGGCTCTATCGGATTTTTGGTCCATCGGATCGGACGGACTTTTCGGACGTCCATGAACATCGGACCGAATTGGCCTTTCGATTTTGACTATTTCGATTCGATTTAAACCTAACACTTATTCCTCCTAGTAACATCTCTTGATAAATTAGTTTTTAAAATATTAACTTACCGTAGCAGTTTTAATGATGACACTTCTTATATTATGGTATCTATCTTTTCGTATTGACCGCTTCTATCCTCTTGTTTTTTAGTCGAAAAAAGCCACTACATAGATTTCAGTTTACTTAGATATTTACAAATCGCTGGTTATGTAATGAGCTCAGGAGTTCTGAGTACACAAGTGACATGATTATTGATATATATTTTCAATTTTCTATAAATTTTATACACCCCCTCCCGTTAATATCTATCCCTTTATAATTTTTTAAAATATTTATGTCGACCATAGTTTCAAATTTAGTTTGTATATTTTTTCTACCCTAATTTTTTTAATGTCGATTCTGTTCCTTTTTCTGTACATATAACCACATCAGAGAGAGGCTGGACAGAGCCATGGCAACCACCCAATGATGCTGTTCCTTCCCTAATAATGCGGTTTCCACCCTTCCGCGCATTAACAGTGATCATTCACCCATTATACTCAATACATCCAAGAAGCAGATCAGGATCAAACGCCCGCTCCGATTCGAAGCACACTAGATGACTGACAAGAACTTCCCCGGCATTCTCGAGCGCACATGGCAAGAGACAACTACACAAGCGGATGCCTCTCTGGACGACAAGCTGAGTTACACACTGTCGAAAGTTCACGAATGGGGTCGGCGCAAATTCGGTAACATCAAAACTAGAATTAATGTTATTCATAACCGGCTCCTTGCTATTCAATCACAACAGGTATCGGATGCGCTGCTTGCCGAAGAGCGTGAGCTAAACGCCGAAGCTAACGAACTCTAGGCAATAGAAGAAGCTTACTGGTGCCAAAGATCCAGGTGTCAATGGATTAGAGAAGGAGATAACAACACTAAATATTTCCACACTAAAGCCACCCTTCGGAGAAGACGAAATGAAATCAGAGCTATCAAAAACTCTGATGGAAGGTGGTCCTATGATCAGGACACCATTGCAACAACGCTCGTGAACCACTTCGAAGCCATGCTAGGCGTTGATGAATCCATGCCTATGGACCCCTCTTTTCCTATATCGAGTAGCTGTGTTTCCGAAGGTGAAAACTCTGCCATCAGTGACATCCCTATTCAAGAAGAGATCAAGTCGACTATACAAAGCATGGGTGCATTTAAGGCACCAGGCCCCGACGGATTTCCAGCGGCTGTCTATCAGAAGTTTTGGCCGGTACTCGGTGAAGAGCTGACCAAGACGGTTCAAAACTTCTTCAGCGACTACACCCTCCCTCCTCTGATGAATCACACTCACATAACACTGATCCCAAAGAAGGAGCACCCCTCTACACCAGAGGATTATCGGCCTATTGCCTTGTGCAATGTGACGTACAAAGTCATTGCCAAGATTCTGACAAATAGAATTAAACCGGTAATATCCAGGCTGATTTCGCCAAACCAGAACGCCTTCATTCCAGGTAGGCAAATATCTGAGAACCCCAGGAAATTATACACAATATGAAGTATCTCCCAAAGAAGAAAAATTCGTATGCCCTGAAAATTGACATGTCAAAGGCCTATGACCGCCTCTCTTGGACTTTCATTAAACAAGTTCTTATGGGTATAGGCATCCGAGGGAAAGCCAATGATCTGATCATGAAATGTATTGAGTCTCCTACTTATTCCATGCTTGTCAATGGTTCTCCGGAGGGATTCATCACTCCTGTGAGAGGTATTCGTCAGGGATGCCCATTATCGCCGTTCATATATGTCATCTGTTCTGAAGTTCTATCCAGTCTATTCAAGACATATGAACGGGACAATCTATATCATGGCATTCGATTAAACAGGTATGTACCATCCATTACACACCTGTTATTTGCGGATGATATCATGATCTTTGGATATGCTACACTAGACTCTCTGGAAACAGTTCGTAATATCCTGCATACTTACTCAAACTGGTCGGGGCAAAAGGTAAACTTTGACAAATCCAGTATACATTTTAGCAAAATGGTTTCAGCACAGGACAGGGAGTTGCTTGCTTCGTCGATGCAGTTCGCTGTTATGAAGGATGGTGATTCTTATCTGGGACATAAATTACTGGGTTCGAAACAACGAGCTTACTCTAATGACACTCTCATAGATAAATGCACGGCTCGACTTCAAGGTTGGAAATCCAAATTTCTCTCCCATGCAGGATGCACTACACTCATTAAAGCTACCCTCGGATCCATACCAATTTACTACATGTCGACAAAATTGATTACCAATAGCACCTGTTCCATACTTACCAAACAACAAAGGAGCTTTTGGTGGGGGCATGATATACAAGAAAGGAAGATGCATTTCCTTAGTTGGAAAAAAATTACTGCTCCTATGAGAGAGGGTGGACTCGGGATCAGAAACATTCAATGGGTGAACAAATCCCTGGTTGGAAAATTACTCTGGCGATTTCTTGCACATCCTGACCTACTATGGGTTCGATTACTCAGAGGATTATACTTACAAGATCGGTCCATATGGAGTGTTTCGAAAACAAGACGATCTTCTCCGACGTGGGCAAGTATCCTGGATTTGCGTCACTATATGGAGGAAGGCACGTGCTGGAAAATCAATGGAGGATGGACGAAGATATTCGGCGAACCGTAGATACCTTCCTTACCTGGTTTTCGAATCGCTGAAGTTCCAACATCGAGCCATGGCCCCCTACCTATCCATGTTCAGGATCTTATGTGCACTGCTACTAATACATGGAACATTCCTTTACTCTAGAGCTTGTTCTCGCCTGTGGAGGTCGCTGCTATCTCCATTATTCCGATCACTGGAAGTAGAGGTCCGGATGAATTAATATGGACTAAGGCCAGGAATGGCTGTTTCACTCCCAAATCTCTATATGAGGACATTCGTCGTCGACAGCCAGGTAATTCTAATACAGGCGCTAACAAATTAGCTTGGCACAAAGTATGGAAACTGGGTAACGTGGCACCCAGAGTTCGTATATTCATATGGAGACTCCTTCAAAATTCACTTCCCCTTTTCACTGCTCTTAACAAGAGGATGCCTGATATCAACAATGCCTGTCCGTTCTGTCTTCTTCAATATGAAGATGTTAACCATCTATTCCTTCATTGTCAACTAGCTAGGGCAGTATGGTTCGCATCTAGTATTGGGCTATGAATTGACAACCACATGGACATTTCTGTACTTCTGGATGAATGGCTGAAGGATAGGGACTGTGATGAGGTGGTTAGGAGAGGAGCCAATATACTCTGGGCTATCTGGAAGGCTCGTTGCAATTGTGTCTTTAACAACATCCCTCCAAGCATTGAGAAGATTATTCATGAGGCAAATAGCATGTTCAGAGACTATGATGATGCTGCTTTGAGTCAACTTACTCATTTAACAGAGATTAGACAAATGCAAAATCATATGGCTTGGAATCCCCCTGTCACGCCCCAGAACCAGAATACTGGAGAGCGGGGGCAGACATAGCCAGCTACGTATAACGAAATGGAATCCACACCGCTATACGGTCACGGCTGTCTAGATATGTGAGGGTTTCACTACAATCCATCAGTCTCTTAAGGTCATAAAATAGCCTATTGTCTCAATCTCAACCAACTAATAATAATCACAAGATATCAGATCTCCAAATATACAATTGTAAGGCGTCCCAAACATTACATATCCAGATGATCATGAAGCTAGTCGTTACAAAATGTGAGGACTAGCAAGAGTTCAGTCATACATGATCAACCCCCGGGGCTTGTCAATCATGTTACAGCCCGTAGGCAGACAGTAAGTAAGTACAATCGAGCTAACACTTACTCGTCGGCTAAATGTCTCAAAAGAATAATTTACAATATTAGTGGGTGAAACAAAAAGGAAAACCCACTCTTGGCCCGGGTTCCGTCTAGTTGTCACCATTGGACTGGAAGCTCGGTAGATCCTCGGGTGCTGCTCCGAAATCTGGCCACACAAAACTAGCTGGGTCAAACCCCAGAAAGAGCAAGTGCCACAAAGGAGGCCACAAAATAAGAACAAAAGCCAGCATATCAGAACATAAGAAAATAATTACATAATAAAGACAATTATTAAGGAGAAACCTGGCAGGTGATATACGATGAGATAACCATGGGACTATTCAGATAACCAGGTTACAACCCATAAACCAAACAAGGATCGGGGTTGTAACCCTTCGTCTGAACGGAACTTGGTTTCTCCCACCATTTATCGGCAAGATAAAAATACAAGAAATCAGGATCTATAATTAATCATGATTAAGGTAAAGCACGAGTAATCATGTCATGTCATAACCTTGTACAGGATCAGGGCAAGACAAGCGGGAATAGACTCCATCCAATCAATCACGGCCAAGCAAGTACTACGGCTTACTACTTAACTAACTAGGGTTATCACAAGCCTAATTACTAACAAGATACAAGTGAGAATTTCCCAGTCCCAAGCCCTGCAGACTATCCAGTTATCCTTCCGCGGGTTGAGAGTATAGGTGGGTACATCGCCCGGGAGACAAATGTACCCTTAGGTGACTTAGAGGGTGCAACACACGACGGTGTGCTGGAAATGTGCTCTACTCGTCGGCAAGCTACAAGTCCAATTAAAGCGCCCAGATAACGAGATTGCCTGTGACTGGAAATTCTCCATGAACTAGTTAGATCTAGTCATTAGCCTAATCCATATTCAGTATGAATCCCTGACCGTGGAAACCAGGGAGTCACGTCCTAGACATGATGCAAGACAAGACAAGCGGATTGCACAAGCAAGCAAGCAGGAACACCCACGGTGTCAAGTAGATTATACGAGTCAAGTTAGCCGTCGCAACAGCATCAAGTCAAGTCAGGTTACAAGTTACAAGTCAAGTCAAGTACAAGTCAAGTCAAGTCAGGTCAGGTACATGTCAAGAGTGCGCCGCCACGGGCCACTATCAAGTTATCAAGTATCAAGATTAATCATGTCAGGGTACTTGTCAGGAGCGCACCACGACGGGCCACTATCATGTCAGGTTGGTCATGTCAGGAGTGCACCACTACGGGTCACTGTCGTGTTAAGCTAGTGCCTTGTCATACCATGCCATGTACAATAGTCATTCCAAACATATAAGTAAAATCAAGTTCATGACAAAAGGCGTAAGGATATAAAATGAGCGTAAAATATCTAATAAAATATCAATATACAGGACTATAGAAGAGCCAAGCTTAAACCAAATATCCATGATTGGACAAATTGCGCAAGGGTCTCTGGGGTCGGGTTGCGCAGGAGTCAAGTGCGCCAGGAGCCAACTGCGTAGGGGTGAGCTGCGCAGGATATCAACTACGCAGGAGTGGATGGCGCAGCAGATGGATTGCGCTGGATCAGGTTGCGCAGGAATGGATGGCGCATGGATGGATTGCGCAGAAGTGGACTGCGCATGAGCCGACTGCGCATGAACGGACTGCGCGTGAGCAGACTGCGCATGAGCAGACTGCGCATGAACGGACTGCGCATGTGCAGACTGCGCATGAATCTATGCGCAGTCGGGTTGAGCGCAGTTCGCCAAGGGGCAAGCTGCGCGGTCGGCGCTGCGCTAAAGAGCGCAGGCCGAGAGAGGGGATGCGCAGTCCAGCACTGCGCTAAAGAGCGCAGGCTGCAGGCTGCTACTCCAGGCCGAGAAGAACACCAAGAACACCAAAAATTCCAATTCTCATATTCTTGTCAAATCAAAGCCAAATCTAGATTTTCAAAGTTCTAACTTGAGTAAAATTGAATTCTCTTCCACATGGAAGCATCAAAACCCACAAAATCTCAACTAAAATAGATCAAAACCATGTAAATCCGAAAATAGAGAAACTTAGATCTAGAACAATGGAGACTCCAAATCACAAAATGCCAAGTTCTAAAGTTAATCTCTATGGCCTAATCTAGCTAATAGACAAATAAAAAGGGGTTCTCATATGGTGGCAAGGTGCACTTGCCTATGGGTGTTGGTGAGTTGTGTAGAGGAAGGAAGAAGAAGGAGATGGAGAAGTAAATGAAAAATAAAGAGGAGAGAGAAAAGTTAGGTGGGATTTAATGGAGGTGGGTTGTGTTGTGTTGAGGGTGGAGTGTAGGTTAAAATGCTCCTCTCATGATAAACCAAACCAAACCAAACCCTCTCCACAAAATAAAACCAAGCCAAGTCAAAACCCACTTTACGAGAAAATCCAATCCACAAGTCGAGAAAATAAAGTACGTGCCAAAATCAATTACGAGTACAAATACGAAATACAGGAAATGGAGGTGACACCCCCTGATGACGGATGCATCAAAATTAATATCGACGGGGCTGTCTCTACAACAGTCATTGCAGCTGCTGCGGTGGCCAGAGACGTAAAAGGCAGGTGTCTTGCGGTCAGATCGGAGGTCTCGGAAGAAATTCTTACCTTCGGTGCGGACCGTGCGCTACTATCGGAGATTCTAGCAGTTCGTCAGGGTGTTTTATTGGCCAAACAGTTTCAAGCTGGTGCTATATTGATTGAGGAGATTCCTTTAGCGTTCACAGGATCTTCAAGGGTGAAGACAATCTGGTTCCGTGGAGATCTAGAGAACTAGTCAAATTAATCCACGAAGAGTTACACAAGATTGATATATCTGTGGAGTTTGTTTTCACACGTAGAAGTGGCAACATGGTTGCACATGGTTTAGCCAAATTTTCTTTGAGTAATCTCATCAATTTTGACGAGAAGGATACTCCTGATTGTATTGCTCAGTTAGTTGCACATGAGGTTGTTGCCTAATGTTGAATAAAATCTCTTTCCCTTTTCAAAAAAAATAAAATAAAATAATTAATTTTTTGTATTCATAATTATCTGATTCTTTAAATAAAAAAAATATGTGTTAACTTACATGCATAGAAGAATGAATAAATTAGACACACCCAATTTGAAGGCAATATATATGCTCTCACAACTGGGCTAAGTTCTAAAACTTCGACGCTCATTATTAGTTGTCATGGGCTTTCTTTTATGAGTCCTGCTAGCTACACAGATCGCTGGAGGAACTGCACGCAAAATCGATGACACGTGATGAACCCCATTGGTCCGGATTTGGACCACGACTTTAGCAGGAGGGCTTAAACTTTATGGGTCCTAACTCGAATCAATGGGAAGCTATCACGTGTCCTCGATTTGTGTGCACACACACCCTTTCCTCTTTCGTTTCGTTAGTAATTATTCTTCTTTTATTTTTCATGTTGTACTTTTACAGATGGGTTGCGGTACTTTTATGAGTCCATTTTTGTTCACTCATCATAGTTAGGGTGTTTGTTCACCCTCCAATAAAGAATTGACATGTGTCAAATCCATTCAACATAAACCACTTTGAATGTAGTTTTGTAAACATTCTAGGTGGTTTTGACTAAAGGATTTGACACGTGTTAATTCTTTATTGGAGGGTGAACAAACCACAGTTTTGATGGGTGAACAAAAATGGACTTGTAATTTTATATTGACTGTGCATCCTTGTCCAACTCAAATTTTAGATACTATCACAATAAGACTCCACACACCGTTAGGGATGAGCATTATTTGGCTTTGGACCAAGAATTGATCCGACCCAATAAAAGATTTGGTTTTGTTTAAAAATTTTCACTTTTCTATTTTATTCGATTTTGGATTTCGATCCAAAATTAAAAACCGAATCAAACATATATTATTTTTAATTATATATATATATATATATATATATATATATATATATATATATATATATATATATATATGAAGAAAAGGGTACTTCATTGATTGTTAAAACTAGTTTGTTACAGGAGATCTTACTACATCTTTACAAATGACTTTGAAGCTCCAAAGTTCTCTAGTTATCTCGCTACTCTGCTCATGATTCCAACGTCTGATTCCAGGTCGTTGATTACTCCGATTATCGTTGTTCCAACACCTTCGAATATACGCCTGTTCCTCTCTTGCCATACGTGCCAGACAGCAGATAGAAGACGAATTCTTGCACTGTTAAACGCGTCAACCCCGCTCGTCTTCGAATGCATAATTTAATGCCCCAGAACCAGAATACTGGAGAGCGGGGGCTGGAGAGCGGGGGCGTACATAGCCAGCTACGTATATTGAAGTGCAACCCACCTCGCTATACGGTCACGGCTGTCTAGATACATAAGGGTTTAACTACAAGCCAACAGTCTCCTATGGTCATGAACAAGCCTATTGTCTCAATCTCAAGCAAACAATAATAGTTATAAGATGTCAGAGCACCAAATATATAATAGCAAGGCGTCCCATACATTATATATTGGATGATCATGAAGCTAGTCGTACAAAATGTCAAGACTAGCAAGAGTTCAGTCATACATGATCAACCCTAGGATCTGTCAATCATGTTACAACCCGTAGACAGACAGTAAATAAAGGTGCAACTGAGCTAACACGTGCTCGTCGGCTAAACGCCTCAAAAGAATAATTTTTTTTACAATAAAGTGGGAGGACAAAAAAAAACCCACTCGTTGCCAGGGTTACGCCTGGTGGTCACCATATGGCTGGAAGATAGGTAGAACCTCTGGAGCTGCTCCGATATCTGGCCACACAAAACCAGCTAGGTCAGACCCCAGAAAGAGCAAGTGCCACAAAGGAGGCTTCACTTAGAAACTAAAACCAGCATATCACAATAGAGTATTAAAGATAAATAATAAATAAAGAACTGATAATAATAGAGATAACAACAGTAAACTGAGTACGAAGAAACCATTCAAGTAGCCAGGTCACAACCCTTAAACCAAACAAGGACCGGGGTTGCAGCCTTTCACCTGAATAGAAATCCGTCTCAAATACTATTGGTAAGTAAAACATGATTAGTCTTGGCATAGGATAAAAATAAGACAATAAACGAAGAAAGGATAAGGAACTGCTCCGGAAGCCAGGTTACAACTCTTAAACCAAACAAGGATCGGAGTTGTAACCCTTCGCCTGAACAGAACCTTGCCCCTGATCTTTATTGTTAAGGCAATCATAGGTAACCATGTCATGTCATATTCTTGTAAAATAGGACGAGCATGACACGGTATGCAAATAGGACAACAACGAGGAGAAGGCACAGAATTGCTCCGGAAGCCAGGTTACAACTCTTAAACCAAACAAGGACCGGAGTTGTAACCCTTCGCCTGAACAGAACTGGCCCCTGATCATTATTGTCAAGGTAAGCATAAATAGTCATGGTATTAAGGTAAGGTAAAACATGACGAACGTGGCATGGGGTTGCGATAAGACAATAAACAAAGAGAGGACACAGAACTGCTCCAGGAGCCAGGTTACAACCCTTAAACCAAACAAGGACCGGAGTTGTAACCCTTCGCCTGAACAGAACTGGACCCCCGATCGTTATTGTTAAGGTAAGCATAAATAATCCCGTCATGTAACAATCTTGTACAGGATCGGGGCAAGACTAAGCTGGGCTAAATTCCATCCAATCAATCACGGCCAAGCAATGAGTACGGCTTGATACTTTTAACTAACTAGGGTTATCACAGGCCTAGTTACTAGCAAGATGCAGTGAGATTATCCCAATAGCCACAAGCCCTGCAGACCATTCGGTTATCCAGGTCGAATGTCCGTTTATAAAAAATGCAACATGTGACTGTGTGCTGGAAATGTGCCCTACTCGTCGGTAGGCTATAAGTCCACTGAATGCGCCCAGATAACGGAATTGCCTGTAGCTGGGAATCTCTTCATGTCTACTGAATTATTCTAGTTAATTAGCCTTAGTCAATTTCAGTAGGTGCCCCTGACCGTGGTATTCAGGGGTCCCCTTCCTAGACATGGTGCAAGACAGTACTTGTTTATTTGTACAAACGCAATCGCCCACGGTGTCCAGGTCAATCATTCTTGTCAGGTCATGTCATGTCATGTTAGCCGTCGCAACAGCAATTCGAGATAATCATGTCCGGTATACTTGACATACCATGCCATGTTCAATTATCATTTCCAAACATATTAAATAAATTCGTGATTATCAAGTTCATGACAAAAGGCGTAAGGATATAAAATGGACGTAAATATATATATATATATATATATATATATATATATATATATATATATATATATATATATATATATATATATAAAGGGGTAAAGGTGTACGCCATAGGAACTCAAGTCTCTACGCGCGTACTACTACGCTAGACCGAGGGGCCTTCAAGCGTAAAGTGGCTTACGCTAGCAAGAGCAAGGTAAGATAGCTCTACGCGAGCAAGGGTACATGCGGGTGGGATTTTACGCTAGCCGGGTTTTACGCAGGCGGAGTTATACGCGCGTAAGATTTTACGCGAGTAGAATTCTACGCACGCAAACCCTGAGCGAAACTCCACACTAGTGAACACTCGGGCAGAACTTTACGCTAGTGAAACTCTACGCTAGCGAGAGTCTGCTCGAGCCAGGGATTTTACGCGGGCATGGTTTTACGCGAGCGGGAGAGCCCCGAGCGTAAAATTGTAGGAACTCAGCGTAAAACGGAGTACGCTGGCACGCTATTGCGTGGGCGTAAAAGGGCATTACGCTAATCACGTTAGAACGTGAGCGTAGAAGGCTGAGATGATACGCTGGCACGTAAACGTGTGCGTAAAACTCCATCTTCTCCATATGGCAAGGTCAAACATGCGTAAAAGCTCAGGAACTCAAGGAAACTCCATCTCGGCCAGGACTTGGTGAAATCCGGCCATCCCAAAACCAAACTTGTGCAAAATCATGAGGCCTTCCACATGGAACTCCTAGTTTTCGAAAACAAGCTATTTTAGTAGATCAAAACCAAGAAAATCAAAAATACTAGAAACTTAGATCTATATAGAATGAGCCATGGAATTTGAAAACACTAAGTACTAAAGAGGCCTAGAATCTCGTGGAGAAGAAAATGGAACAATAAAATGTGAGTTCCTCCATGAAATAAGTTACGCTTGCCTAGCTCTCTTCCTGGTAGGTGAAGAAGAGTAATGGGTGAGGAAGAAGAAGTAATGGAAGAGAAGTAATGAGGAGAGAGAGTGTTGGGCGGCTATAAAGGAAGGGTGAGGGGGTAGGTGGGGGTTGGTCCACATGAAGAATCAAGCCAAGCCGAACCAGCAATCATGTAATGAGACATGGAATATACGTATACGTATACCAAAATACGTGAAACGAACCACAGGCATTACACATAATCACCTCCACAATCTCTTTAGGCGTCCCTCTAAGACCAATCTTCATCCAACAATGCCGCCACACTTGGCTGGAGTAGGTGCATATGAAGAATAAGTGGTCTCTAGATTCGACTCCTCCGCCGCAAAGAACACATCCCAAGCTAGGTATATCTATCCCTATTCGACTCAAGCGCTCTCTAGTAAGCAGTCTATCACGGACTGCTTTGTATACCATATATATATATATATATATATATATATATATATATATGGAAAATTCTTAAATACATCCCATGTAAAAATTTGTATCATTACATCCCAAATCTGAATCATTGGATGTTGATCTAGTGGTTCAGACTAAAGCCGAAGTCAAAGTAACATGTAAAGTCAAAGTCAAAGTAAACATCTTTCACAATTTCAAATGCATTTTTAATACAATTGTTTGGAATATATTGATATATCCCATGTATTATAGCACTTTTGAAAAACAACAAACTTATACATAATATTTTTATTTTTTAATATAATTTAACTACGATTTCAACTTTGGATTCGGACCATTAAATAATAAAAATAGTTTAATCAAATGAACTGAATCGATTATCGGTATGGTCCTATTTTGGTTATGGCTATTGGACTCACTTTAGATTTTAGGCTCGTTTGGATGAACTTTTGTTTTCCTAATAATCCTTTTTTTTTTACATGGAAACGAATTCAGCATTCTCATACCATACCATGTTTGGTTAGGTTGGTATATAATGCATGAACCATATATTTTCCCAAATTGTACTAGGGCCTTCAAGAAAGAAACTTCATATAATTAGGCCTTGTTTGGTACACTGTAATGTAATCATAATTAAAATGTAATCAAACGAAAAAAAATAAAAAAATTTATTTGATTACATTGCGATTACGATGATTACATTACAGTGTACCAAACGGGGTTTTAGTGTATTTGGATGTCAAATAGAAAAAAAGAAATAGTTCTCCACTCATCCCATAAATTCACTTTTCCACCTTCTAGTTCTAATTATTTATTTTTCCTTCCAAAACACTGTTTTTTTATTATGAAAATTATAATTTTTCAAAATAAAAGAAAAGAATGAACGAAGAATTAATTTAGTTTTCTTTTTCTTTTGGTGAACCAAACGAGACCTAATTGATAAATGTGATCTTAATTAGACCAACATAATGTAGATGGGCCCTTAATTAGACCAACATAATGTAGATGGGCCCAAAATGACTCTCAACAATTTGCCATTGGTGCAGTTGGTTAATATGGGCCAACTAACAAACAAGATTGAATTTCAAAAGAAAGCGGAGACACATATAAATGTGAGAATTTGAAAGAGAAAAAATGGGCCTAAATGGGCTATGGCACAATTGATACTACTCTTATGAGATGTAGCTTTCATGGTCAAATTCTTCCAAGGTTCTCTTGTTTTTTTTTTTAATGACACAGTGGAGATTAATGAAAATAGCTATAAAAAAAATCACCGATTTGCTTGGAAAACCGTATTGTTTTAGATGAATAATAGAAATGTTATTTATTTTATGATCTCGTATAATATTGGAAACTTAAGTTCATGTCTCCATATCGTCCTAATCCTAACATTTAACTTGGACTAACTGTTCAAAATGGAGACCTAAATGTAAACTATGAACATTGTACGAGACCGTAAAACTAAACAAAAATATGTGAGTGTGTGACTTGTGTAATTTAGTTTTGTCGTGACACCAATTGAGAATGAGACTTTTGATACTTTTGTTTTATTTTATCCTGATCTCAGCAGCCACACAACCATACTGGCGGTAGTTTTGACAGGGACAACTTTATGAACATCGTGTATCGTCATATGTCTCTTGTCCCGGTCGCATTGTCGAATGCTTGCAATTCAAGAGTCTCGAAAAGTTGTGTGACTATTGAGATCGGGATATAAGCAAACAACAATATCACAAGTCTCATTCTTGATTAATCATGACAAAATTAAATAACTCAAGTCACACAATCTCTACAATGAAAAAATTAAATAACCCGAGTCATAAAACTTTCACATATTTCGTTTAGTTTTAGGAACTCGTATAATAGTCAAAAAATTATGTTCATACCTTCATTTTGGACGATCAGCCAAAATCAACTATTATAACAATACCCAAAGTCTTTTCTAAACAATATAGAGAACTAAACACAAAATTATAATATTTATACGAGATCCTAAAAATCAAGGTATTTTCACTAATTACGTGTCGGTTGGAAGATGAGTCAAAACATTTGTAGTACCCACAAGAAATATAAAGACTATCCACATTATAATTTTCATTGTATTGAACAATAAATTAGTTGAAAATTCAGAATTTTGCAAGTAGCCTTTGAAAACCTGTAAACCTACCTATATACATACGTAACCGTTGCCGTTGGGAAATAAACCCCAACAATCAAAACTATTCTATCACCAGAATAAAAGAAATTGAGAATAAGATGTAAACGTCACAGTATAGATACGCGTGCAAAGTTTCAAATTACGAAAATACAAGAAATAACACTATTTCAAAAGTAAACTGCTACTTTGACCGTCGGCAGAACTGGTCTATGATGGCCCGCGGCAGCGTGACAGTCAGCCATTGGAGAGGCTAACATGGGTCCAATCCGAACTGGAGAGCCAATGCCGACGCGTGGCTGGACGGTCAAAATAGCAGCTCCGATTACAAAATTACACTAAAAAATGTAATAGCACCTGATTTCAAAATCACCATGTGCGTTTCTGAAACCATGTTTGACCAGTTCGAACTTTTGGTTTTGCGGTTTGATTTGGTTCGGGCTCCGGTCGGATTAAATCACATTAGCATCATCTACATCCCCCCTCTCTCTCTCTCTCTCTCTCTCTCTTCGTATATATTCCAATAAAAAGAGGGAAAAAAGTGAACAAATTTGTCCGCCGCCGCGGTGAGGAGGAGAATGGAGGACATAGAGGACGTGGTGGGAGTCGCTGGAGGATCTCCGCCGGGGTTCCGGCTTCCGGTGACGGCGATTGGCATGAAGCCGAGGAAGAAGAAGCTGACGGCACGACTCCTCCTCCAAGATTCTCCCCAGATTCCAGGAACCCAGGTCCCCCTTCCTAAAACCCTAACCCTAATCCTAAGTTTTCTCTCTCCATCCCCAAAACCCTAATTACCGCTCACTTTATCCTTTCTCGATGGATCTGTTTGATTTTGTGCAGACTATCTATATGAAGACGTTCGGTTGCTCCCACAACCAGGTTAGCCTCCTCACTACTCAACCCTAACCCTAAATCTTTGAAAAAATGACAGTGATTGGAGAAATTGAAGTTCTCTTTATTGTTCTTAGTTTAGATATCGAACTAGGCCTTGATTTTTGAGGGATCGTTTCCAAATTTGATGCCGTCACTGTGCCATTGTTGGATGCGTGCCTGACACGGCACAGACACCGCAAAAAGTACACTAGGATATGCCAAGGTCGGGTTTTACTGTGTGCGCTGCCGTGTTGTATACTATTCGCGTATGTGCAGCTTTTAGATTTTTGGATATGAAACTATCTTCCGACAACCCAATTTTAAGGCCTCATTTGGTAACAGGGTCTGCGAAAGAAAACAAGGTTCTGGTGGAGTTAAGACTTGGTAGAGTCGAGCCTTGACGCTCCAAAAATAACTTAAGTTTGTGCAGTTCTAGTGGTTGAGCAGCCCAATGGTTGAGACATTTGGTATCGGAAGGGAAGACGTGTTGGAGACCCAGGGTGGCAGCAATTATCTGCAAGCTTAATCTTAAAAAGGGTTAATTTGGGTGGTGGATTTTTGTAGTTAACTGAAACTTCAATTTTAACTTCAAAGCACCTCCATACTAAAGTAGAAATTAGAGAATCTCTAACATTGTCATAATTTTGTGAAACTCCATAATTCTTCTCTTTTTACATAACTCCAATAATACCTCCAAACTCCCAACTTCCATCTAAATGTAATTCACAGTTTTCTCAATGGAGTTTCATCTATCAAACTATAGTTTCAGAACTATAAAACTCCAACATAGAAATAATTCCTTTTTGGCAAACCTTGGTCTCAAACTAGGCATTAGAATATATGTTGGGGAGTTAGGGGAAGCTCTATTTCTAACAAGTTAAAGAGAATCCATCCCGGATGGATTTTTCTTAGACCCCAAATGCCTTCCTTACCTTTACTTCAATATACCTCCTTTTCAATGTACTTTATCTTAGAAAACAACTCTAGTTATCACGAGTGAAGTTCCATCTTCTCTAATCATACTCTCCAAAATCTGAAGTCCAAGATGATTCAACTCCAATGGGAAACTCTGTTCTCCAGCTAGGCCTAGGGATCTTCTAGTAGTGGCGACGAGGGACTATTTGTAAAAGGAAATATTTAGACACGACAATAAGTAAGCAAGAGGTTGGTATTAAAATATATTACCCTGGGATGTTTCATTGACAACAAGATATATGCACGTAAACAATAGCCATCCACAAAGGTGCCTTTTAGAGCTCTAGTTGTAAGGTCATATAAATAACTTTATGGTAGGAACCTTGAAAGCTTGGAAAAAGGGGGGGGGGGTGAGGTATTGCTAAGGTTTTGTCTCTGATAAGAGATGATTATATATATGTGTGTGTGTGTGTGAGAGAGAGAGAGGAGTGATTTGGATTCCCACTCTTAAACGTCCAGGATATTTTCTAGAATAGTAACCATTGGATAGTCTTTTTTGACCGTTTAGATTATATTCTTAAACTCGTCAGTTTCTCGGAGATTTTGAACAAATAGGAACAGTCAAAAAAAGAAATCCAACGGCTGCTATTTCGAGGACATTTGGGGATGCTTAAGAGCGGGGATCTCTCTCTCTCTCTCTCTCTATATATATATATATATATATATATATATATATATATATATATTCTCAATTGTGAATTTCAAACAATGAATGTGTTCTTTTCCAAGGGCATAGGAGCTACTCCTAGACTTGAACCCAGGTCCCAAGTTTCTTCTGAGTTCCACAACTCCCCTTCTACGGGGATCTCTAACCTTCTTTCTATCAAATTTCTTCGCTGTTCTTTCTAAAACATATATTGTTATCGTATTAAACTCAGCGTGCTTTGATCCTACTTGAGTCCCCTTTTGTCTATTAAACCCCAAAGCCTATTAGAAAGTTTTGTAAACCTGACTCAAAAACTACAACGCTTATGATTTAGGTTTTTGAGCTTCACTCCACTAATTCTCAAATAGTTTCATCTGTAAAGCTTCTATCCATTTGTCTACCTTATGAATAATCCATTCTCTAATCTTCTCAACTGGAACATATTTTTCTTTTCCTGAAAAGCCTAAAGTGTTGAACTTCATCCTCAATACGCAAATAAGTTCATCCAAATTGATTGAGACTGACTTTAAGCAACAGGGAAAGATAAGAAGTAATTTTATGAAAGAAAGTATGCATGAAAAGGTGAGGAAGATACCAAATTTCATTTGTCCTCTCGAGAAGAGGCTCCTTTATTTTTTATTCGTTCTTTAATTATCTTTTCTCCAGCTTTGAGTAAAGCTGATAAATTATTCATTACTGCATTATACTTATAAACAAGTTATAATATTGTATCGGTAAGTTGATCAAACAAGTATATGGTCCCTAGGATTGGTTCAGAAAATATCATAAACTTCATTATGACCAAGAAAATATATTCTCCATGTTCAATATGTTAATGGTAGTTTTTCAGCAAATTTATTGTTATGGAAACCACATGTTATTCGCCGCAACACCTTACCCATACGTTATTTTCCTTCCATTTATCAGCTTGGTTTGCTTGTATCCAGTGCCTTGTCTTCATCCATGTAACTACAACCATAAATTCTCTAACTGATTTCTGTACTTATTGAAAATTTTAGCATATTTATCTTAAGTATCTGAAAAAGATTCTTTGTTGTACATTATAGACATGTGGCTGAAAGAAGAACATGCCTTTAGATTGGGCCATTGCGACATTTTAACTTGTCCCAGTTCTCGAATTGTTCTTTTCAAAATGTGGATCACTTGAAACCAGACAATTTATTATTCCAAATTGACCGCTTGACCTGCTGAAGTTTCAAATTTGGTCGTATAATTTCATCTATGAATAGCACATGTAATCTGATTAGATGCACATCAAATACGGCCGTACTCTCACAGATTGAGTTTTAATTTGGACAGTCATTTGGCTGCAAAGCATGCTATGGATTACCCAATCCTTGCCATCATACGGTTTACCAGAATGAAATTTGGTATAACTCTCTTGACTTGATGTCATTAGCCTCAAAGTTCCATGTGAGGAACCAGTATATTATAACTTATGTGTCATTAGATTTGGCACCAAATATACAAGTTAATGTGATATATAAAATTACTACCTATACTAATAGTGTACTTGGGAACCGTTGAGTATGTTTTGTCTTCCCATTTAGTCCACTACTTAAAAGGCAGTAAGAAGGATTTAGTGGGACAACTTCCTTTGACATTTGGAGAGTACTGGATATGTTTTTGCAGTCCATTCTATTTCCACAGGTACTACTTTCTGGGCTTGTCAGAGTCCTTCCATTACTAGATCATGGCAGGATCTCCTCTTGCTGCCTTGACATTGTGAATCAAAACTCATTATGAAAACTGGTCTGATAATCCATTGATATAATGCTATAGATCATCTCATTAATGATGGCACATATTATATAACAAACATACAAGATGGGATTTAATGTAATACTAGCAATAATGCTTATATGATGTATTTCTGTGATTGCTGAGCAGAGTGATAGTGAGTATATGGCCGGTCAGCTTTCTGCATTTGGATATTCAGTGAGCGACGATCCTGAGGAGGCAGATCTTTGGCTAGTAAACACGTACGCTTCTCTTTGTTTTCTGTATATAAATTATTTCATTCACATGCAAGCACCAACTTCTACTGAGTTATGCTTTAGTGGTTTGCATGTATCTCGAGACTTGTCCAATCAATTAATTGATTTTGAAAAAGTCTTATCTTTTACTGCTTGGTTTTTTGTTATGTGTTTTCTTTGTGAAAGCTAACCATCGTTTTATGGATCTAAATTGATCGGTAACTTCCTTCGTACCCCTACTTATTCTATCATCTTTTGGTTAGGCTTGAAAGAAACCTTTGAATGGTATATTCTTGCACGGTATTAAAATTCACCTCAGCTGCTTTCAATATTTCTCATTTACTCTATTCTGGTTTGGGACCTGATTGAGACCATCTTCCAAAATACAGCCATTAAATGCACTTCTGATTCATAGTGTTAACAGAGTTTTGTATTTCTTATATGCAGCTGTACGGTGAAGAATCCTAGCCAATCTGCCATGGCGACTCTTATTTCAAAATGTAAGAGTGCACAAAAGCCGTTGGTGGTGGCTGGATGTGTCCCTCAGGGAAGTCGGGATCTGAAGGAGCTTGAAGGGGTGAGTGTGATAGGAGTGCAGCAAATAGATCGTGTCGTTGAAGTAGTAGAAGAGACTTTAAAAGGCCACGAGGTGCGGCTTTTGACTCGGAAAACATTGCCAGCATTAGACCTTCCTAAGGTAAAATTTCCAATCTATGAATGCAAATTTCAAATACTAGCCATATAGAAATGCCCATCTAAATTGTCAGCAGAGGGAGGGATGATGAAGGGAGAGAAAAAAGACATATTTCTTCTCTGATTACTGCTCTTATGTTTACAGATAATCCGTAACATGACATTTTTCTTCAACAGGTTAGAAAGAACAAATTTATTGAGATTCTTCCAATTAATGTTGGTTGTTTAGGTGCCTGCACTTATTGCAAGACAAAACATGCTCGAGGCCATCTAGGGAGCTACACAGTAGATAGTCTTGTAAGTTCTCTTCTCTTAATGCTATCTTTTGAAACCTAAGAATTCCATTTAACCATAACTAGTGCAGGTTGGACGGGTAAGAGCTGTTTTATCTGAAGGAGTTAAAGAGATATGGCTGAGCAGTGAAGATACTGGTGCTTATGGTAAACTCATGTTTCTGCATATGCTTTCATGATTTTGAATTCAAAACAGATTGTAGTTTAAAATTTATTAACCTCTCTGGAAAAGAACAGATTATTTATTATTCTTTAATAGTTGACTAAATGACTTTTGGATGGTTTCAGCATGCCTTCTCATGTACTAGCTTACCATCTACATTGTTTGTGTCCGTGGGATCTCACAGTGTTGTTTAACATCACTCTAAAATCATTAAATGGATTGGGAGTCTCTACTTGTTTGAACATGTTAGAACCCGAGTTATAGTTTAGGCCAAGAGAAGCCAATTTTTATATTGTCAGTACTGCATAATGCTAATTCATTGGATAGTTTTGATAGTGATAAGTTTTTTTTTTCCCTTCTTATTAGTTTTTGGGAGATGTTAGGCAGTTTATCTCATTTGGTAACTGAAAGTCACTAACAGGGGCTTACTGAGATTATGTGGCAAAAAAGCTCCTTTAATCTTATATACTACTGAACTTCAGAATACAGCAGAATGCATCGATGCCAATACAAAATTTGAGATGGGTTCCAGTATGCATCTATAACTATATAAAGTTAAGGAACTTTAAAGACATCACAAAGTCTAGCTTTATCAAGATTAACATTTTAAAGGACATTTTTGCGTGCTGTTATTGGACTATTCGTTTCCCAAAAGCAGCAAGCATTGCCTCTCAAGCCACCCTGAGATCAGACTGAACGAGGAAGTTCATGTGAACTTTGCCAACTATAGACCTCTAAAGATATAGCAGACTCTATGATCACATGACCAGAGGAAAACCAAATTTCAAAAGAACCAAAATTAACTGAATCACTACTGTTGTGTTTGATTAAGTTTGAAGATTGAGAAATTTCACAAAAGAACACCACAACCAATGTCTAACTTTCCAACTCTGCTATTCAACCGGAAGTATCACCAACATCCTTAATTTGATGGATTCCAAATAAATTATTTAAGAAGTAGATCGAGTCTATGAGACCTCACCCTAAGATCTCAGGGTGCCTCTCAAGCCACCCTGAGATCAGACTGAACGAGGAAGTTCATGTGAACTATGCCAACTATAGACCTCTAAAGATATTGCAGACTCTATGATCACATGACCAGAGGAAAACGAAATTTCAAAAGAACCAAAATTAACTGAATCACTACTGTTGTGTTTGATTAAGTTTGAAGATTGAGAAATTTCACAAAAGAACACCGGAACCAATGTCTAACTTTCCAACTCTGCTATTCAACCAGAAGTATCACCAACATCCTTAATTTGATGGATTCCAAATAAATTATTTAAGAAGTAGATTGAGTCTATGAGACCTCACCCTAAGATAGGAATACAAACTCGTCATCACCATCATCATATAAGCTTTCTCCCATCAGAATGATGGGTTGGCTATGGAGCATAAGAAAGCTCCATACACGATTTAACAAAGTTTTATGACCGGTTGTCCACCTGACGTCAACCCTCGATGTTGGTGCCAAATTCCTAGCCAAGGTAGCTATGAGCATGAGAGGGTCATGCCATAAAACCTATCATTTATTAATAATAATCCTCAATTTGTGCTTCTTGCTATCATTAGCACACTCAAATAACTTGTGCACTTCCCTTGGCGTAGATGTCACTACGGTCTATCTCAAAACGATTGAGTACTTGGTGGTCGACGTTATTAGCTTTTTTCTCCATATTAGTCCATTAAGATCTATTTATTTAGAGTTAGACCCCCTAAATTCTAGTAGCTGCAGAGAAGTCCCCCAAATCTCCAACAATTGGAGTTAAGAGTCTCCCTGGCTAACTTGAACTCATTTGAAAAGGGAATATCATGTCAACTTTGACATTTATTTTTTGTGTGGACCGTTTTTCCTTTGTATTTCTCCTCCATCCTCCTTGCCCTAGAATGTTCTATTAGGAGGAGTGGAGTGTCGAGGGAGGAGGGGAAGGGGAGAAGGAAGAGGGAGAAGAGGGGGTTGGTGCCCGAGGAGTATGAGGAAAGTAGGAGGGATGATGGGAGACAAAGGAAGAAGAGGAGTTGGCACCGGCTACAGCGGCAGAGGAGGATGGGAGTGTGAGGGATGAGGGTGATGGGAGACAAAGGAAGAAGAGGAGTTGGCACCGGCTACAGCGGCAGAGGAGGATGGGAGTGTGAGGGATGAGGGTGAAATAGTACTTTCATGCCATTAATCCATGGGTTGGGTTGGTTTTGGCTGACACTGACCGAGGGGTAAGACTTGGGTGACCTCGAAGCAGATATCATGATTTGGGAGACTAACTCTAAATGTGACAGAATTAAGGGGGACTTGTATATGAAAACCGCTTATGTTATTGTTATTATTGTTATTACTGCTGTTTTTTTTTTTTTTTTGTTATGTCTATTTGACTTGAGATCATATTCCACCTTTCATTCACAGTAGGAAGCAAAGTATTTTATTTCAGCCACAAAAGAAATCCTTTGAGACTTCCGTGTTTTTGATTTGTGAAGTGGTAAAATATGGAACATGGTCAGAGGAAGAAATGACAGTGGAAGAAATGTTGTGATGTAATGCAGATGGAGATACGTGGCAGAGGGGATGATGTGTAAGATTAGGTAGAACACTTTTCTTAGGAGACTGGGAAATCAAATGCAGTAGTGGGATCGTAGTGTTATGGATCTCTTGGCAGATGAAGATAGTGGCAGAGGGAATGATGTATAAGATAAGGTAGAACACTTTTCTCAGATGAGATATAGGAGACTGGGAAAGCGGATGCAGTAGTGGGAGGGTAGTGTTATGGATCTCTTCGCAGTGAGATGGCAGATGAGAGAAGGCCATCATGGCTGTGGTGACTCCTGATATACTCCTACCATAGTTCTCCTCCTTGCCTGCTTTATATTAAGGTCATCATGGCTGTAGGACTCTGATAGTTATTTGCTTGTGCTTCTGTCTTGGTGATGCTATAGTTGGAAGGAAATGGTTGTGGCTCTCTTGGCACCTAGAAAAAGAGAAGTGCCAGCAATCTCCCCACCTTCTTCTCCTTGGCCACTTGTGTTTGAGGCCTTGATGCTTTTGTTTATACTTCTATTTTGATGATTCATTGTTCTATGCTTGTGTCTTTGTATGCTGTTCTCTGCCTTATTGTGCTTGTGCTGATGTATACTGTTCTTTCGATTGTTAGGAGTTGATTTACATCCTAAGCTGTTTACTTTTTTGTTACTGATTCCCTGTACCTTGTAAACATGGATTGTAACTGAACCTTTCACATTATTGCAGGGCGCGATATTGGATCAAATCTTCCTCTTTTACTTAATGCCATTGTTGCAGAACTTCCTTCTGATAGAAGCACCATGCTTCGCATAGGCATGACTAACCCTCCTTTTATACTCGAGTATTTACAAGATATAGCTGAAGTGTTGCGCCACCCTTCTGTCTATTCTTTTCTTCATGTTCCTGTGCAGAGTGGGAGCGACAGTGTCCTAGATGTAAGTTTGAATACATTCTCAATCAAATTTGTTTCTCATAGTCCTCTGATTTGGGTTATTTTGCATTTAATTACAGTATCTCAATTGTCTGCTGAGAGCTAGAGCTAAGCTTTGACTGCTAATAATTATGGTTTGATTTATAGACATTACATGATGAATGCTGTCATTGTGTTAGGCAATGAATCGTGAGTACACCGTGAGTGATTTCAGAACTGTGGTGGACACTCTGAATAAACTTGTACCAGGGATGCAGATTGCTACTGATATAATATGTGGTTTCCCTGGTTAGTTATCAAATCAACTTAATTTGTCCACCTGCTACCATTAATTACGTCAGTTTAGATTTATGAATACTACAAGTAATCTGCATGAATCTAACTCTTTTTTTTTCTCCTTTTTAATAGAAACATTCTCAGAATGTTATAGTAGAGTGTAGGCTTACCAAAAGTATCGAAATTAATGTAATGTAATGATCACTTACGATTTGAGTTTTATTCAGGTGAAACTGATGAAGATTTTGAGCAAACTGTTGGTCTCATTAAGGAGTACAAATTTTCTCAAGTTCACATCTCACAGTTCTATCCCAGACCAGGTAAATTCAGCATATTCACTGTACTTTTCTTGTTTACTTCTGTCAATGGTGCACTCTTATCTGTTTATGTTTGTAATAATTTTTGGTAAGCCTTTTAAGCAGTGATGGTTGTAATAGATCATGTTAAGAGTAGGCATGGGGTTGCCAATATATCATCTGTAAGTGCTGATCTTCTTAAGACCACTCAGGAACCCCTGCTGCAAGGATGAAGAAAGTCCCCAGCACAGCAGTGAAAAGGCGTAGCCGTGAATTGACTACTCTATTTGAGTCGTTCAATCCTTATAAAGGAATGGAAGGTCAGATTGAAAGAATATGGATTACCGAGATTGCCACTGATGGAATTCATCTGGTGAGTCACCTGTTATCTCCATACTTTCCCATGAATGTATTGGCCACTTCTCTGTAGTACATTTCTATTTGTGGCACAAGTAGAATTTTATTTCCTACGGTCTAGTGATCAAGACAGATGCTTGATCAAGGCATACTTTCCCATGAATGTATTGGCCATCTTCTTTAACGAAAGAGATGTTTAGTTTATCAAGTCGCTGTACTTAGCAAACCAGTAATGGTGAAAATGCTCTCCCAACAGAATTGAAGTATGTAACAGCCTCATAGCCTGATGTTTGGACCTTAAAATCCGACCTGAAAGTTTTTTGGTTTGGTTTTCATTGACGACATCCAAGTGCTGTAGCCTTGTGGCATAATATGTGGTAATGATTCATTCTCAGAACATCATGCATAATGGTTACTCTTTATTTTTGCGTATGCAGTGTATTAGCAAGTCATGTGTCAAGAACCATCAATTGGATGTATATTTTATGTGAAGTACTGATGTTATGTCAAATATCAATATTTTCTAGTAGGAAGAAGCAATCAAGAACAGATAGTTCAGGATTTCGTTCTTTTAATAATAACAACCATCTTATATTGGAATTTCACTCCCAATTTAGGAAATAGTTTTGGTGATGAACTATTGGAGATCCAAATCTGATGGCACCTGTAAGAATTGCCCCATACCATGTCAAATGATTTGCATCTTACTTGGGTTCAACATCTCACCTGTTTACATTAAAGAATTTTTTTCCCCTTCTTTTTGCTGATTTTCTATGGACCATGGTATAGATAATTTTCTTACCCTCTTCTTTTTACCGATCGTCCATGGTAAACTATTCTTCTTAACTTCCTCTCGAGTTATCACTAAACGATGGAACCTTGATTCGCCCACCTTCAAGCTAGCATATATTATTTTTGACTCCTGACGTGTTTGAAGTGTGGCCTAATATCTAGATATTCTCCTCTTATACCAGGTGGGCCATACGAAGGGATATGTGCAGGTGTTGGTGATTGCCCCAGATATTATGCTAGGTACCTCTGTGTATGTGAGAATTACGTCGGTGGGGAGATGGTCCATCTTCGGTGAGGTGATAGAAAGTATTGAGCCCGTAACAGTACCTCAGGAACCAAAGTCGAATATAGGAACTTCTCCCTCTGATTCATGTCAAGATTGTGGGTGTTCAAAAGAGCCACAAGCCAGCTCTCTTGCGTTGCAGACATGTGGACAAAACTGCTGTGTGGAGAATAAGGAGGCCTCTAATGGCCATGAAGTGAAGAGCTCCAAAGGTGGAAGTTGGAGAGGCAGACTATTGTTCAGCTCTGTTCCGTCTTTGTTTCTGAGGAAGAGGACACAGGGAGCCGGGAAGAAATGCGATGGTTATGAAATGCAAAGCATGGATAAGAAAGGAAGGGTTCGAAATAAACTGTCCACTGTTGATTGGATATTGCTTAGTGGAATGCTTGCAAGCTTCATAACTATCGTGGCTATATTGTTCTTGATAACATCTGAGTAGACAAACCGTCTTTTTTTTTTTTTTTGGGTAATTGCTTTGTTGTAACTGCTAATTTATACGCACTTTGCTCCTGTTTATTTCAACACTTGAGCTTTAGCATCTTTGGTCAATAAACAGAAAATGGAGCTGTATCCTATCAAATGGAGTACTCTGATTATATTTGTGTCAAAATAGGGAAATCAGGTTGTGAATTAAACTCCACATATCAAAACTTAAAATGTGGACAAGGAAGTCCAAGTTGTATGTAGCTAGTTAGTAAGTTCGAAATGTACTTCATAGGCGACATGACTAGGCTTACTAAATCTATGAAGAATAGCATGCTAGCGATAATTGTGGCAGCATGTTCGAATGATAGACTAGCGTTGCCTGGTGCCGAGGAGTGTTGGATTGGATGATGGGGAATTGGTTGGATATAGTTGCATTTTCGGGAGAAGCGGATTGCTGCAGGTGGTGGGTAAATATGTTGATCCAGAATAGGTGGAATCTTCTTCAGACTTGATTCGAATGCTGAGAACTAGCAAAGGGTAGTAACGACGAATCAGAACTTTACCAGAACATGGATCAAAGTTGAACAGCTCCAAAGTATAAAGCTCATTACAACTCAGGTGCAAAGACGCTCCGCTTTGATAATGCTTTGGATTAGGGGTGAGCATTATTCGGTTTTGGACCGAAAACCGAACCGAACCGAATAAGAAATTTGGTTCGGTTCTAAAAAAAATCGGTTCGGTTTCGGTTTTGAAAATACTAAATTTTCTTATTCGGTTTCGGTTTTGTGATTCGGTTTCGGTCCAAAACCGAAAACCGAATAAGAAAATTTAGTTTATATATATATATATATATATATATATATATATGTGTGTGTGTGTGTGTGTGTGTGTGTGTGTTAATTATAGGTATATACTATATATATATAGGTATATGTTATAGGTATATACTGGATATATCTAGGTATATTTAGTTATTATATATATTAACAAAAAAAAAACACACACACAAAACCCAAAAACCGAATAAACCGAAAACCGAACCGATTTAATTCGGTTCGGTTTGGTTATTGACCAATTCGGTTCGGTTTCGGTTTTGTTTATTCGGTTTCGGTCCAATTCGGTTTTTGCTTATTCGGTTCGGTTGGAACCGAATAAACCGAATGCTCACCCCTACTTTGGATGCAGCAGGGTTAGGGTCATCAACCATCCTTCCCTTGCTGGGCTCGCATAGGTTCTTCTTGGAACTGTCTTCAAACTCGTGTAACAACCTGGTATATTTGTTGCAACAGATCTGGAGCTGACTAAAGGAAATGGATCTGGCCTTGATATCAGTCGCAACTAGTACCCAAGGCCAAACCTTGAAGTGGTCTGGATAAGAAAAAGTAAATTTGTGCAAGCCCATGCCATTGTTCACAGGTTTATGCGTCTTAGAAATCAAGTTACAGCCAATGGCATTCGTGTGCAATATGTTCTTGTATCGTCTCTGACCCACTTAACTGAAGAACATTGTAATGATGAGTAGAAGCATGAAGATCGTCTTACTTTCCAAGTATGGGTCTGATCTTGGTTACCTGCACATTACTCAAAATGCAAGCACTGAAGAACAAATAAGAACTATTGCTCGTCTTGGGTTTCTGTGCAATCTGAAGTACAACACAACTGCAACTGCCAAGAGTAGATGCAACAAAAATCCTTGTAAACCTGACCGATTGATTTCTAACTGAATGATCAGGCCCGTTGCTGGTGCACTGTGCAGTTGCCAATACTAGATATAGTCCTAGCAAACGCCAATAACTTGCTGCAGGAAGTATAATCACAGAGTCAATGATTGCAGCAGACTTGAATTTGCAATCACCATTCAGATGACAAAATCAAGAGATTACGGATTCACCTCAAAGCGCTTTCAGGATTCACATATTCACGTTTGAAATTAGTTAAGCACGTTTTATAGAGGGGGAAAAATGAGAGCCCAGGAACTCGGTTGAAGAATTAAAGAAACTGCATACAGCATGATGGTAAGGATAAAAAAGTTTCGAGCTAAAGAAACCTATTGAACAATCATCAATCGATATGTTCTCTAAAAAACAAAAGAACGAACAGCCTTGGCATGCAGGAATGTATGCAAAATACACACCGACACATTCACTTACACCTATGAGATCTGAAGAAACAATTACCATAATCAAACCGGCTGCCATGAAAACAATTAGGTAATATTGGGAATAAAAAAAATATAGGGAAAATAATATTGTAAGACTGGTACAAGTGTTATCCATTTGAAGGAAACCCATCTTTGGGATAAAAGTCACAACAAAATAGGGAAAAAAAAGTTAACCGTCTTCGCTCTAATAGATATAGCACAATTGCTGCACGAGATAAGGTATATGAAGGCTAATGCCTACCACCAGGGAAAAATTGCAAGGCAACCTGAGATTGGGGACAAGTGGAGAACCAGAGTAGAACCATTGGATGGCATTGAGCACCAAAATATTGTACCAACGATTAACCTGCTGCTCTCACTAATGAGTAGTGATAAACAATTCTCCTGCCTTGAGCCCTTGTTAATCACATTTTATATTTCTGTAAATTCTTCTGACAAACAAAGTTGAGCCCAGATAACCCACAGCACCTGAAATATAACCAAATGTCATTAGAGCAATTATAAAGAATAAAACTTGAGAGATCTGAAGTTGAACTTACCACAAAGGATTCCTAAACCCAAACATAACATCAACGTGTAGCCGAAGTAGAAGCTAGTCTGGAAAAAGCCTGACATCTTGGTCTTCACATAATAGTAATAAACGGAATAAAGGTACACGTAGACAGCTGTAGACGCAGCAGAGAAGAATGATGTCCACTGCCAGTGATAGTTCTCGGCATTCAGCAAGAAATATGTACCCACGATGGTAACACAGATGGTCACGATGATAAGTATCAAGAAAACCAGCAGCATGAAACCATAGACATAGTACACCTGCAATGCAAATTAAAAGCACAATTAGGTCTCAATAATTAATTGGCTCAAGAGAACTAAATGTTAGGTGCTGATAATTATTACCGAGGAAAACAGTAATGATTAATCGAGGAAAGTATTAAATTGGTAGGGGGGAGGACACATAAATAACCATCAACTGGAAAGGGATTATAAAACGTACAGTTCACACGAGAAAAAAAAATCATGCCTACAAAACTACTTCACAACAAGGATGATTCTGAAACCATCTCGGAATTTGTCTCCTCATTTACCTTGTAATTCCAGAAGGATGTGAAGACAAAATACATCTCGATGAAGATGCTGCCAAATGGAAGTAGCCCTCCCATTATTGAGACAACAGAGGGTGTGAGATACCATTTCTTCTCAGGGATAGGACGAGGAATAGTCTTTACACGGCAGGGATTGTTTGGAGCACCACTCCAGTTCCTACCAACAACAGTGCCCAGAAGTGCCAGAGGAAAGGAGATGAATGCCCAAATTACGAACACAACCACTATAGTCCCAAAAGGAATAGCTGCTAGTGACCCATAGAATATAGCAATTGTGTTAAGTATGAAGCCAATTCCAAAGCACATAAAAGGGAACAGCGAAGCCGTAAGAATCATGGACTTTATCCAGCTTTTACCTGAAATATGATCATATACACACTCTCATTAACATGTAATGAACGGACAACATTTTAGCAAAAATAAAGTAAATTCATAGCCAAGATGCTATGAAGCTCAATTATCAGAAGAAGGAAAAAAAAAACTATATCAAGAACTCTCATATCAATGTGACTTGTAAATTGTAATGTAATTAATTGGTACGAACACATACCACCATTACGTGAGTAAAGGCCACCACTAACATAGCCCGAAATGAATGAAGTAAGAGCATAGCATACTATGAAAGTTGTGACAATAGCTCCACGCCTGGGTTCCATATGAGGATGTTAAATAAGTAGGTATAGCATGAAAGATTGAGATACACCTATAGATTATATAGCACATGAGATGAAGTAACAAAGAGACATTGATGCAAATAGAGAGGATGAATTAATACCATCAACACTAATCAACTTAAAAGATTGTAAACTTTCTTGATAGTTTGCCTACTTAATACCAATTGCAGGAGCAGTAACTAAAGCTACAAGATCCCCCCATAGTACGCATATTTCAACAATTACCTCAAAAGAACAAAATGCTTAGTGAAGAAGGTAAATGTGAGCCATACAAAGAAAACAAGATTTTCAAATATCCAAGAAAAATAATGTTGTAATGCAAATTGTTATGCATAAGCAGACAGCCATGTGCGTTGACTTATAATCATGGTTCTAAAACTATTCCTAGTTCATTTGGAAGTCCATTGGCCATGCTCCACAGGCTCTACACGCCAACCAGTCTGGAGAGTTCTATAGCATGATTCTGCAATACGCAGACAAGGCACTACAATGTAAGTGAACATTTCTATGTTAAACCCTTAGTTAACAATAAGGACCTTGCATCTCCATTAGTTATCAAAATCCCTACCAGCCATCAGAATTTATCATGCTTCCAATAATATTTTAACTCAGTATCATGATTAACAAAGACAGGTTAATCCCATGACAAGGTGGTCAGTGTACAAGTACACAAATAGGTCGTGATAAAGTAAATTTGAACTTGAGATACGATTGCAAGGATAGTACTTGAAGTTGAACATGCAGTTTGTGATGATTGCATCAGTTGTGAATAAATGAAAATGGTTGCTTCCCTTGGTGAAATTTGTTCTGATGCATTCTCTACTGCTGAAATAAGAAACTAACAGAAAGCTAACTTCAAAGGGCAGTGAGTTGACACTACACATACCCAACGTACAACATCCCAATGATTGCCAACAAAATGACTAAGAGGACAAGCAGTGTGAGCTGTGCACCAGTACCAACAATAGCAGAAAGAAGAACTAAGTTGCGAGGTGGACGGAAAACATCCCCATGGACAAGCTTCCATCCAGATTCTTCACTGGCATCTCTTTCCTGTAAATGGAAGCACATTAATTAAAATGCTGAAAGAAACTACAAAGTTATTTGCATAATCTATATATTACGGAATACACAAACTTATAAAAATGTGCTATAATCACCAGTGTCTCGAGATCATCATCTTCCCGAGCATACTTAGCGTAATCATTTCTTAGTGTGCGCATCAATATCATAGATACCAGACCAGTGAGGAAAATAACCATCATGAAAGAATTGAAGATAGAGAACCAGTGAATCTGCACAAATATAGACAATTTACCATAGCAAGAAGAATCTTCATTTTACGATAAGAATAATGCTTCCAGATCACAAATAGAGATATGACACAAAGGTGGGAAATAGAATTCAGATTATTGATGCAGATATCAACAAGTTACAAGATTCTCCATGAACTATGAGCAAGTTTCCTGCCATAGTGTGCAAGAATAACACACCAAATATATATACTATACCAAGAGGGCATTCATTTTACAGTCAAAGGCAATCCTATCGCACCACAAACAGAGATATCTCGTAAGGGCAGTTAAATTAAAAACAGAGTTTAGTAAGAAATGTGTTGAATAATATAAAATATTCAACCCTCACCAACAACTCTAGAGTTTTTATGTAGTGGCAGATTTAACATGGTATCAAAGCCACCCAGGTTAAAATCCCTCTGTCGCAGATTTTTAAGCAGATTTTATAAATAACTATTGCTCCGTGTGAATCCAGCTGTCCATTAAAAATGTGATCTGATCTGCGGGGACGTGTGGAAATACAATATATATTTAACCCTCAAAACCAGGAATCTGGGGTTTTGGTGTAATGGCTTATCAACAAAATGAAATATGAACAAGTCACAATATTATCGTTACCACTCATAAAGAGTAGTTTCAGGTTCCTGCCAGTGTACAAGAATGCTACCAAATAAAAAAAGGCTTCCAAGTGCCACGAGGCTCCCGCTTACGCAACGTTTGGGGACGGTGAAGATATACATAGTCTTACCCCCATATACATGGATAGGCTGTTCCCTTAACTTGAACATGCATCCTCCAGGATGCAAACAACAAACCTTACCGTCGCGTCAAGCAACGCCCACAGGAATGCCACCAAATGTGGGATATAAAACAATTTCCAACATGAAAAAGCAAACCAGAAACTTGGCTGTTTAATTTGGAAATGAAGTACCTGATGCTCGAAGAAAGGATAATCCAAGTAAACATCAAAACGCCGAGCAAATGTAACATTTGTCTGTGTCCATTTGACTGAATATGTCATGTCTACTGTTTTTCCAGCTTCTAGGAGTTTAGGACTTTCTTGAGTGAGATTTACATGAATAATCTGCAAGGAAACAGAATGAACAAATGCTATATTTACTACTTCCGAAAATCAGATATTTGGAGACACATGGAGCTTCTTCTAGAAACTGTATACCTGTTCACCATTGTATTTCACAACAATATTCTTGTGGGTGAAAAGATAATGCTTATTTTCATTGTTTTTGTCAGCTTCTCCAACAAATCCTGTTTATTTCAGAGTAAGTTCAAAATGAAAATGAGGAACCTGATGGAACATAACAAAAAAAAAATTTTGAGCACAAAGAATTTAAAGATACGTACCCCATAAAGGCAAGTCGTCTGATGCCAGAAAGGAATAACGCAAATTACGAACATTAAAAAACAACAAACAAATGAACATTAGTGCACAGAAAATCAAAATCCCATTGAATACTAGAAAGAAACTAAATGTTCATTGTTTACATACCTATGAAGAACTCAAACCAATAAGAGCTCTCTATTGCCTCCTTAAACTGCTTCACCTTTGGCTCATCAAGTTCGAGTGTACAAATGGAGCCCTTTTCAACATTTTCTGATATAAAAGACCAAATAAATAAATAATGCCATCATTACCTATGGTCCTGCCTCTTGTTCATAGTTCATTATCCTAAAAAAGGGAAGAAATGAAAGGTAGAATGCATACTCTGGAACTTTAAGTCGATCTGGCTGTCAATCAGTTCATTACCACCTAAAACTTCCCCAAGCCCACCCCACTTATGAGCAGGGTTCTCAGACGGTTGGCAGAAAGGAAGGCTGTAATAGTTGTATGTTTCTTGAGGATTATTATATGGGCCAACCTTGTTTACCCAAAGAGTAACATGATCTTCAGCTTGGTACTGCATGCAAAAGCAACCTCAGATTAAGGGCTCAAATAGAAAATAATGCATCTTCTCTGATGTTTGAATTTTAAACTGACATAAGTAAAAGATACGATGCTGCCAAGGGCACAGAATAAAGATATACAAGCAAATTCTTCTAAGAAAGAACCCATAATTAAAATTATAGCAAAAATGGTAACATAGCCCAATCATGACGTTATTTGGAGCACAATTATCACAGATGAACCTTATAGTTACTATACAGAGCAAACAAGAATTGAGCTTAAAAAAAAACATAAACCCCAAAAGCCACAAAAACTATAGCTATTCTAACTAATCTACATTAGTTGAGAGATACTCCAAGAGAAGTAAAATGGGGGGTAATTTGCTGATTTAAGAAGATATAGTCATGTAGGAATCTGCAAGACTAAATCAATGAAAAAACATAGAAATTGGAGGAAGTTATATATCTAGTATGAAAGTATTATGGAAACTATTACTCTTTAGCAGGGGAAGATGTTTGATTCAAAAAAAATAATATAAGCTAAACGATCCCAAGGTTAAATAGAAATGTGTATGTGTTTTTAAGTAGGAGTTATACTCTACCAGAAGTAAGATGACTAGAATAATGTAATTAATACTAACTATATGTATCAGCTAAATTAGGTGATAATACTAATAGTAGGAAAGTTCCATCCACGTCCTCTAGACTCAACCACAATGAGCTTTAAAGCACTGGTTGGCATCCACCGATAACAACTTTGGTAATTATGAACAGAGTTAGCAGACCATGTTGGATCTTTCATTCCGAAATGTGGAAGGTTTTTTATCTGGAATGGTAAATATAATGATCCATGCATTCTGAAGAGAGAAGAAGAAATCACAATTTCAGTATTGACCTGTGTATTATACTACACCCTAGAAACCAGCCACGTTCCGAAACATATCTTTCATTCTGCTAGAGTGTTTCAAAGAAGCGTACCCCCAGTGTACCATGTTCCATACCAAGTGGCATTCTGCCATGCATTTCATTACACATACCACATGTCTTGGTTTCGAGGAAGCATAAAAATCCTATCTCGACAGCCAGCCAGGCGATGTTCTTCAAAAATTGATAGTCATAAACACAATTTATATAGATTTGATCCATGGTGGTCATAATATTTAGACTAGATGGACTTATAGCTGACTTAAAAATCAGAACATAAAAAATAATAAAAGAAACTTAAAATGCACGAGAGACAAGGGAAATATAGGAATCACTGCCCATATGAACCAGACAATTCCGAATGTAATGTCCAGATCCAGCTTGATTTGAACCTGGGAAATTGTTGCAAAGGGCTGGAAATAATGGGACAGCAAGTGTGGATACAACAGGCAAAATAAAGCACCAATTAAGTGGGAAAATATACACACAAAAATTCTCAACAAGAAAGGTTGAACAGGCATGCTTGGGAACGTAAAACCATTCCTTTCTAGCAATATACTCCTCTGTCCAAAAATATTTTAGCCAGCTATAACAACTCAAAAATATGAACCTCACAGGGCACATCGTCGAGTTTCAACTTTGTAGTGGTAAATAAAAAGACTTTGTACGATGCCAGGACAGTTTGGCTCCCTATGTGCAATTATTGGTTATAATCTTAAAAGTTTGATTTGTGAATGATTCTTGCACATGGAAGTAGTCAGGTCAGGACCACTGGTATGTCAATCAATATTGCATGATGGACTTTCATCCGTTAGCTACACCACTTTGGTCAACGGTTTCCAACTCGTCACCTTGGTCGAGCAGGATCTAGAAACATATCTAAAATGACTAACAAGAGTTAGCGTCGATTAGCACAAGGGACAACAAGTCTCTTATCGGCTCCACGGCATGTAGGTCCTTTGACAGCTCAAGCCCTACATAATCACATAACATGTAGTAAACCATGTTATGCATATTATCCAAAGTAGACATTTCCTTCCTATAACATGAATGATGAATATACAACTTCTCATAAAATGCAAACAATTTTAATTCTAATGATAGAAAAGAAATATATTCCTTCATAAAGCATCACAGAATACTAGATCATGCTAAACATTAAAATAGTAAAAATATGACACACCATAAGAAAAATCATATTATATGCAAACAATTATTTATTGCATGTAGCAGTATTCATGACAGTGAAGTCGCTTGAAAGACGACCCCTCATTCACATTGATAATAGGTATGGGTTGCATATATAGTAAAAAGCCAGAGACATCTGGAATGATAACCTTATGTGACTGGTATCTAATAAAACCAGTATATTGCCTCTTCTAATTTCCTACATTTATTCTTCTGGTTCTTGCACATCTTGAGGTCTTCATAAGAAAACTCTAGGGCCTATGCTTCAACTGAACACATACGCATAGTATTCCACATACGACTAAAGTGAGTAGACATGCAAGTCCTAATTCCACTTCATTCTTCCCAAACATCTTGGCTTTATGACTTTGTATAAATATCTGCAATGTTATGACTAAGAGTTGCAAAGAAAGACAATTCAACAAAATTTGGTCCATACTAGCTACATTCCTAAACCAAACTCAAGGACTCTATTTTCTCTAATTGCTAGAAAACAAATGCCTACTATAAACGGGGTCTTCAATCTCCTTGGTTGTCACCCACCATTTTCGTGTCTCCCCATCCAACATAAAATTGCACGGAAACCTTATTGGGCATTGTGCAACTAAGATCTCTGATAGCATCTCCATCTGTTTCACCAAGTTTTCCTGTGCCGAAAGGTCAAATATGCCCTGGGCACGAAGATCTTTATCAATTGTGAATAGGTACATTCTTTCGTTACAACCCTAGTTATATGGAGCCTTCATCCATACCAATTATGTAAAACTCTATCACCCTAAAGTGCCTAAATGATTTTCGCCAAATTGCCCAGACCTCCCCATAGCTCAGTACGACAGTACGTCTTACGTCCTCTAAAATTCTCCACCATATGATGAGGTCTCAAGATACTCATTCCTCACCTAGATCTAGAAACCAGTTAAAAATAATTCTCTAGTATCTGATCAATCTGCACTCCCAAGAGGCTCTTGCTATGGTCCTGCCTTAACTTCACCAAAGATATTTTGTTGAACCCATTACCTAATGCATGCTCCTTTTGGTCTAGACGGGTTTCTCTATATAGTTCAAAATCCTTCTAACCTTAAGAGGCTCGCCATTGATGATGCAGAACTGAACTGATGGTCGAGAAGGAGGTTGAGCATATACCTGGAAAGAGTGCATATGGTCGGACAAGTTAGGAAGTTATCAAATGATAGGCACTTGTGTTTGCTTGGTAAGAAGCAGACCAAGGTCGAATTTTTGAAATTGGTACACAAGATACTAAACATAGGACCAAGTTTGTCCAGTTGTCAAAAATTAGCATACATGTTACTGTTGGCAGAAAATCAGAATGCTTGGAATGGACTAAGACCAAGTATCAGGATTTGTGTTCCTATTCAATTGCCAATAAGTCCAATGTTGTTACAGGCGACGCCTAGGCGTCCAGGTTGAGTGGAGGGCGCCTCGACCAGGAGAAATTATCTCCGTGTCTGGCGATGGGCGCCTAGGCGGTCGCCTAGGGTCGACCAGGGGAAGTGAAAGGCGGAGAAGGCGTCTTAATATTTTATATTGTTATAACTACATACAAATTTATCAACTGTTCATGTTAATGTTAATTGTGTATATTAGTTATCAACTATTCTTGACAAATCAATTGTTCTTTTATACTGCTATATCGTTGCTTCTTAATATCTTAACTTTTATAAGTACATAAATTATATATAAGTACATAACTGCATTGTTTGCTATATTGCATTTTTTCCTGTACATAATCATCTGTGACCCGAGCGGACGCCTAGGCGCGCCTAGGCGAGGCGGGTAGGCTGTCGCCTCGCCTTGCCTAGCGCCCAATACAACATAGCCAATAACCTATGTAAAGGTGTTTGTGAAAAGCAGGCTAGAAAGAAAAACATGTATACGAAGAAGTACATAAAAACAAGCACTGGATGAGATAAAGAACGAAACAAAAGCAAAGATGGAGGTGAGGGAGTTGGATAATTGCCAATTAGGTCTAGTTTAGACTTTAAGAGTTTATAAAAAATACTACTTAGAAGCACTAGATGTGAAAGGTACAGTATGACAGACTCAGCATTATCATATAGTTGATTATGTTAGCTTATCCGAAGAAATGATGGCTGCGGTAGGGAGGTGGTCTTTCTAGTAAAATTGTGCTCTTTTTAACATACTCTAGTCATGCAATACTTTTATTGTTCATATGAAATATACTATCATGTAAAATAATCTTTTTTACACTGCATTACTTGCTATGACTATCGTGATACAAATTTCAGGTGAGCACGCTCTCATCAGAGAAGATGATCACGGCAACTGAAACCTTGGAAACATGGGCACTCCGAAGCTCGATGTTGTGTCCGTATCGCATCGCGACTGACAAGTATCAGACACGACAGACACTCCGAAACGGGCTACAATATTGTAGCCCTTTTGACGTGTTTGTATTATGTTGTATGTGATTTCATTCAACATGGACTAAAAGCACTACATGCTATGAAATATAGAAATTCCCATAGGCATAGCCCAGATTTCATGTAATCACCAAAAGTCGACCCTCCCCGAACAAATTCCACCCTCCTAGATAAAATCCTTGTCAAAATAATACTACAATTTTCACCAAATTCATCGATAATTGTTTATTTGTCATTATCCTTAAATTTACCAATTTTGCACTCGCCCAATGTTCCTATGCTTTATGTTGTTTTATCTCATATATCCTTAAATTTAACAACTTCACACTCTCCTAGCCAAAGTCCTTGTAGAAAACTACAGATATTCACCAAATCCACCAAGATTCCCACCCCCCCCCCCCCCCCCCCCCCCCCCCCCCCCCCCCCTCGTACATCCTTAAATTCACCAAATTTACACACGCAATATTCTTTAAATCAAACAATAAAGCTAATTATCGAACCAAAATCACATTGGAACATGAAATTAACAGAGAAAACGCAAATTAAGCTATCAAAGACTTCCCTACAACAAATCTGCCAAAATTACATTTTGCCACGTTTCACTCCATAGCTAATCGAGAACGAATTCGAGGAAAAAAAAAAAGCAGTTTCCGATCTAATCCACGTGCAGATCTCGTCGATCCACTGAGGACCTGTGATTGCTATCGTGACCTCATAAGTTAGGGTTAGGGTTTGGGAGAGAGAGAACCTTGTGATCGGACTCGGAAGCGGAGGCGGAGCCGACGACAACGGCGAGGAGGAGGAGGAGGGATCGGACGGCGGGAAGCATGGCGGCGGACCGATCTGGACGGCGGAGATCGACCGGAGCTGTTTCTACGGAGAGGGAGGATTTGTAGATGGAGTGTTTGGGAGGAGGAAGGAAGGGATTTTGCAAACCGCGGCAGCAGCTCCTCCTTCTCCCTTCCTATAACAATTGTACCTATTTATGATACTACAGACGTGTGTATATGAAAACGGGTTCATTAATGCTCTTTTGTATTTAACTCCCTACGTATTTTAATTTAAAAAAAAATATATATTTCTTAACTTATTTTCTACAAAATAACTTTTTTTTTGGCTGATCTTGTGCATAATTCACTTCTAGATGATAGGATATTGTTCAACAATTATGTGCTAGGAAAATAATATAATGTTTATTTATGAAAAACATAGGTCAGAGTATCGCAATATAATAAGTATTGAGATGTTGTGGACTTGCACATAAAATACACGCAAAAGTAATTTTAGATATAATTATAAGAACGTCTAATTAAAAATATATTCAATTATTGATTTTCAGTTTCAAAATAGTTTTTTGCCTTAGTATTATAGTGTGTTCATAATTTGCGCAAATACTCATCTAGCACCAGTAATATGTGTTTTCTACATCTTAGTTATACTAATATATTTATGATTATGATAAACCATCGCATTTATGAAACATCCTTAAGGCTGTAGAAAAAATTTCAAACTTTTCAAATTCAAATTTGTATGTAGCAATTTTTTTTCCTTCTTAATCAGATTTCTATCGGGCTTCAAATTTTAGATAGGACATTTGTTAAGGTATTATTACTTCAAAATATTGATTAACTTTTATTTCTTTCACAATATTTTATAAGATCTTAACATGTATTACGTACATATGATATATTGTTGAGTCTTGTTTTATCTCATGGTAATAAAGCATTCTAACTTTTCCATTATATCCTTCTGGATATAGTATTTGCATTAACAATTTAAACAAAAATTGTATATTTTTCTTTTGACCATACATGCGTACAAATGCCAACTATATGACAAATATCAATTCCTTGTTATTTATTTATTAGGTCCCACACACGAGAATTCCAATACATCTCATTTACTGCCAACCTCCTTGTCCTTTACGACCGATACACGAGACTTAATATGCAAACATTTGCACGTGCAGATCTGAAGAGTTGACCCCAACTATGAACTGGTGTTATTTTGTTGAAGGTATGAACTACGTTCTTAAACCAATCTATAGTGTCGTCGTCTCCGTGTCGTATCGAACACATAGTGGACACGACACGGGTACTCCGTAAACACCAAAACCAGTACGGCGGTGTCCGTGCTGCTATTCCGGCATCCGATCGTTCCGTATTTGTTGTCCATGCGCACGAACTGCTCGTGTGTATGCCTCTTTGATTCGGTAGTACCGACAACAATGCCTACACTAACACCAATTGTTATATTGGGGATCGTTTCAACTGTCTACACATTTCTCGTTTACACGTCTGGGACTATTTTGTACGGGGACGGGACGACATTGATTCGTCACGTCCTACTGTATTTTTTGAGTGTTTGTGTCGCGTTTGATACTTGTCCACCACGACAAGGACACACCACTGATCTTGTCGGTGCATATTCTCTACAAATGTATAAAGGACTCCGTGTCGAGACATCTTAGAATCTAGATTTGCGTCGTCAAAAGTCAGCGCGATCATGTATCTCTTGATCTGTGCTTCTTCCCCTTCCCATTAAAATCAAAATGTGTCTCTGATTTTGGTTATCGTTATCAATAAAATGCTCAGTAATAAAAACTTGTAACTGTGTGTAAAGTGTTGCAGATCTTCCTCTATATATTCTCATTCAAAATTATAAGACATCCGATTGTATTACGTGTTAGATGTGGCTCGTGTTCATTCGGAGTGCTGCGAGCGCCGGCCGGGGACTTGGTGAAGCTCGCGTGTCGAAACCAGCAGTACGACAGCAAGTATCAGCATGGCGGCATAACAATGACATACTTAAAAGTGGATAAAATGTCCAACAGATTTTGGGACGTTTTTGGTCGCCGGCGGCATACTGCCAACACTCTCGTTTTAATAAGCAGATCAGATCTAAAGTTTGGATTTAGACTGTCCAGATCGTTCCAAGACAGGTTAAGTTATATGGGAGTATTTAATGCCTCCACCAGTCCACTTTGGAGGAGGAAAGTGTTTGAGGCCGTTGATTGCTAAAAACTAAAGTTTTCTACGGATTTGATAGATCTCGCTAAAGGAGAGGGTTGCGAGTTGCCTTGTAACTCTTTTGTATCAATAAAGATTTCTCCCCTTTTTTCCGTGGAATAGGCCGTTCTTGACAGAACCACGTAAATCCTTGTGTCTTTTGTGTTTATTGTTCGGTTATTATTGTGCTTTGTTATTCTCGTCATTATAAGGTCATTATAAGGGTATTGTTGTGTTCTCGCTTCCGTTGTGTCGCACAACAATACATGCCACAGGAAATTCCTTCCAGTATTTGAAAGAGTAGAAGAGATCCTTAATTCCCGTCCTCCTTGTAGGACGATGCTTCAAATACCAGTCATCCAGCGGGTTATACTGCAAATTCGTGTATCTAAGAGGTTAGGAGACTCCAAAGATCAAAACAGATACCTGTTAGTGCACCTCGATGAGCTTAAACGGAGACTATGGATAGCTGTTAAGGGACTGTTCTGAGTCACCCATAAGGTTTATGATGCCAGAAAAGAGCTAAAGATTTGTTTTAAGGCTTTTGAAGGGCAACCCTGTCCATTTCTGTAGTCTATCTTGAGATATCCATTTCTACAGGCTTTTTCCGGATGCCTGCCAACTAAAGGGCACAGCCGAGAAGTAGGAGGAATTGAGGATGTTCTCCAGTATGAGGTCGATTTCATCTCTACCATAGATTTGATAGATCAGTTTCACATGAAGAGAAGCTTCAGGCAGATGGCCATAGTAGAATTTGTGTCCGAGCAGGTGTGGATATCCGGAGTATCTGGCAAAGATGAAGTTGTTTCCTGTTTATACTTTATAGTGTCTCTGGAAAGACGATGGATTGTGAGCGGAAGTTTCCACAGGATGATTCGAGTGGGGAAAATGTCAAATCATATCGATTGTGCTTCGCAGTCAATCTCATCCAAAGGAAACTTTTGGAAGATAGCCAACCGTGGCATGAAGCATGCCTTCGGTTGTTACTAAAATCATGCACAATATACACTTCGAACATGTAGATACTTCCCTGAAATCCATGTATATGCATGGTACATGTCTGACCGTTATGCTTGTCAGTGCCTCGTCGACGGATTAAAAGGGTACCACGGGAAGCTCCCTGCAGCACTTGAGCTTTGCCTATGTGGGAGCTGAGTGGGGATGAGTGTTCTGGTGGTGTGGTGGGGAAAGAGGTAGCTATCACAGGATGTATGAATTGAAGTGGGTTATGCTTGTGCAGGTAAGGTCAACATTCTATTATAATCTTGTAAATTTCTTGAGCAATTGGATTCGTATGTTCGTTATCAAGTTTTAAGTTTTCATACCAACAGTTTATTTCTATTAGCTCCCAATCAAGTCTTTCAAGCTCAAAGGCTGATTCTAATGTCAATAACTGTGCAAATTCTATTTTATAAAATGATTTTTAGTTACTTCTGTAAATATGTCTTTAAATTACCTGATCATTTACACTGACTTGGGCACTCTTATGGTTAGCAATAAGCAGACTAAAAGCTTTAAATTTCAGTAATATACAGATATTCAAGAAAAAGAGATATTTATAAACACTATTACTCTGAACTGAAGTGTGCATCTAAGTATTTCTACAAAGGAGTGTCTGTAACTTTATAACCTCAAGTTGCTGCTTCGTCTTGATTCCATTACATACTATCCACTCATTAATAATAAATTGATATTTATGCATTTGACAAGAATTAACCCATTAGGTTTAATTGGTTATGCTTGCAGTGGCTGGACCAGAATATCTAGGTGGGGAGGGGGGCAAAACTCAAGATGTAACTATTGAGCCAATAGAATTAGCCATGACTAAGACATATGTGGATCCAACCTTGTGCATATATTTTATTTTCCCAAGATTGGACTGCACTCTCACATAGGTTACTTTGATTGTCTCTACTTGATCCGATAGTTTGTGTCGTTTAGAGATCAAAACAAACGAAAAATGAATATAAGTTGTTTTTATGTGGTTGTAATCATGGAATGTGGTAGAGAAGAGACACTAGCTAAGCCTAGTTTTGGAGAGAAGAATAAATCTAGAAAATAAATCCACCAATAATTTTCTTTTCCATTTTACAATTGAAGGACCTCCTTTTTATAGGCCAAAGAGATAGCTTGGCCTTGTTCATTGTAGCCAATATATGCATTTGTTAGGAAGACAATAGGATATTAGTAAATAGAGCTACTAAAAAGCTAGGAGTGACCTACGCAAACTTGGGTGAAGTTCATGAAAAAGGATATCATTTGCTGATGTTAGAGACATGATGGACGAACGAAAGAAAAGAAGTCCCAGTGGCCGTAGCCCGTTGGGAACGGTGGAGCACCCCGGCGCAGTGGCGCGGGTTCGAGCCCCCTTGGAGGCATGCCTCCAAGCACCATTAAGAAGTGGACACCCTAAAAAAAAAAAAAAAAACGAAAGAAAAGACAAATTGGCTGCCACCCCACCCCTCCTCAAAGCCCAAAATTTTCTTGTTGTTTCTTTATGAAAAGATGTGAAGGGAAATCATTCTATTATTACCTGATATGCAAGACATACCTATGGATGAGGCAAAAGAATTAGTAATGAACTGTCTACGAAGCTGGGATCTTTGATTTTGTTGGGAAATTAGAACACTTTGTTCCATCTTCTGCATGAGGTTATTATTTAAGGAGGTTCACTCACTACTATGATAAGGACTGTTAGAAATGAATACAAAGATAGAATGTATGGAAATTTGTAGAATTTTATTGAGGAAAAAAATGTTGCATATTCCGAAAAGAACCTTCTTTAAGCTGGGGTCATCAAATTTGGTTTCCTATACTTCCACTGGATAAACTTAAAATCTTGTGAAGAGGACTTTCGGGTGAAATTGAGGGGCATCACTCTGAAGGCTTTTCTCTGTTTCTGTGTGTTATATACATCATTTGGTTTTCTATACTTCATTTTTGCGTTGACAGTAAAACAGCAATGTGGCCGTTAGGAATGGACGAGTGACCATACAAGTAATGGCTAAATTTGGGTCCCTCTGACTACTTGCAAGTTAGAACTTATAACAACTTCGAGAGTTTGATCGATTTACTTAGTTGATGTATAGCTTGCATTGTTGAGATTTGTTAAGTCCTTGCGACTAGACGAAAATTTCAGAGTTTGAGATTTGAACGAAAGTTTTTTTTTTTTTATCCTCTCATGTTCCGATACCAAGTCGAAGTCACTGCTACTGCACCAGAGCTCCATATTTTTTTATGAAACTCACCTTTAACAGTGAGATGTTTCCAAAAATTTCAATTACAATCATAGTTTAAAGTATCGGCCGATTCCGATCCGATACGGCCGATACCGATATGGTTTGACATGTCCCGATCCGATACCGACCGATACCCGATACTGACCGATACCTACATTGGTGGTCACTTTTTCGATCAATTTGGCAATGAAAATTGAAGAAAAAGAGACAAATCAACACGGGTTTGAAGCATAATAAGGTTGTAAAAGCATATAAAAGAAGAAAATTGATATATTGTACGTAAACCAATCGGTAAGGGTGACTACTATTTCGTTTAATTTCAAAACTACTAAGAAATAATACTTAAAATACTTAAAATTATGCCTAAATGTATAAAATATATTTTTTAAATGTTAATAATTATTTGTTTTCCGATACCAAAAAAATTCGACACTCCGATCCGAAACCGTCGATACTACCGAAATCGCCGATACCGATACTCATAGGAATGGTCGATACCGACTCCGAGCGAACCTTGATTACAATGTTACTGAACAGTTGTGTGTTGGTACGTGGTACCTTTCTTTGGTAAATGATTTTCTGCCACAAGGTTGCCTGCATGGTGGCTTTAATAGAGGATAAGATAAAGAATGATCCTTATGATTATTTGGACATATACAATGGAGAATCATTGGTGTAGAAGGGGAACAAGCCAAATCTCTGGGCCGGGCTAGAATTAGCCTGGCTGTAACTCATGATAGGCTAGATCTAATCCGAACGCCTTTCCATTTTCAATTTGGGCTTTATGCTCAAGACCAGATTACTATAAAAGGTTGTAATGCGGATTTAATGCTATCTAAACTACAAAGTAAATATCTGCAGCGCTATTTTGAGATAAAGAGTACTAAAAAAATTCATTTTGTTATTGTTATGTATTTTCTCACAAGTTGTTAACATGCTTTTTATGTGCTTAGAATGACTGCTTAGTTATTTATGAATAAAATAAAAGAACATATAAATCCCATCCCCTTATTAAAAATATTAGTGTCGTGGTACACGTGTTGCGTGTGCAATTTCCAGTAAAATAAGAACAAGGGCACAAATGTAGAGATAAATATAGAGAGAGGGTTATGACAGTTTTAGATTAGTATGAAAATTTGAGTTAGTGGCTGGGTAAATAATTCTTTTTATCCATAAATAATAACATTTTTATGCAAGAAAGTGTTACACCAAAAGATTAGTGATACTCCTGGTATTCTGGATTATATATTAGTACAGATAATGGCCTAAGTCATATGGGCCTGAATGAAACATTTATTTTTATTGTCTTAAGGGACAGAGCATGGCCTGCGAAAATATCAGGCCCAACAAGCGCTTTAATACTGTAAGGTTGGTTTTAATGTTTTCAGCTTGTGAAAGTATTAACTTTCTGAAAGAAGCATATGAAAAATATTACCCATGGACGAAGATGTATATATTTGGGATTGTCATTCCTTCACTCGTTGGCATAATGTGTCATTGAGGCATAAGGTGTCATAAAGATGAATGCATTTTTTCTATAGCAAATTGTATCATTTTACCTCTTTGTTTTGACTCTTTATAGTCTAGGAAACATGGAGGGCGCTCCTTGGTTCCATTAGCTTAAATTGCAATCCAAAAGATAGGACTACCTACCTGTCAGCTAGCTATCTAGGTTTTATGGCATGTCTCTCTGATGCTTGTAGCCTTGGCTAGGAGTTTGGCACCAAAATAGAATGTTGACGTTAGGTTGGCATCCGGTAATAGAACTTTTTTAAATCTTTGTATGAAGCTTTCTTATGTTCCATAACCGATCACATTCTATTGGGAGATTACGATGACAATGGATGAAGATGTATATATACAGAGATCTTTCTAATCAGATATTATTCCCCTGTTCTCATTGAAATGAAGAAAGAAAAGCTACCATATCCTTTAGTTTTGTATAAGTGGGACAAATATACTAAGGGCAGATGAACTGTATATATTTTGTCTTTCACGTGCGTGGAACTCGATTAGTGCAAACAACATTGTTAACCTATCATAAAAATGGACCTTTCTGAAACCTGTACAAGTCTTCTTCTTTTGAGATAATATACAAGTATATTAGTAGCAAGTACTTAAAGATACCTTTCCTACTAACTTGAATAGACATCTGTTATGTTAGGTGATTTTTATGATGTAATGATCTGGTTTGTTGGAAATTTTGTCAACCTACTTTTATAAGCAGTCAATTTATAAGACTGATGTAGTAGTGAAACATATAGTATGATACAATTGTGTCGCCCATTGAAAAGTAAACTGTTAGAATACACAGGAGATTTGCATCATCACACTTGCTTCCTTTATATATTCAATTCTGGTATTTGGATTAGGTTATGTTTCCTAGTCCACAGATGTAATTTGTTTTCTTCCTAATATATTTTCTGAAGATTGTTTTCTGCAGATCTACTCTTTCGGATTGTTTCATTGAAGGAATAAGGAAATTGAACACACCGGGATATGAAGCACAAGATAAATTGCTGCCCGCGAGGCCTTTCCATGGAAATCCAAGGAATTGGTATGTTCTAACCTTACCAAGTACACAAGCTATTTAGACATGATAAATATCGGTTGTGAGCTAGTACTGAAGGTGTATAATGTTGCAAATAGAGAGATGAGAAATTTTCAGAAATGAATTACTTTGTTGTTCCTAGTGAGCCGACTTGATACAGTTAGATTTCATGATGTGCACTATGTCACACATTGCATAACATAGATTTAACGATGACGTTTACAACACAAGTAGCAGCAACATGAGCTGTGAATTTTTCTGCTTGGTAAGTTGTTGCTTGCTTGAAGTACTAAATTTCAAGGAGCAATATTTCTTCAACTGTGTTTGGTTGCATAAAAGTTACATCAGTTGATATAAAAAGATGTAACTTGGTTTAATCAGAAGAAGAAGAAGAAACATGTAACTTGGGATGCGTAATGATCAAAATACACATCATCACTTGAAATCATGGATCATTGTTGAAATAGGATGTTACTAGGTAGTAACACAAATTTGCTTATAACCAAACAGCCCAACTGTACACAAACAAAAAAGATGTTTACACAATCAACTACTAAATGAATAGCTAACTCCATATTATAATGAATCAAAAGCAGGATTATGCGACAAATGTCTTCAGCATATCAAGATCACAAGTACTAACCACAATTTGATTTCCCACTTAGAACATAATCTGGTTCTGTTTTGATAACGAAAAAGCTTTAATATATTCTGCTCCAAAATAAAAAGAGACTCACGACTGATAGAGAGCCTCTTATTTATTCAAATAGAATATGTCCATACACCACACTTTTTTTTGTTTTAAACTACCGGTGACAGTTCATAAGAAAGAAGAAACCATGCCTCTTCTCAAATTGGCTAAGGCAACAAATCATCGAGTTAATTGGTTTGGATAGACAACAATGGATTTTGAGCAAATCAATTAATCAACTGAATTGATTGGATAAACCAATGGAACCCTTGCCCATAAAACCAAAATTCATGGCATACCCACATATGAGAATCTAATCCTCTTGCAGTTCAGAATACTGAACATGATAATATGCGTGCAGTGACATATGTTAGTACAATTGTCCTTTAATAGGTTATATTATTTGACTATTGTTCTGAAGGCTTCAACTTGTAAGGGAATGTCATTCTCTTTTTTATTCTTGGCTTAATGTGTCAGAGACATGAATGTAATCTGTTACATGTAACAAATTGATTCCAATTAGGTTAGGGTTAAAGAAATGTCATTCTCTTTAAACTTTTCGCCTCGGCTTAACTAGTCTGTTTTACTGTTTTATGGGTTGGTAGTACTTAGAGAACGTTCCTTGTTGCATGAGCAAACTCCATGGAATAATCAGTAGGTATATATATATTCAAAAGAGGGACTAAGTCCCTAGGGTTAATCGAAAATCCAACCGAAACTATGCCACAGGGACTCGAACACTCAACCTCCCAGGCCGCAATGCCTCCCCTCTACCACTAGGATAGAGGGTATAATTTTTTTTTAATATATATATATATTGATTACCGCAAGTTTCTAACGGTCGATGGAGATGGTTTATTATCTATCAAAGCCAACCCCATCCATTTTAAAGCAAAAAAGATATCTTTAGTGGGGTATTGGCCTTCTAGAAGCCAAGCCCACACACAACCTTTTCTTTAGAGCCATCCATTATTCCAACCCCAAAGAAAGAGACATCCAAAGGAGAGAAAACATAGATGACATTGGAGAGACATCACTTGAATCCATGAAAAGAAATGAAATTGGTGTTGAGTGATATCATCATCCTACCAACCTCTAACTACCACTGGTGAGGGACTGGAATAATACTTGGGTGGAGTTAATTTTCTTTTTCTTTCATATTATGCTAGTTTATTTATAGGATAATGAGAGGGAGAGAATTGGTATCTCCACCACCCACACAATCTGTGGTCAAATGGGAATACACTCCCTCCACCACACCAAAAATCCTATCATGGTCTTGGTGCTTCTCCACTTTCTGGTGAGCTTTTGTGGACACATGAGAGCTTCAAGTGATGGAACGGGACCTAGAGGTTCTTTCTTTGCTGTTAGGGATCAGCATGCATCAAGTCACCAACCCCTGATGGGTGACAATATTGTGCAATGAAAGGAGGAAGAGGAAACAAACAATTTTGTGGTAACTGGGTGATGAATATACAGATTATCATGATATTATTAATATGGTTAAGAAGAGGAGACACCACATTGTGTTCAAAAGGAGGTTGTATGTGGCTTGAAGTAGAAGAGCTTAGCATATTGAATAGGCTTATTAAGTATGGTCAATTTGCATGCGGTACATTTATTTTTGGATACATGACATTCATCCGCAACATATATATATATATATATATATATATATATATTGAAAACCATGCACATGACATTTGATTGAGAGAGACCATTCAACTAATCTAACTACCCTCTATATCACGAGCATCTTCTCTATTCACAAGCATTAGGCCGGTCACCTACCTGAAATTTTAACCAATTTTAGTGAAATGGCCAACCCGGAAAATATTGTCCATACAGTTCCATGCTCCATTCATTAATGTCACTTTACTTACAGCAAGTAGCTAGTATCTTATGCTCATTGCTTTATTGTTATGTTCATTGGGACTACAAGCAAAATCATTAATTAATATTATTCCACTTGATGCACTTACTTGACACTAACCCATTTTAGTGAAATGGCCAAGCTATATATAATGTTTCATGAATCATACGATTTCATGCTAAACTCATTACTATCACTTCATTTGCAGCAAGTATTCTTCTGTTGTTTGCTTATTGCCTTGTTAATTGCAGCTACAAGCAAAATTATTGATTGATATGTTATTCAACTTGATACAGATAAAGCCAATGACAGAGTGATGGAACTTTGTTTTTTTAGAAATCAATTGGATTGAAATCTTCTCCTGTGCTTTATTAAAAAGGATTTTGATACAATATCCCAATGCCTAGGCGAGGCTACTTAAAATATTGTCATAGAATACATGTAGAGAGAACCACATTAACATTGGTGACTTCGTGTTCTCCCATCCATGCACTGCTATACTCCAAAGTTGAAGTAGGAAATCTTGTTCTCATTATTGGGATGCACTTTTTCCATGCCAACTGTTAGATTACCATGGGGATTTGTGCATGCACATATCCCCATACAATCGAAATGGTTGGATGAGGAAAAGTGCATTGTGTCCGGCACATCCAATAATTTCACACTCTTGTCCCTCCCTAAACCTCCCTTGCCAAAGACTTGGTACTAGCAATAACTTACAGTCAGTGGTGATATGAACATTTAATTTCCCAGTAACCATCATAGCTGCTTTTACACATGAGCAAACATATGAGGCTACTTATTGCAAAAGCTGCATTTGGGGGTTGCAGCATGAAGTGCATGCAAATGGCAGTGGAGTTCTAAAGTATCCAAATAGCATGTGGGTGGCTAAATCTAAATCTCAACCTCTCTCTCTCTCTCTCTCTCTCTCTCTCTCTCTCTCTCTCTCTCCGCATATGGGGTGGCAAAATCTTATTCTCTCCAAATTAATGTCCAGTGAGAGGAATAAGTCTCTCCTTCCCTTCCCCTCCCCTCTGGATAGGACTGATCCTCAGCTCAAATCACCTGGGAGCTACTGATCACATGTCCATCATAATTTTAGTGGCATCCCATCATTAAACTATTATAGCCTCACCAACCACCATACTTTCAACACGCACACATGACCTTCGAAACAAGAGCTTTGCTATGCCTACAACCAAATGCTTATAATCCCCTTACAACCATCATGTGTCGGACTTCGATTGGAGGAGGGGAAGTGGTAGAGTCGGGTGGAGCCCATGTAGCAGGGGAATGTGAGAGGGGAGGTGGGACCCAGTGGGACCCATGTGTAAGGGATGAGAGAGAGAGGTTGTAAATATTTAGCTGTAGATTTAGCATTTTTTTTGAAACAACACCCCCAACTAACCTAACCAAACCAAACCAAACCCTCACACTTTATCCACATTATACCACCTCCCTCTCTCTCTCTCTCTCTCACACACATTTAATTTGTAGGGCATCAGGTCACCAACCCAAGAACACCTCACATGCTTCCCACTCTCCTCAAAGTTTCAGATGATAGATCAAGATGCTCAAAGACACTGAGAACCTAACAACCATAACACCAAAACCCTTGCCCATTCTTTTTGTGTACCCAAAACTTACATTAATTTAAACACATAAATATTAATTGGACACCAACCACCAATCGATGTGAACTTTCTCTCCAAAAAGAAAGAAAAAGAAGAAGAAGAAGAAGAAGATTAGTATTCCCCTCTCTTTCCAAAACACCACAGTTACAACACAATTTATAATCCCAATTACCAACCAATGGCAATGGCTCAGCATTATACTCCCTGGCCTCCCTCCTCCTCTGGTCTGTAGTATCTGAAGAGCACATGTGGGCTCTGGATGGCTTGGCAGCTGCAGGCCTCACTGTTCTGAAACCCTAGGTGACAGCACAAGCATATGGCGCCTTTGCCTGCAGCACCGGTCACCATGTAACTTTCTTCGCCTATTGTTGCTGCTGCTGCTGCTGTAGTAGTAGCAGTTGGTATTGCTGGTTTGAGAGAGTGATGAGGGAGGCTGATGGAGAGGTCCAGATTGAGTTCCTGCCCATGGACATCGTACCGCTCGTCGTCTACGAGGCCGCTGCTGTGGCCTTCGTCGGCCGAGTCGGCTGCGGTGGCCTTGCAGCTGAAGGTGGGCGCCTGCGCGGGCAGAAGAACGTTATTGCATTCTGCCTGCTGCTGCTGCTGCTGCTGCTGAGAGGCCACGGGGAAGGCGGCCGAGCCGCCGATCGGGCGGTGGGTCTGCGGGTCGAGGCCCCAGCCGAGGAGCTTGCGCTTGATGTGGGTGTTCCAGTAGTTCTTGATCTCGTTATCCGTCCTCCCTGGCAACCGCCCGGCTATTAGAGACCACCTATTGAATGCCCACCTATATAAGGATCCTGTGCTTGTCCATATATATTTTATGAGTGAAGGAGGTGGTACTCACTTGTTTCCTAGAATGGCATGGAGTTTGATGATGAGCTCGTCCTCTTCCTCCGTGAAATTGCCTCGCTTGAGGTCGGGGCGGAGATAGTTTATCCACCGAAGGCGGCAGCTCTTGCCGCATCGAAGGAGACCTATATATATATATATATATATGTATATCATTATTATTTTTAGAAGAAGGTAAATTTTATAGATAAACACGAAGATTACAACTATGATCTAGCTCCGACTACAAAATGGTCACATGGGATCTAGAGTGTCAATGAAGCAGGCCTATATATATTTATGTGTACTAGCTAATTAACATTGATACCTGCAGCTTTAGGGAGGGATCTCCAGCAGCCTTCTCCATGGGCTTTGATGTAGGCGATGAGCCTTTGGTCTTCCTCCTTTGTCCATGCTCCCTTGTTGGTGTGAGCCTTCTCACAACATGGAGATCTCCCCATAGTAGCTAGCAAGAGTAGGGATAGCTAGCTACTAGTTGCTGCACTAGTGCTATATATATATATATATATATATATATATATATATATATATTCCTTTGATTTGGTTTGGTTATCCCTTCTTCTTCTTCTTCTTAATCTTCTTCTTTGTGGGTGGTGATACAAGTAAGTTGTAAGTTGGATTGTGAGAATGTGGGATATATATGGGAGGAGAGGGGAGGGAAGTGAGCCCCCACCATTGACTCCTCGAACCAAATGGCCCATTTGACCAAGTTGGTAAGTGAGTGGTTAGAAGACCCGGGGGACCCGGATTTGGTAGGTTGCTGGCTAGGTCTACTTTTAAGTGAGCGTTTCTTGTTCTGTTACATTTTTTTAAGAAAAAAAATTGGTTGCAGCCCTTTCATATGTACTCTACTCACTCAATGTGCTCTCTAAGTTACTAAGTACCTATATTAATTAAAGCTAGTTTGCTTTATTATCAACATTTTGGCGTGTTAGAAAAATTTGCTTGTAAGTGTAATGGAGTGTGAAAAATATTTCTTAAATTAATCGCAGAAAGCGTCGGTAGACCGATCGACATCTGGAAGCCACATATTTCTGCAAGCCACGAAATGTGGAGATTATGATGATGATGATGATGGCTGTCATGTTACAGCCGTCACCGTGATTGTTACAACGTCTTTATAAGGTTTGATGTGGTTGTCGTTAGTGTTGTAATGACGATTGGGTGAACAACCCCTGCATAAATAACAACAGTTAAGTAATCAGGGTTACGTGGAGTTATTTTTCTTTTCTTTTCAGTTTGATCTTGATGGTAAATAAGGTGAAGTGTAAATAAACTCGGAATAATCGTGCAACCAACCGGGCCGGTAGGCGAGTTGGACGACCGTCCCATGCCACTTAATAGACAAGGTCCCAAACCATATCAAAGGTTACTTGCTAGCCCAGTCAATTCTTACAATCGAAAGGTCCAAACAAATTCTAAATCTGCTTGAGTAGTACTCCGTGGTAATGACTTTGTAGAAATGCTCAAAGTAAATTTAGCAACCAAAATGATGATTTCAGGGTTCGAACTGTAGATCAAGAAATGCATTATGAAAGCCATTACCACGAGACTAACTAATTTACTGATATATTTTTTTTCAAATATTTTTTGTTATTCTAACAGTTACTTTGTACTTTTGTCTGCAGGTGACCTTGTTTTTATTTATCTTGGAAAAAAAATCAGTAAGCTTACTCAAATAGTTCCTTCTTTATCATCTTTTTATTTGTTATTTTTTAAAAAAATGTTAAATTGATTGATAAAATTCATAAAATTTATGTAGAAAAAACTGGATGTTTTCCATTTATATGTTCGAGAGACATCACTTTCAAATCTCGTTCTAGGTCCCGAGAATTCTTGAGTGGCCCTAGCATCCAATATTATAAATTCATATCGTTGTAGATGTGATAAGGCCGATCACAATCACTGTTATATATCATTCTCTTGGATCGATAATTAGTCCCAAGTACCTGACTTATTGATTATTAGTTGTGTCTATGTGACTAGTGAGACCTACTATTTTTGTAAGCTTTACAATGATTATTAAAATTTGATTTCATACCATCAGATGGGCTATGGTCTACTGAACTATTTCAACTTCTTTTAATGAATTCACATGATTAGCGTAGTACACAATTTGACTTCAATGATTTTTCACAAAAAAAAAGGTTTCCTGTAATTATGAATACTTTGTTCACATAAATACATGGCTACTTTCTTTTGTACTTTAAATACCATCAACTTCCAACCGTTTGTTATTTTGCTATCCCGTACTAATTTTATGCTCACTTTGACAACTTTAAGTTTCCGTCCGTATGCCAAAGCTCAACTACAAACAGATTGATTGACCTGTTGAAGTAATGGAGATAAATCAGGAGCATAATTAGTTGAAAATATTTTATTACAAACTTAGACCGATTTTTTTTTTTTTCCAGTTCTACTTGCCAGATTTATTATCGTTGGTGACAGGAGAACAACCAATAGTTAATATCTAGTCACCTACAAGTCAAAAGTTGCACCTTCATGGCAGCACTAGACCCCCTAGAAATCAAATTGAGGGAAAGGGCAATATGCTATGCTGCCTGGGGAGGAATGATATTGAGATGTAGATACTTCCACATGCACACCACTGCTGGTCCATGAGTAAGTCTGACAAGACAGACTTCGTAGGACAATCTTCCGGATCCAACGTGACCTGCAACGGTCGGTTGCAGATGAATCCCCCGAGACCAGCCCACAATAAGAATCAACGAACAACCAAAATTAATTCCGGCTAGAACAACCCAAACATCCTGGCCGGCCCTGCAACAACATTCTCATCTATATCCATCTACCATCCATGGAACTGGTTCTAGACAAGGAAATGTTATAACACACACACGTGTGCGTGGATCTGCATAAAACTCGGACGAATTTTAAAACAAGTAGCGGTGTCTGTTAATTTTAAACAACCGTGCTTACGTTCCCAGCCCTTGGGGCGTGACCGCACGGTCGTGGCCATGGGACTCGCTGCCATTGGCCCCCGATCCTCTTTGCAGACTTTGAGATGTTATGTTGTTTTGTTATGTGATTGTTAATCTTCTATGCTTTGAATTGCGTTGTTGTTGCGATTGACAGTCTTCTAGATTGCTATAAACATAGCCTATGTTCTCTTGATGAAGTAATTTTTAAGGGTTTTTTTTTTATACTGTTGATCAATTGTATTTAATGTGGCCTTTTGCAAGTCGGCACAACTATTAATTAGACTTGTCGTGAACTGACGTTTGGTTTGCGGAATCTTCGGGTTGGAAAAGAAAAGTAATTACTTTTCTATGTTTGGGTGCCAAAGGAATTGAGGAGGAAAAGAAAGTGATTCCCAATGGAAGGATAATTAGGAGGAAAAGTGATTACATCCATCCGAGCAAGGAATCACTTTCCTACATTGAAGTAATCACTTTCCTTTCCACATTCCTTGGCATTTCTAAACATCGGAAAGGAAAATCAATGAAAAATAAAATTTCCCAAAGGAAAGGTAATGACAAGGAATTGATTTCCTTTCCCTTCCATTCCGCGAACCAAACGAGGCCTGAAAGTGCAGCTTAATTCCTGGTCAAGTAGACCATTGGTTTAGTTTACAGAGCACATAATTTTCTCTTGACCTCCTTGAAACTCTTTCAGTTGCAGCAGGAGGTCCCCTGCCTTTGCTCAGGGGAGGGTTGGGAGAAACAAACATAAAATGGCAAAAGGCTACCTACCCACCATCCATCACGGCTCAACTCATGAAGGTACCATGTTTTCCATTACCATAAAGTTTGATTGACAGTTGTCCTTCTAGAAGAAAATGGTTGATGTGGCTTCCAACTTATAAAATTTTATAGGGCCAATAGCATTTATAAGCTGGATTTTATACTAGTTTATAGTTTAAAACCTGATATGTCTTTGGACCATGTATTTTTTTTTTTTTCATTATACCTTGTCCGTGTACTCATGTTCAGGATATAATGTGAAAAAGGAAACCAAAAACAAAAATTCAGGGTCCAAACTTTTCATTTGGACATCTCAGGATTTACATTATAAGATGGTATAAAATCCAGGGTCTAAAAGCTAATTAGCCCAATTTTATGTTTTCATTCTCTTTCCTTGTCTTTTAATACTTCGCTTGTAATTTTTAAGCGTTATACATTGTACCACGACGATGTGATAATTGAGGGTTATTTTATATATATATCTATGTTATTTTGACATTCCTACGTAGGTTGAGTGTCCTTTTCGTGGGTGCTAAAATTTAAATGTCTGTATGAGGATTTTACCTTTAATCGATTTTAAATGCGCGTTTTTCTTGCAAGATTACCCTGAGTCATTTCAATACTATGTTAAATTCTCTACATCTACACCAAAGGTTCAAAACTCCAAACTAAGGCCAAGGATTGAGGGCTATGTTGCATGATCATAGGGACATCAGAAGATACGGATACGGCATAGGGGGCATTTTACAGGATACCTCGGCTATATTGCATGAATACAGATAGAGTACACACACGATAATACGAACACCATTTCGTCGTGCCTGTGCCTCGGCTATATCGTTCTTCACATTATCATTTTCCGGTGATATATATAGTGAATTTTATAGCGGAGTTGGTTATGATGATATGTTAGTATTCCATGTTGCTCGAGTAACCTTTCGTGTTTGCTTAAATTTTGAAGTGCATAGTAGTTTTTTTTTCCCCCTTCAATCTGATACTTCTACACCAAAGGTCCAAATCTCCACAATGAGGGATTGAGTGAGGGTTCAATATTCAGGCAGCTTTATCTTAGCCAACAGCAAAAACTTGACATATAGCTAATTGGTATCTCAAGTTTTTTGTGCATTGCTTTAGTGACAGTGATAGGAGTTACAGAGTAACATAACCTTTGATGTGGTTCTTCCTTCTAACAACTTCTCAACAATAACATGACCAAATATTGAGTACAGTAAATAGTAATTGTAGCTGGAAGTGAATGAAGATATTCATGTGAGAGAAGTGCACTGATGGGTAGGTGACTGGTCAGTTATTAGGTTGGAGACTGTTTGGTAGTAACATCCAAAGAGAACAAAATGAATAGTTTTTTTTTTCTCATCAGTAGCCATTAGAACTAAACTTTCTTGAGAATTCTCTACCAGCTAATCAATGCGTTCTTTTCTATACTACTCCTCCCAGCCATTTCTCTTGTTTGTTTGTTCTCTTGCATGATTCTCTCACCCATATTTTTTTGTCCCTTTTTGTTCCAGTTCCATCCAACTTGTACTGCTGCTGCTGCAGATGCACATCAAGCTTAATTAATTTAATGATTGAAGGTTCTGATTTGTGGGAGTGGAATTGAGCTAGCTAGGCCAACAAATTAGGTGGTGGAAAAAACACTTGCTGACTGTGGATTTGGGATGACGGCAACAACCTATTAGTTGAGGTAGGGCTGGTACTTGGCTACCAACTTTGTTTTTGGGTCTAATTAGCGTTTAAATTTTGAATTTTATATCAACTTTTACTGAAAAGTTTGGATCCTGAATTTTTATTTTTCGTTTCGTTTTTTTTTCTATTATATTCTGAATATGAGTACAAGGGCAACAACCAACACATACTGGAAAGGAGGGTATAATGGAAAAGGAAACAAAAAATAAAATTGAGTATGTAAACTTTCCAATTGGACATGTCAGGATTTAAACTCTAAATTGATATAAAATCAAGGGTCTAAACACTAATTTTTAAAGTTTATTTTAATTACTTTGTAGGTCAATATCAAAGAGGAAAATAGTCTTGAAAGAATATTAATAATTGTAGAAAATAATGGATTGATTATTTTATTGATGGACTACTTCACTACTTATAGGGAGTCTAGCTCCTCTACATATAACATATTCCGATGTGGGACTAAAAGTCCCTTATTGATTCTCAACACTCCCCCTCAAGATGGGCGATAGATATTGATCATCCCCATCTTGTTACATAGCTTTGACAGACTTAATGAACTAAGACCCTTAGTCAGACAGTCTGCAACTTGTTCTTCTGAGCGGACATGGTCAATCTTCAGTATCCCTTGTTCCAGCTTCTCCTTGATGAAGAATCGATCAATCTCGATGTGCTTCGTTCTGTCGTGCTGAACTGGATTGTTAGCTATACTTATTGCAGCTTGACTATCGCTCAGAAGACGCAATGGTGCTCCCTTATCCAGCTGCAACTCTGTCAGCAATGCTTTCACCCACAGCAACTCTGACACTCCCAGAGCCATTGCTCTGTATTCTGCTTCAGCTGTCGACCGTGCTACCACTGACTGTTTCTTGCTTCTCCATGAGACCAGATTTCCTCCTACAAAAACACAGTATCCCGTGGTAGACCTTCTATCGTCTATGCAGCTCGCCCAGTCTGCATCACAGTATCCCTCAACTTCTATGCGTCCATTCTTCTTGAACCATAGCCCCTTTCCTGGCGTTCCTTTCAGATATCTCAAGATCTGAAATACTGCTTCCATATGACCCTTTCTTGGATCATGCATGTAGCGACTCACTACACTTACTGCAAATGAGATATCAGGGCGAGTGTACCCCAGATAAATCAATCTTCCTACAAGTCGTTGATATCTTTCACGATCAACTGGCTCTCCTGCTTCTGCTCCCAACTTGCACTTCTGGTCAATTGGAGTGACTGCTGCTTTGCATCCCAGCATCCCTGTCTCCTTCAGCAGATCTAGTGTGTATTTTCTCTGTGAGAGAACAATTTCTTGTTCGTCTTCACACACCTCGATACCTAGAAAGTACCTCATCGCTCCTAAATTCTTCACTTCAAACTCCTTCGCGAGTTTTGACTTCAGCTTAGTGATCTCGACTTCATCATCACCTGTGATCACTATATCATCCACATATACAGCAAGTATAGTGATGTGGCATCTTGCATGCTGGAGGAAGACCGTATGATCTGTATTTGTTTGACGGTATCCCATGCCTGTAACAGCCTTTCTGAATCTGTCAAACCAGGCTCGAGGAGATTGCTTGAGCCCGTATAGCGACTTCTTCAGTTTACACACCTTTCCTTGCGACGTCCCTCCGTTTGATTCCGTCGCGTAGCACCCTGGCGGGAGCTCCATGTATACTTCTTCTTGCAGGTCCCCATGAAGAAAGGCATTCTTCACATCCAGTTGGTACAGCTTCCACCCATAGTTCGCTGCAATGGAGACCAGAGTTCTCACGGTGCTCATTTTTGCTACTGGGACAAACGTCTCATCATAGTCTATTCCGTATGACTGTGTGAATCCTTTTGCAACCAACCTCGCCTTGTATCGCTCTACTTTTCCTTCTGGCGTCTCTTTCACTGTGTACACCCATTTGCATCCCACAGCTTTCTTTCCTTTGGGTAATGGAACCAGCTCCCACGTCTTATTTTTCTCCAGTGTCCCAAGTTCTTCCATCATTGCAGCTTTCCACCTTGGATCTTTCTTTGTTTCCTACCAACACTTGGGCAACGAAGTAGAGTCTAACGATGCAATGAAGGCTCGATAATTCGAAGAAATGTTAGAATAAGACAAGAAGTTAGCAATGTCATGTTCGTAATCATCAAAACGAGCAGGAGCCTTACCCGCATTGATGCGAGAAGATCTCCTTAAGGGAGCAATAGGTGGTGCAGACATCATACCATCCGAGTCGGAGAGATCCGCATCAGAATTCGAGTGATTCAGTGCGGGGGCAACATCTTCAGGAGTTGGAGCAGGAGTAGACGAGGGACTTGGTACCGTAGGCACAGGGCACGGCATAGGCACAGTACTGGACTTCTGTTGTCTCATTCTGTAGACTTAGAGCTCCTTTTTCCTTGTCTGCTGCTCCCCCTGCGTAACATATGTATCGTCTTCTTCATTCTCTGTATCCGAGTCACTGTGCTCTCCCCCTTTCGTCCAGTTTTCTACAACTGGACACGGAACCGATCCGATGATCACATTTGGGCTTATTATCTCCCCCTCACATCGAACACCATCTGTGTTAGGTGTGTCACCAAATGCTGAACCTTCATCCGAACCATAGTATGGTTCGAGTTCTCTGAATGTAACGTCCATGCTGACAAACATCTTCCGCTCGACTGGACTCCAACAGGCATATCCCTTCTGAGTCGCCGTGTAACCGACAAAGACACATTTAACTGCCCTAGGATCCAGTTTGCCAACGCCTGGCCTATTATCTTGGACAAAGCACACACATCCAAAAACTTTCGGTGGAACAGTGTATGTAGTTGCCCCAGTAAGCATCTCCAAAGGTGTCTTCCAGTCCAATACTTGAGATGGCATTCTGTTGATGAGATAAGAGGCCGTCAATATAGCCTGCCCCCATAAGTGTTTCGGGACATTCATAGCCAGCATCATCGTCCGTGCGACTTCTAGCAGGTGTCTGTTCTTTCGTTCAGCCACACCATTTTGTGCCGGAGTATAAGCACATGAAGTTTGATGTAGTATTCCATGGGTGAAAAAATACTCAGCAACCCGCTTATTAGTATACTCCGTCCCATTGTCAGACCGGAAACACTTAATTTTAGCGCCATATTATGTTTCCACCCGTCGATGAAAGTCCCGAAAGGCCTCAAGGACGTCACTTTTATTCTTCATGAGGTAGACCCATGTCACGCGGGTATAACAGTCAATAAAGGTGACGAACCATCGAAAGCCGTTAATTCCGGTTGTAGGACAAGGGCCCCATACGTCCGAATGTATCATGTCAAAAGCAGCTGAACTCCTATTTCCCGAGCTCACGTACGAGCTTCTGGTATGTTTTCCCAACTCACAAGCATCACAAAATAACTTCTCTTTATCAGCCCTTTGATATAAGGACGGATACATTCGACTAATAACTTAAAAAGAGGAATGACCGACACGCTAGTGGTGGAGTAGCAAGTCGGCTTCAACACTGCGACAGGAAACTTCTGGTGGTGCGGCTGCAACCAAGGATGCCAATGCGTTGTCCAGTCCAGTCATGTCTAAATACCACAGCCCCTTATGCCATGTGCCAGTCCCAAGTCGTCGTCCTGTCCCCTTCTCCTGAAAAGTCACCGTAGGAATGTCAAAGGAAACAGTACAGTTAAGGTCAAGTATAATGGCACTAATGGATAGAAGATTGACAGGAAAAGATGGAGCATGTTAGACATTGGTTAGAGTGATGGAAGGGGTGCATACGACAGTGCCTTTATCCACTACAGGGCTGGATGTACCATCAGCGGTCTGAATACTCTCCGGCAATGGTAGGTGAGTATAGTCCTGAAACGCAACACGGGATCCCGTGACATGGCGAGATGCCCCAGAGTCCATTATCCATTCTGGCTGATGGACAGATGCAAGAGCACGTGCAGGATTACCGGTGCTGGTTTGGGCAAAGCAAGTGATGAGATCCCCCGAGGTAGAAGACGCCCTAGGACTGTCGGCCGAACCCAGCTTTGTGCCTCGCAACTTCTCAAGGAACTCCCGCTCAAGCGGGGTTATTTCAGCCAGTTGATTCTCTCCCCCTTCCTCCACCAGATTCGCTTTGTGTCCTCCCCGTCTACCAGCATATCCTCCTCCACTACCACGTCGGCCTCCACGACCCCGTCCTCGATCAGTAGACTGACTTCGCAAGGGTTTTGGACAAAATCAGATGTAATGTCCGGAGTCACCACATGTCACGTCCCGACTCATCGAATCGGTCGCCATCGCCTTGACTCGATATAAATCGATTCCCACGGGTCGGGACGTGATGCCGTGCAAGTCTTTATTGGACTTGCACAAGGCAAGGATGTGTAATTAAAAATTTCTTTTGTCTCGACGCGTTGAAATTAAACAGTGCAGAGAGTTGAAAACATATCATAGGAAGAAATTTAGCTTTTCATTCATAAACTTGCAAAGTATGTGCAAGGTCATTTTTACATTACATATGCCGTTGCGGCTACATCTTGAAACACACAAAAGAAAAACTCTCGACAAGCTTGTCCTGAAATTGTCACGCCCCAGAACCAGAATACTGGAGAGCGGGGGCAGACATAGCCAGCTACGTATATTGAAATAGAATACATCTCAACTATACGGTCACGGCTGTCTAGACATGAGGGTTTACTACAAGCCAGCAGTCTCTTAGGGTCAAGCCTATTGTCTCAATCTCAAGCAATTAACAGAGTTATAAAATATTAGAGCATCAAATATATATATATATATATATATATATAAGGCGTCCCAAATATTACATATTGGATGATCATGAAGCTAGTCGTACAAAATGATAGGACTAGCAAGAGTTCAGTCATACATGATCAACCCTAGGATTTGTTAATCATGTTTACAGCCCGTAGGCAGACAGTAAGTAAATGTGCATCGAGCTAACAGGTGCTCGTCGGCTAAACGCCTCAAAAGAATAAATTTACATATAAGTGGGTGAAACAAAAAAAGGAAAACCCACTCGTAGCCCGGGTTCTGTCTAGTGTTCACCATTGGGCTGGAAGCTTGGTAGATCCTCGGGAGCTGCTCCGAAATCTGGCCACACAAAACCAGTTGGGTCAAACCCCAGAAAGAGCAAGTGCCACAAGGAGGCCACAAATAAGAACAAAAGCCAGCATATCAGAACATAAGAATAAAAGGAGTACAAGTAGTAAAAGTACACAGAGCGATAAACGACTAGGGACGTGGAACCATTCCGGGAGCCAGGTTACAATCCTTAAACCAAACAAGGACCGGGATTGTACCCCTTCGCCTAAATAGCTCACTGTCTCTACCCCTTTATCGTTAGAGATAAGTAAAACAATCATGATCAAGAGTTCCAGGTACAGGGCTAGACAAGACTTAGACAAGGCTGGACACCATCCATTCGCAATCGGCCAAACAAATACTACGGCTTACTACTTTAACTAACTAGGGTTATCACAAACCTAATTACTAACAAGATGCAAGTGAGAAACTCCCAGTTCCAAGCCCTGCAGACTATCCAGTTATCCTTCCGCGGGTTGAGAGTTATAGGTGGGTACATTGCCCGGGAGACAAATGTACCCTTAGGTGACTTAGAGGGTGCAACACATGACAGTGTGCTGGAAATGTGCTCTACTCGTCGGCAAGCTACAAGTCTATTAAAGCGCCCAGATAACGAGATTGCATGTGACTGAGAATTCTCCATGTTCTAGTTTGATCATATCATTAGCCTAATCCAATTTAGCGTGAGTCCCTGGCCGTGGTACCCAGGAAGTTACGTCCTAGACATGATGCAAGACAAGACAAGTGGATTGTACAAGCAAGCAAGCAGGAACACCCACGGTGTTGATTATACGAGTCAAGTTACAAGTTACAAGTCAAGTCAAGTCAGGAGTGCGCCGCCACGGGCCACTATCAAGTTATCAAGATAATTCATGTCAGGGTACTGTCAGGAGTGCGCCACTACGGGTCACTGTCATGTCAGGTTGGTCATGTCAGGAGTGCACCACTACGGGTCACTGTCATGTCAGGTTGGTCATGTCAGGAGTGCACCACTACGGGTCACTGTCGCTTTATGCTAGTTCCTTGTCATACCATGCCGTGTACAATAGTCATTCCAAACATATTAAGTAAAAATCAAGTTCATGTCAAAAGGCGTAAGGATATAAAATGGGCATAAAATATCTAATAAAATACTAATATAAATAGGACTATAGAAGAGCCAAGATCAAGAAATAAACGAATTCATCATAGACAAGTGGGTTGTGCAAGGGGGGTCAGGGGTTGGGCTGCGCAGGGTATGTACTGCGCATGGAAGAGCTGCGCAAGAGTTGCCTTGCGCAAGGGTTACCTTACGCAAGGGTAGACTGCGCAGGGGTGGATTGCGCAAGGGTGGATTGCGCAGAGGTGGATTGCGCAAGGGTGGATTGCGCAAGGCTAACTTGCGCAGAGGTCGGCTTGCGCATGGCTGGCTTGCGCATGGATGGCTTGCGCCAGCGCAATCCAGCGCAGCGCAAAGCACTGGCTGAGGTCATGCGCAATCGACCCTGCGCTAAAGAGCACAGGCCGGGGGTGCGCAACCGGCCATGCGCTAAAGAGCGCAAGGCAGAGGGATGTTCTTCCTGGCCGAGAGCAGGTCCAAGAACACCAAGAACTTCAATTCTTCATAACTTTGTCAAATCAAAACCAAATCTAGATTTTCAAAGGTCTAACTTGAGTAAAATCGAATTCTCTTCCACATGAAAGCATCAAAACATGCAAAGATCGAAGTTTAATAGATCAAAACCAAGGATTTTCAAAAATGGTTAAAACCTAGATCTCAAAGAATGAAAGCTCCAAATCACAAAATGTCAAGTTCTAAAGTTGTTCTCCATGGCCTAATCTAGTTAATGGACAAATAAAAAGTGGTGCTTATTTGATGGCAAGGTGCACTTGCCTATGGGTTGGGGAGTTGTGTGGAAGAAGAAAGAAGAAGAAGTAGAAAGAAATTAATGGAGTTATGAAGGAGAGAGAAAAAGTTGGTAGGTTTTAATGAGGGTGGTTGTGATGGAATGGAGGTGGAGAATAGGCTAAGGTGTTCCACTCATGATGAACCAAACCAAATCAAACCAACTCCACAAAATAAAACCAAGCCATGGTCTAAACCCATTTACGAGAACCCGAATCCACAAGTCGAGAAAATAAAATACGTGCCAAAAATCAAATTACGAGTACAAATACGAAATACAGGAAATGGGGGTGACAGAAATAATCCTTATCGTTCCATACATTCACGCCCCTTTATACATTTGCACAAATCCTTCGATCTGAGTTGGGCATCAAAATACTTCAAAATAGGAGAGCTTCGTGCCGCCTCCCGTTCTTCAGCTTCAGGTCTAGTCTCGAGCTCCCGCAGCGCGCTCGTTACCTGGGGAGTTGGGGGTTAGCACACTTGCTAGTGGATGGGACGAGCCCACTCGTCTAAACCGACACTGCTTATTAAGGATTCTAGCATACGAAGTGATCTTTCTATTTAGAACTATATGAATTGCAGTTCATATCGAAGGCACATTTTAAACGATAACAAATAACCAATTTAAAGGTATTCTTACCACGGTCGTGCTCTATACATGATACTTATCACCTGCACAAGACAATAGATGAGCATGCAATCTATCCTATATGCGGTCATTGGTGATATCGACACCACGAAGGACGATTACGTAGCCTTGCGACGCGCCCTCCAGTCTAGGTAGCGAGCCTAACTGGAGGTCTCGTAATGCCTCGTGCCGAAGCACGATTTCCATAATTTCCTCCTAGGCCGATTCGGTCCCAGGGCCCCGGGTACCGTCTCGAGGAAAGCTCACCTTGTGCACAAGTCGTCCTTGACCATACGAATGTATGAACAGTTTGATATGTATGAAGTAAATTGCATATCGTAACCATTATCAAATCACATAATCATTCTTACTCGTGCAATGGTCCTTTTCTCCGAAACCGTACGTTCTGATTTAGCATCCCGTAGGCACCAAATTCCCCGAGGCATGATGTACCGCAACCAAGGTTTTCATCTTTGTGTTTTGCATGGCATGAAATATATTCTATCTCTTTCTTAGAACTTTGTCTTTTCTCTACTTAGTGTGAACCTATCGATTCAGAGTTAACTTCTCTAGGTTGATATATTATCCCGAGCTCTTGATCTTAGTGGCAAGCATACATCCCGTTAGCATCATCGATTTGAACGTTGAACTTTAAGAATTTAGTTGGCGGGAAGGAGTAGAAAAGAAGGGGCCGAAGAACCACCCACCTAAGGAGATTGCGCCGAGAGTAGGAGAACGCTTCGCGACGGTCAAGTGTCAGTTACACGAACTCCTGCAATGGCACGAGCATCGAATTAGAACCCTTCCTTCAATCCTTCCTTCGAAATTCTCAAAGATGCATTCAGAAATCGACGCGAAAGCACACTACCAAATCCACGCAACAATTCGTTCAGAAAGCCAAGAAAACCAATAAAATCAACGGCAGGCGGGTTGCGTCGCTCTCTTTAGAGTTCCTTCGCCAAGACGCCGCCTACCGCATCTAGGACTTATTCCAACAGTAGTCGATCCATTAGTTGGAACGGTATTCATATCACTCGTCCAAATCGATTTTATTGATGCTATGGTTTTTGTATACCAAACTCGTCGCCGAGTCAGACTAGCCATCTATGTTCCCGACCATGTCTAACTTGGCACGAGCCTATTACATAGTGCTTCGCCCCAACGGGAGCGGGGCACTACATAATATACCACTAAGAAAAGTTTCGTCCCGAAACTTAAGAACAAGGGTCTGACCTTCGTCGACAAAAAGTGAAGGGTACTTCTCCTTCATCTCCGCCTCTAGTTCCCACGTCGACTCCTCGACGGAATGGTTGCGCCAGAGTACGCGAACCAAGGACATCGATCGGCTCCGCAGGATCTTTTCTTTACGGTCCAAAATTTGCACGGGCTCCTCCGAGTATGATAGATCGGCGCGTAGCTCCAACTGATCGAAACTAACCACATGACTTGGGTCATGCACGTACTTCCGAAGTTGGGAGACATGGAAGACGTCGTACACTTCGGCCAGGGCAGGAGGTAGCGCGATCCGGTAAGCAACGGTCGCCACTCTTTCGAGGATCTCGAAGGGCCCTACGAATCTCGGACTCAGCTTGCCCTTTACCCCGAATCGCATGACGCCCCGCATCGGCGTCACCTTCAGAAACACATGGTCCCCAACCAAGAACTCTAACGGTCGTCGGCGAGTATCTGCATAACTCTTTTGTCGACTCTGAGCAATGCGGAGCCTATCTCGAATCATGCGGACCTTCTCGACGGCTTGTTCGACTAGTTCTGGCCCGAGCACCTGTCGCTCCCCGACTTTGTCCCAGCAAATCGGAGATCGGCACTTCCTCCCGTAAAGCGCCTCGTAGGGAGCCATTTGGATGCTCGATTGATAACTGTTATTGTATGCGAACTCCGCGAGCGGCAAGTGCGTGTCCCAACTAGTCTTCAAATCTATCGCGCACAGACGTAGCATATCCTCCAGGATCTGATTCACTCTTTCTGTCTGGCCATCGGTTTGCAGGTGGTACGCGGAGCTAAGGTTCAACTTAGTGCCCAGCGCCGCCTGGAGACTCGTCCAGAAACGTGATAAGAATCGTCCGTCTCTGTCCGAAATGATTGTGGCCGGTACCCCGTGCAGTCTGACGATCTCGTCGAGATAAATCTGAGCTAACCGATCGACGCTCCATGATGCTTTAATAGCGATGAAATGAGCGAATTTGGTCAAACGATCGACAATGACCCAAATCGCATCATTCCCTCGCGACGTCTTCGGAAGGCCCATGATGAAATTCATAGAGATGTCGTTCCACTTCCATACTGGAATGTCGAGGTTCTGTAGCTCTCCGCCTGGTCTTTGATGATCGGCCTTCACCCGTTGACAGGCCATGCACTGTGACACAAACGTTGCCACGTCTTTCTTCATGCCGTGCCACCAAAAGGTCGTGCGCAGGTCCTTATACATTTTGGTACTCCCGGGGTGCAACGAGTACTTCGTATAATGGGCCTCCGTCAGAATCTCCTTTCTAAGTTCAGCATGGTCTGGCACGCATATCCTCCCCTTCATCCGCGTCATTCCGCCCTCGTCCACCACAAAGTCGGTCGCCTTTCCCGTCGAAATCAGTTCGCGCATCTTCTTCAGGAATGGGTCATCCTCCTGAGCGGTCTTTATTTTGTTGTGCAAGCTCGACTCAAGGTGCAATTGGGCCAATCGTGCTCCACGGTAACGGATTCGGAGTTCGATACCCATCTCTGCCAAGTCTCGCTGTATGTTACGGCTGATAGACAAGCACCCTGCAAACATTCTACTCAGAGCATCCGCTACGACATTTCCTTTACCTGGTGTGTACTCGATAGTCAGATCGTAGTCTTTAATGAGTTCGAGCCAACGCCGCTGCCGTAAGTTCAGGTCCCGTTGAGTGAAGATGTATTTGAGGCTTTTATGGTCCATATAGATACGACAAGCTACACCATAAAGATAGTGCCGCCATAGCTTCAACGCGAACACAATGGCCGCTAACTCGAGATCATGCGTAGGATAATTCTTCTCGTGTTGCTTCAATTGTCTCGAAGCAAACGAGATCACCTTATCCCTTTGCATAAGCACGCATCCCAAACCCGTCCGCGATGCATCGCTAAATATCTGAAACCCTTCTGGCCCGTCCGGAAGTGCAAGGATCGGCGCTGAGATGAGCCGTTTCTTCAACTCTTGGAAGTTCGATTCGCAGGCGTCGTTCCACTCGAATGCGACTCCCTTCTGGGTGAGGCGAGTCAGAGGCGACGCAATTTTGGCAAAATCTTTCACGAATCTACGGTAGTAGCCCGCCAAGCCGAGGAAACTTCGGATGTCGCCTGCTGAGGTAGGCCGCTTCCATTCGACTATTGCTTCAATCTTCTTTGGGTCCACCGTGACGCCTTCCGCTGAGACAACGTGCCCTAGGAACGTCACGCTGCTCATCCAGAACTCGCACTTGCTTAGATTGGTATAGAGTTGGTGCTCACGCAGAGTCTGTAGCACCGTTTTCAAGTGTTCCACGTGCTCGTCCTTGCTCTTCAAATATATGAGAATGTCGTCGATGAATACGACGACAAATTTGTCTATGAACGGCCGGAACACCCGGTTCATTAGATCCATGAACGCGGCAGGAGCGTTGGTCAAGCCGAAAGGCATGACTAAAAATTCGTAGTGACCATATCGAGTTCGGAAAGCGGACTTCGGCACATCCTCGGACTTGATCTTCAATTGATGGTAGCCTGAGCGAAGATCAATCTTGGAAAACACCGTCGCCCCTTGCAGCTGGTCAAACAAATCATCTATCCTCGGTAACGGGTACTTGTTTCGTACCGTGGCTTTGTTGAGTTCCCGATAATCGATGCACAGCCGCATCGATCCATCCTTCTTCCTCACAAACAACACTGGGGCACTCCACGGGGAGACACTAGGGCGAATATATCCGCGATCTAGTAACTCTTGTAGTTGTGCCTTCAGTTCCTTCAGCTCTGCCGGCGCCATTCGATAAGGTGCTTTGGATATCGGTCGGGTGTCCGGGAAGGTGTCGATGCTGAATTCTATCTCTCGGTCCGGCGGCATCCCTGGCAACTCGTCTGGGAACACATCAGGAAATTCTGCCACGACTTCAGTCTGGATCGTGCTTGCAATCTCCGTTCTCGTGTCTCAAACTGATGCTAGGTACCCGCTGCACCCGGAATGTAACATACGCCTTGCCGAAATCGCCGATATTATCATTACCGACTTTGATGCTGCTCCGCACGAATAGGAGAACTCGGTTTCGCCCGGAAGGCAGAACACAACTCTCTTCTCCGTGCACTCGATCGTTGCATGGCATGCACCCAACCAATCCATGTCGAGGATTATATCGTACTCCTTGACATCGAGGACGATAACTTCCAAGGATAGATTCCTCCCTCCGATGCAGATGTAACCATCCCTACAAATTTGAGTGGCAGGCATATCTACTCCCGATGGAGTGCTAACGCTAAGATTCATATCTAAAGGTTTTTATAGGTTGTTCATTTTCTTTTACAAAGTCGGCAGATATGAAACTATGCGTAGCACCCGAATCGAACAATACTCTAGCAGACATATTTTTATAGAGTAGTATACCTGTCACGACAGTGTCGGACGCATAGGCTTCGTCCCGAGTCAGTGCGTAGACTCGGTCTTGCGCACCTTGGCGATTTTGTGGGTTCACGGGCACCGCGTTTGCGCCATGGACGGGAAGCGCCCTGTTCTGGTTCTGGACGTCCCTTGGTGGATGTTGGTTCGCCCTCCCCATGCGACAATCTACTGTTGTCACGACCCGCACCCTGATTAGGGGCACGAGAACGTGGGTACGTCCATCCTACGCCGCAGTGTCGGCGGAAGAATGCTGTATAGGTCATCTATAACATCTAACATCTAACAACAAGATATACAAACCTGTCATCTCCGCACGGAGGTATAACATAACAACTCAACTCTATATCTCAAACACAAGTCTAGGAAAGATAGAGCATGATATAAAATCAGACGAAAGGAAGAAACTGAATATGTATATAGAGTTACCACACCACACAAAGTAGATGTCCAACACAAATAAGTACAAGACCTGAAATATAACTAAGTCACAACTAACAATCGGAACAGTCCGATACAAAATGAAAACTGTAAACACTAGACTAGACTAGGCACCCTCTACTGAGCTAGATGCTCCTCAGGCTCCTGAAGGTCACCCTCATGTGTCCCATAGAAGGTATGACAGTCACCATCATCATCTGTAATATTTTCAACAGGCCCAGTCAGGACAGGAACGAGCACAATACATCTCACGCAGTTCATATCATGTTGGGAAATGTAAAGCATGCATAGAGTAAGATACATGGACTGTAAAGAAATATATATAAAAACGATAGAGATTTGATAACTGGAAATATCTATATATATACGATAAGTAAGAACTGTAGGTAACCTGTGATTTAGAGCATGAGATGGTTATATAAACGGGCTTAGGACATATACAAGATTTCACAAGAATTTGTACAAGATGGGATTTTGATCACATAACCATTTCCTACTCACCCTCCCCAATCAATACACAACGATCCAGTCAAGTTACGTTACCTTGTACAAGAGGTTTTTATCATGTTTGCTCACGTGATCATGAGAGTACAAGATTGCACAAGAGTATACATGAAAGCGGTGTACATGAAATACAAGATGTTCGTGAAAAGCACATGACAACTGTATCTGATGCACCCCGAGGAAGATAACATCGCATGACAAGATCCATATAGTACCAATCCGTGATAATGACGTGACAGCATCATATAAGGTATTCTAGAGCAAGAATATAAATCCTAACAAGTATGAAAAGATCAGAGAATGTACTCGCCTGTCACCCTGTATGACTGATATGAATAGATGTCCGAATTGGTGTCACGGAGTCCTATTTAGAGTAAAACAGGTCACAACGTATCCACAATGGTAAAAATAGAGTATACAATGCATACTACATGATTCTAGGTCAATCTGGTCAAAAGTCAACTCTTGGTCAACTTTCTAATCAAACTAGTCAAATACTAGTCAACATGATCAATCTGGGTCAAGTCTAGGTCAAACTTAGACCGACTAAGGTTTTGGTCAAACAAAGACTAGTCAACAAGGTAATTAGGTCAATCTTGACTAATTGTCAACTTCTAGTCAACCTCTAAGGCTAACACCAATCATGACACAACTCCTAAGTATCCCACTTAACCCCATACATATCTTAATTTACATAGGACTATCTACATAATCCTAGTCACAATATACTCATATAGGTTAAACCCTAATTAGCTAGCTAATAGTCTAAGGTTTAGTCAAATCTTAGTCAACTAGTCCCTTCTATGTCCATCCAAGTCATTTCTAGGTCAAGTAGGTCAAGGTTTGACCTATAGTTGACTTTAGTCAACAATGGTCAATTATCTAGTCAAACTACGTCTACTAGTCAACTAGTTAAACTAGTTGTTTTAGGTCATTCCTAGTCAATTCTAGGTTAACTAGGTCAACTTTGACCTAAGGTTGACTTTGGTCAACCCTTAGTCAATAAGGGTCAACAAGTTGGGTTTTGGGCCATTAGGGTTAGCCCCAAGCCATAGGCTAATAATCTTGGCCATAGGCTAGTCATAGGGTTTCCATATAACCTATAACTAGAAGTCATATATATATATATATATATATATATATATATATATATATATATATATATATATTATATAGATATACACTATCTATCCACTACCCAATATCAATATGTAAATACTATATATATACAAAACCCACATACATATAATACACTATATATGATATAATGAGACCTAATACAAAAGTATACATATATATCATATATATGTATATACATATATATATATAAACTTATATATATACTATATATATAGAGAGAGAGGGAAGTGAGAGGGACATAGAGTGAGAGAGGGAGAGTGCAGGACAGTGAGAGAGAGGGTGTTAACCTGGACAGAGAAGGGGGAGGGGTTCCAGATTTTCTGGAACCAAAATTGGCTCCCCAACACACACACACACAGTCCATATATACACACACATGTATATACACACACAACTACACCTATACACTACCATTTATCCCCAAAACTCACCCACACTCACATATACGTATATACTACGTATATACATACTAAAATACACTAATACAAAGTATAAAACATAATCAAAATCGATTTGAAAATCGATTTTGCAAAACTGGAAAATCCTAAAACCTGGAAACTATGGGCTGTGAAGTCGAAACTAGGATAACCCGATTTCACACACCAAAACGAGCTAAGGCTCGATTCAAATGGTTGGTAACTGGTGCCCCATACATACCCTAGTGTCCTAGGTACCTGACACGACACCACGACACGAATTCATGTGTCAAAACACACAAAATCCCCACTCGGGTAAATTTCTGATACGCAACGCGTGCACAGCGTCGTGCACGCGTTCCACACGCTCGTGGACACACCACGAGACACGACACATCTCGTGGTCGTGCACACGTGTACGCCACGAATAGGGCTACACGCCCGTGTCATCACGAGACACCCAAGTGTCGTGTCCGCGCGACACGACACGTTCGAAGTTGCCCCCGCGCGCGTCTGCGCTGACAGCGCGTGTCCAGTGCGAGTGAGATTTCTCACTCGACACGACACGACGCGACACCAAACTTTGGGGGCATGTTCGCAGACATTGCCCCCGTGTCCAAGTCAAATATCTCGTGTCCTAGTGCTCTGTGCAGTGCGCACGAAGGGTGGGGTAGCAGGGCACGCACGCGCGTGCTCGTGCAGTAGGTTCGTGTCCAATTTGGACACGGACACAGCACGAAAACGTGCTCAGTCAAGTTGGTATGTGACCTACATGTCTAGGGCTACATGATCATGCAATTTGTTTTACATTTTAACAAAATCGAATCCTCTGTGGCATTTCACCAAACAAGGGTTTCTAGCTTAGGATACGTGTCCGATACGGACACCTAACCGACTCAAATTTTCACCAAATTTTACCCACAGTTATGGTAGTCCTATATGAATGCATCTATGAAGAAAAAACAGGATTTTAACTAAGTTTGAGGGAATTTACCTATTTGTGCAAATCCAAGGAAAATCAATAAAAAGGGGGTGTGTGTCCTTCAACTTGATGATGCCCAAAGCTTCCAAATTCTTGATTGCTAGCCTCCCTTAGCACCCTTGATGTTGTAGGGTCCCAATGCAAAAGACTAGAGTGAATTTGGATCAAGAATGATCAAGTTGTGGGTGTTTGAAGAAAATGGGATTTTCTAGGATTTAAATTCATGTAAATTATTCATGAATGAACGGAATGGGATTAAAATAGAAGTGTGGGCTGCTAGGGGGGTGCCCTTGGCTGGCCATAGCATGGGGGGGGTGTCCTTGCCCTTTCTTCTAGGTTAAGGCATGGACTTTTGTGTAAAGGGGTGAGATATTTGGAGTGGTTTAAGGAAAATATCAACAATGTAATATCTAGATATTTATACCACTTTAACCCTTAACCAAAAATCCATCCTAAAGCTTCTAGGTTAGTGGCTAACCCCTAGATTAGGGTAGGATAGGTTAGGGACTAATCATGGTACTTAACAAGAATTAAATAATATTAAAATCACATAATCTCACATAAAGTCTAGTAAATTACCAAAATACCCTTTTGGCCAAAAATCACTAATTTGATGTTCTAAGCCTATGGCTAAGCTCACATGGTCATGGCAACTTCTAGGTTAAGGAAAACTAAGGTTTACACTAAGTTATACTAACAAAATCACAAAGTCATAAGTCATGACTTAGCATGACTTAGAAGATGGTTCTAATTACACTAGAAATCACCATAAATCATATCATGACTAAAATACTATTAATTAATAATAAAAATAATAAATTTTCAAAAATACCCCAATTTCAGAAAACTGGGTGCTACAAGTCTACCCTCCTTAGAAAATTTCGTCCTCGAAATTAGAATGGTCATACTCCTTCTAGGTCAAACACCCCAACAATCACAGTCTCAAACACACAGTTCGATAATCATATGCGTCTGTCCGAAATCATGATATTCGGAATCTTCGTCATGCTAGTGAGCAAGGCTACGATATTCACAGAGTCCTCGACTAAGGTACATACCTCTAGAATCATGGTATTTAAAATTTTCGCATTGCCGCATGCCTGGCCGCGAAAACCTTAAATTCCCACATCCGAGAAATACGTCCAAAATCCGACTATATGTCCTCACTATGCCAGCTAACATGACTATAGAAGATTCTAGATCCCATGATCGAGACGACCTAGCCCATACGACTTATCTCAGAAGGAAATAATTCACAATGAAATATCTGAACGAAATTTATCAACTACAAGGAACAGATAGAATCGAAATTCCAAGACAGTTATAAGGAGGCAAATGCGAAAATAGAATCAAAAAGGTTGGAACCTGCAATCAGCTCTCCCTCTGTCTGTGCATCATCGACTGCCATGGCGAAAGCTCGTCCCCGCTGGCCTCCCTTGGCCTGCTGCTGATGCTGAACAAACCTCTGCTGCTGAGTCTGCAACGGTAGTCCCGTCTGCTGCCCTGTCGGAGCCCTAGCTCCTGCTGCTGCCTGAGCCAATCGTGCCAAGCTCTTGGGACACTCCTTCAACTGATGCTCTGCTGAACCACAAAGCAAACACAGGCCCTGCCTCTTCCTGCAGTCGTTCCATCCGTGACCTTGCTTCTTGCAGAAGTTACACATAGGGTGCTGTTGCTGCCTGGGTGCCTGCTGGTGAAGTACATGTCCCTGGCCCTGAAACGGCTGCTGAACTGGCCTCTGCTGTATGTGAGGGCGCTTGGCTGGCCCTGCCCTAGAACTAGCCCCTAAGGTATCACTGCCCCTCTTCGGCTTGAGGCCGAAGTCCTCCTCTGCAATCTGTGCGTCCATCAATATCTGATCGAACGTCGCGTCACGGCGTTCCGAGGTGCGGGTGCGCACTGCATGAATAAGTCCCCTGCGGAACTTACGAGCCTTCTGCCCCTCATCCTGGATCATATCGGGAGCGAACCTGCTAAGGCGGAAGAACTCAGCTGCATACTCGTCCACCGACGAGTTCCCCTGCACTAGACCCACGAACTGGCCCTCCAATGCTGTAAGAGCCACGTCCGGAAAGAACTTCTCCTTGAAGAGCCTCCGAAAGTTCTCCCAAGTCAGCCCTCTCACCGACGCATGAGGATCCGTGCGGTACCATGTCAGCGCAATGTCGAAGAATCGGCTGGCTGCGGCCGAAACCCAAAGCGCTCTAGGAAGCTCTGCCAGCTCCATGCTCCGCTGTACATCCTCTAGCCAGTCGTCTGCATAGAGGATGCCCTCCGTGCCTGTGAAGTCCCTGGAGCTCATCTTCGTGAAGTCCAATACTGTCCCCGGCCTGGACTGCTGCTGGTACGTGTCACTCCCTGATCCTGGAATACGTATTTTAATACGTAAACCGATAAATTGTATTTACCTTGTATTTATACTATATTTATTATGCTGTCTTTCTTCATGCATTTCCCAAAAATATTCGACAAAATATTATTTCCTAAATTTATTTTCTGTATTTGGGCCTACAGTTCTGGCTCATTTGGGTAACCTATTCTTGGTTCACCAATGGTTCATCATGAACCTTTTGGTTCATCATGAACCCATGGGTCCAAGATCTATATATATAACTCATTCTCTCTCCTCTCATTTACTTCCTCTCATTTATTTCCTCCACCAACCAAATATTTCTTCCATCAACCAAGGCAAGTACCAACTTGCTCAAGAGATGGATCCATAAATGTTGTTGATGTTTTCTTACAAAATTACTTGTCAAAATATGTTCTTCTCCTTATTCTATACTAGTTTAGAACTTGAAGTTTTCCATTTTGAAGCTTTAATTTTTGTAGATCTAGTTTTTAACCATTTTCGGATCTTCTTGGTTTTGATCTAGCAAACTTCATTATTTTCAAGTTTTGATGGTTCCATGTTGTAGAGAATTTTGTTCTACCCCATTTTGACCTAAGGAAGTTCCGATTTGGGCTCCGGATGAAGGTTTTGTGTAGCTTGGAAGCCATGGTTGCTTGGCTCCTCTTTTCGGACGAGTGGAGAAGAAGAGCAGTACTTGACCGCATGAATCTTTATGCGGCAAGTCTCTGGCCGCATGGCCTTTCCAGCCGCATGAGACTCGTTCGAGCTCAGCCGCATGGAAAGTCCTTCCTAGCCGCATAAGACTTGCTTGAGTACTTGACCGCATGAATCTTCATGCGGCAAGTAATTGAGCCGCATAGCCTTGTTCAGACTCAGCCGCATGAGCCCCTGTTATCTTGAGTCGCATGGACTTCATGCGGCTAGCTTTCAGCCGCATGAGTTCTTTTTGCACCCAGCCGCATATGCGCTACTGTTTTGGGCCGCATAAGGCCCATCCATCATCCAGCCGCATATGTATCGCCCATGCTCAGCCGCATAGGACTTCATCTGATCGCAGCCGCATACGCTGACACCCCTTCGTCCACATGAACCCGCCTTTCCAGCCGCATGCACCTTGGGGCTCCCTGAGCCGCATGAGCGTGTAGTCCCAGCCGCATGAACCAGTATTGACCCGGCCGCATGGACTCACTCCCCCTGAGCCGCATGGACTTTTGTGCCCTATATTGTTACCTTATTATTATTATTATTATTATTATTATTATATATATATATTATATGCCCATTTTATATCCTTACGTCTTTTGTCCCGAGCATGATATGAGCACTAATGTGACCCGGAGAACAAAGTGTTCCTACCTGATACATGTACCTGAATGTTCCAGTTCTTGTTCATGCTCGACAAATGACTCATAACTCCACGTGGCGTATTTGCAATGATGCATTACACTAAGGAGGGTAGAACATGTTGACATACTGATTGACATGGATCCTCTTTGGGGTACTCGTACTAAAGTACGACTTTAGGAGGATAATCATGCAGGCCACAGCATGAAAGTCCAAGATTTTACCTAGGGTTAAATTAGGCAACTAAATATACTAGATGCATAGGGAGGGCAAAATCCCGAGATCGTGTACACCAGCCGCCTTGAGATACTGTCTTGACGCGCCGGCTGGTCTCCACGGATACTGTGTCATCTGCAACGAGTGGATGACTGTATCCGATTAATTCCTGCTACATATTATATGTTTTAGCAAGGTGGCCTTGCGAGGGATCTGTGCTCAATCATACCTGTCTACGCGAACCCCTGGGTTGGCTAGCCTTGCTGGAAAGATACGATCTGAGGATTTCTATATAACATGATGCGAGGATAACCTCGTCCCACTAGAAACTCGTAGACTTGATTGGCCGTGAAAATGACTTGCTTGTATCCTATTACCTTCCGTGAGTAACTGAGGGAAGCGGACTGTCATGGTACGTGATCCAACCCATGTTCTTGTTTGATTGTTGGGTTGGTTATCGTGCTATGATAGGCTGTGGACCGAAGTTATGAACGAAAGACTTATTCTGATTATGGAGTGCTACTTCTGTGAATGACTGAGGAACATGGTCTATCATGGTACATGATCCAACCCATGTTCTTGTTTGATTGTTGGGTTGGTTATTGTGCTGCGATAGGCTATCGACCGAAGTCACGATCAGGAGATTTTATTGTTTATACCTTTTAACTTATGTGAAAGTTATAGAGTACGACACGTCCCGACTCCATGCGGCACCTTTTGTCCTTGTTTGGTTGTAAGGGTGCCATATGGGTTCGAGGATGTTGTGCTACCCTATAATAGTAACATAAGTATTACTATTATCAATCATTCTATTAACTGAATTTTTAGTCTTATCTCTTGTGTCCCTTTGGCGGTACTTGCTATTCGGGGCTGACCCCGCTGGTTTTGTTTGGCCAGATCTCGTAGCAGAGCCAGAGGACACTATCTTCCTCCCTGACATCTATGGTGCATACTAGGAGCATGGCAGTTCGGGGACTCGAGTGGGTTTCTTCTCCACCACTCCTGCTTATACTTTTGCGGCGTTTAGCCACCGGCACTTGTTAGCCGGATTACTTGATATTTTGTGTCAGTACATGATTGTAATTAAACAGACTGCAGCTGTGTATAATTTTGTACTCCTGACTCTCTGAGATAGCTAAATTATAAAGCTAGTCTCTCATGATCATTTTGATGAAGCGTCGGGGACGCCTTACTGCTTTATCTTTAATGTTCATCTATTTGCTGATGTGATTTGATTGATTGAGACATAGAACTCTGTGGGACCATAGGAGACTTGATTGTAGCATGTACCCCCTAGTCTCTCGACAGCCACGATCGCCGTATGACGTTACGTACCTCATATGGAGTAGCTGGCCTAGTCCGTCTCTGTATTTCGGTACTGGGGCGTGACAGTACGGCTGCTGGCCAGTAGGGCCCTGCACCGTACCCGGTGCCACTCTCTCTACTGCTGCTAGGGCAAGCTGATGCGAGTTCTCCATACTCTGCCTCAGCATCTCGATCTGTCGGTGTGACGCCTCCGACTGGCGCTGCGACGCCTCTGCCTGGGCCCGCTGTGTCTCCATCATCTGCTGAAGGAGAAGGAACATATGGTGCGTATCCGTCGGTACCGGTGGTGGTGGCGGCAGTATCTCCGGAACAACGCCCGTAACCCTCTGGGGTGGAGGTGGTAGACCTCCCTGCGCAACTGCCGGGGTCTCCGGAATAGTAGAATCACTGGGGGCAGTCTCGTGAACCTCCTCCTCTGCCTGATCAGATCTCTCAGGCAAACTACTCGATCCAGTAGCCTGCGGGTGCGTCTTCGTCATCCTGGAGACGAATTGAAACAAAGAGGTCAATATGGCGCATGAGTAGATTTATCAAGGAAGGACAGTTAAATTAATACAAGGGAAGTAATCATGATAATCAAAAGATCGGAAATTTCCTAGGTGTGATTGAGAAACTCTATCATGTCCTAGGTCCTACGTCCTAATTGCAGGCTCGTAATTAGTACTCTAAGTCGAGCACCATTACGAGATCGCACTAACTGCGACACAGACCTGCATGGGCCACCACAAAACGTGTCACGACCCGCATCCTGATTAGGGGCACGAGAACGTGGGTACGTCCAGCCTACGCCGCAGTGTCGGCGGTAGAACGCTGTATAGGTCATCTATAACATCTAACATCTAACAACAAGATATACAAACCTGTCATCTCCGCACGGAGGTATAACATAACAACTCAACTCTATATCTCAAACACAAGTCTAGGAAAGATAGAGCATGATATGGAATCAGACGAAAGGAAGAAACTGAATATATATATAGAGTTACCACACCACACAAAGTAGATGTCCAACACAAATAAGTACAAGACCTGAAATATAACTAAGTCACAACTAACAATCGGAACAGTCCGATACAAAATGAAAACTGTAAACACTAGACTAGACTAGGCACCCTCTACTGAGCTAGATGCTCCTCAGGCTCCTGAAGGTCACCCTCATGTGTCCCATAGAAGGTAGGACAGTCACCATCATCATCTGTAATATTTTCAACAGGCCCAGTCAGGACAGGAACGAGCACAATACATCTCACGCAGTTCATATCATGTTGGGAAATATAAAGCATGCATAGAGTAAGATACATGGACTGTAAAGAAATATATATAAAAACGATAGAGATTTGATAACTGAAAATATCTATATATATACGATAAGTAAGAACTGTAGGTAACCTGTGATTTAGAGCATGAGATGGTTATATAAACGGGCTTAGGACATATACAAGATTTCACAAGATTTCACAAGAATTTGTACAAGATGGGATTTTGATCACATAACCATTTCCTACTCACCCTCCCCAATCAATACACAACGATCCAGTCAAGTTACGTTACCTTGTACAAGAGGTTTTTATCATGTTTGCTCACGTGATCATGAGAGTACAAGATTGCACAAGAGTATACATGAAAGCGGTGTACATGAAATACAAGATGTTCGTGAAAAGCACATGACAACTGTATCTGATGCACCCCGAGGGAGATAACATCGCATGACAAGATCCATATAGTACCAATCCGTGATAATGACGTGACAGCATCATGTAAGGTATTCTAGAGCAAGAATATAAATCCTAACAAGTATGAAAAGATCAGAGAATGTACTCGCCTGTCACCCTGTATGACTGATATGAATAGATGTCCGAACTGGTGTCACGGAGTCCTATTTAGAGTAAAACAGGTCACAACGTATCCACAATGGTAAAAATAGAGTATACAATGCATACTACATGATTCTAGGTCAATCTGGTCAAAAGTCAACTCTTGGTCAACTTTCTAATCAAACTAGTCAAATACTAGTCAACATGATCAATCTGGGTCAAGTCTAGGTCAAACTTAGACCGACTAAGGTTTTGGTCAAACAAGACTAGTCAACAAGGTAATTAGGTCAATCTTGACTAATGGTCAACTTCTAGTCAGCCTCTAAGGCTAACACCAATCATGACAACTCCTAAGTATCCCACTTAACCCCATACATATATTAATTTACATAGGACTATCTACATAATCCTAGTCACAATATACTCATATAGGTTAAACCCTAATTAGCTAGCTAATAGTCTAGGGTTTAGTCAAATCTTAGTCAACTAGTCCCTTCTATGTCCATCCAAGTCATTTCTAGGTCAAGTAGGTCAAGGTTTGACCTATAGTTGACTTCAGTCAACAATGGTCAATTATCTAGTCAAACTACGTCTACTAGTCAACTAGTTAAACTAGTTGTTTTAGGTCATTCCTAGTCAATTCTAGGTTAACTAGGTCAACTTTGACCTAAGGTTGACTTTGGTCAGCCCTTAGTCAATAAGGGTCAACAAGTTGGGTTTTGGGCCATTAGGGTTAGCCCCAAGCCATAGGCTAATAATCTTGGCCATAGGCTAGTCATAGGGTTTCCATATAACCTATAACTAGAAGTCATACATATATATATATATATATATATATATATATATATATATATATATATATATATATATATATATTTTATATATATATATATATATATATATATATATATATATATATATATATATATATATACACTATCTATCCACTACCCAATATCAATATGTAAATACTATATATATACAAAACCCACATACATATAATACACTATATATGATATAATGAGACCTAATACAAAAGTATACATATATATCATATATATGTATATACATATATATATATATATAAACTTATATATATACTATATATATATAGAGAGGGAAGTGAGAGGGACATAGAGTGAGAGAGGGAGAGTGCAGGACAGTGAGAGAGAGGGTGTTAACCTGGACAGAGAAGGGGGAGGGGTTCCAGATTTTCTGGAACCAAAATTGGCTCCCCAACACACACACACACACAGTCCATATATACACACACATGTATATACACACACAACTACACCTATACACTACCATTTATCCCCAAAACTCACCCACACTCACATATACATATATACTACGTATATACATACTAAAATACACTAATACAAAGTATAAAACATAATCAAAATCGATTTGAAAATCGATTTTGCAAAACTGGAAAATCCTAAAACCTGGAAACTATGGGCTGTGAACTCGAAACTAGGATAACCCGATTTCACACACCAAAACGAGCTAAGGCTCGATTCAAATGGTTGGTAACTGGTGCCCCATACATACCCTAGTGTCCTAGGTACCTGACACGACACCACGACACGAATTCATGTGTCAAAGTACACAAAATCCCCACTCGGGTAAATTCCTGATACGCAACGCGTGCACAGCGTCGTGCACGCGTTCCACACTCTCGTGGACACACCACGAGACACGACATTTCTCGTGGTCGTGCAAACGTGTACGCCACGAATAGGACTACACGCCCGTGTCATCACGAGACACCCAAGTGTCGTGTCCGCGCGACACGACACGCTCGAAGTTGCCCCCGCGCGCGTCTGCGCTGACAGCGCGTGTCCAGTGCGAGTGAAATTTCTCACTCGACACGACACGACGCGACACCAAACTTTGGGGGCATGTTCGCAGATATTGCCCCCGTGTCCAAGTCAAATATCTCGTGTCCTAGTGCTCTGTGCAGTTCGCACGAAGGGTGGGGTAGCAGGGCACGCACGCGCGTGCTCGTGCAGTGGATTCGTGTCCAATTTGGACACGGACACAGCACAAAAACGTGCTCAGTCAAGTTGGTATGTGACCTACATGTCTAGGGCTACATGATCATGCAATTTGTTTTACATTTTAACAAAATCGAATCCTCTGTGGCATTTCACCAAACAAGGGTTTCTAGCTTAGGATACGTGTCCGATACGGACACCTAACCGACTCAAATTTTCACCAAATTTTACCCACAGTTATGGTAGTCCTATATGAATGCATCTATGAAGAAAAAACAGGATTTTAACTAAGTTTGAGGGAATTTACCTATTTGTGCAAATCCAAGGAAAATCAATGAAAAGGGGGTGTGTGTCCTTCAACTTGATGATGCCCAAAGCTTCCAAATTCTTGATTGCTAGCCTCCCTTAGCACCCTTGATGTTGTAGGGTCCCAATGCAAAAGACTAGAGTGAATTTGGATCAAGAATGATCAAGTTGTGGGTGTTTGAAGAAAATGGGATTTTCTAGGATTTAAATTCATGTAAATTATTCATGAATGAATGGAATGGGATTAAAATAGAAGTGTGGGCTGCTAGGGGGGTGCCCTTGGCTGGCCATAGCATGGGGGGGGGGGTGTCCTTGCCCTTTCTTCTAGGTTAAGGCATGGACTTTTGTGTAAAGGGGTGAGATATTTGGAGTGGGTTAAGGAAAATATCAACAATGTAATATCTAGATATTTATACCACTTTAACCCTTAACCAAAAATCCATCCTAAAGCTTCTAGGTTAGTGGCTAACCCCTAGATTAGGGTAGGATAGGTTAGGAACTAATCATGGTACTTAACAAGAATTAAATAATATTAAAATCACATAATCTCACATAAAGTCTAGTAAATTACCAAAATACCCTTTTGGCCAAAAATCACTAATTTGATGTTCTAAGCCTATGGCTAAGCTCACATGGTCATGGCAACTTCTAGGTTAAGGAAAACTAGGGTTTACACTAAGTTATACTAACAAAATCACAAAGTCATAAGTCATGACTTAGCATGACTTAGAAGATGGTTCTAATTACACTAGAAATCACCATAAATCATATCATGACTAAAATACTATTAATTAATAATAAAAATAATAAAATTTTAAAAATACCCTAATTTCAGAAAACTGGGTGCTACAACTGCCTTGTGACCTAGCTGGCCACACTTGAAGCATCCCCCTCGGCAATCGACCGCCAGATGTCCCATCTTGCCGCAAAGATGGCACCGTACGCCTGGGTGAGGCCCCCGATACTCAGACGTGTTCTGGCGCTTTGGCGCACTAGATCCTCCCGCGTCGTGAGGACGCTTGTTGAAGTTGTTGCGGGTGCTTGATCTGCCCTTCTGCGACGCTCGACCGAAGACCCGTTCACTATCAAGGGCGGCGTTATATGATTCCATGTACGTCTGGCATCTCTGGTTCATGACGTCCCGACGCAAATCATCGTCTGGCATCTCTGTGTTCGGCAAAAAAGCCCCAGCAAACTTTGCAAGCTTCGCGAACTTCGTATCGTAGTCTTCAACGGACAAGTTTCCTTGCTTCAAGGACATGAATTCCTCTTCCTTCTGTCGACAAAGGGCACGAGGGATGTATTGCTCGAGGAAGGTCCGTTTGAACGTCTCCCACGAGATCTTGGCATTAGGGTTGGATTCTTGGAGTTCCTGTTTCTTCGCCTCCCACCAGTCGTAGGCCCTCAAGTTGAGCTGCAACGCTGCGCACCCGACTTTCTTGGACCCCTTGATGTTGAGGAGAGTGAACAGACTCTCAATCTTCACTAGCCACCCCATGACTTCGTCAGGCTCTGCTCGACCGTTGAATTCAGGCTGGTTCATTTTCTTGAACTTGGTCATCTTGAGCAGGGAGGAGGAAGACACATGTTTTGTCTTTACGGGTTGCACTTCTTACTCGGACGTGACGGTCGTTGAGTTCTGTTGCGTCGCTATGGTTCTCATGATCCGGGTCAGGGCCTCCATTTGTTTTTGTTGGGCGCTGACTTGGGCCTAGATCTATTCCTGCAGCTGTCGTTGCTGCGTCTCTGACTGGCGTTGTTGGAGTTCCATGAGGCGTAGTAGTCGCTCCATGGCAGATTCGCTAGGCGTCGCGCCTTCGGTGCTATCCGTGCTAATCAATGTGGGGACACCCAGTCTTTCCGTTATTCCTACAAAATTGAGCAAACCCGTTAGTATTCTCAAAATATCTACGGGCTTATATGTATGGAACGATTATTTCAGGTCGCATATGTCGAAAAGCATAGTTTTTGAAAAATCGCAACGGCATCATCTAAAAGAAAGTATTTTGAAAGGTCCGAGGTGTGAACCGTGCTCTGATACCAACTTGTCACGCCCCGACTCGCCGAATCGGTCGCCATCGCCTTGACTCGATATAAATCGATTCCCACGGGTCGGGACGTGATGCCGTGCAAGTCTTTATTGGACTTGCACAAGGCAAGGATGTGTAATTAAAAATTTCTTTTGTCTCGACGCGTTGAAATTAAACAGTGCAGAGAGTTGAAAACATAGCATAGGAAGAAATTTAGCTTTTCATTCATAAACTTGCAAAGTATGTGCAAGGTCATTTTTACATTACATATGCCGTTGCGGCTGCAACTTGAAACACACAAAAGAAAAACTCTCGACAAGCTTGTCCTGAAATAATCCTTGTCGTTCCATACATTCACGCCCCTTTATACATTTGCACAAAGCCTTCGATCTGAGTTGGGCATCAAAATACTTCAAAATAGGAGAGCTTCGTGCCGCCTCCCGTTCTTCAGCTTCATGTCTAGTCTCGAGCTCCCGCAGCGCGCTCGTTACCTGGAGAGTTGGGGGTTAGCACACTTGCTAGTGGATGGGACGAGCCCACTCGTCTAAACCGACACTGCTTATTAAGGATTCTAGCATACGAAGTGATCTTTCTATTTAGAACTATATGAATTGCAGTTCATATCGAAGGCACATTTTAAACGATAACACATAACCAATTTAAAGGCATTCTTACCACGGTCGTGCTCCTTTCCTGCACAAAATATACATGATACTTACCACCTGCACGAGACAATAGATGAGCATGCAATCTATCCTATATGCGGGAAGAAGTAGAAAAGAAGGGGCCGAAGAACCACCCACCTAAGGAGATTGCGCCGAGAGTAGGAGAACGCTTCGCGACGGTCAAGCGTCAGTTACACGAACTCCTGCAATGGCACGAGCATCGAATTAGAACCCTTCCTTCAATCCTTCCTTTGAAATTTCCAAAGATGCATTCAGAAATCGACGCGAAAGCACACTACCAAATCCACGCAACAATTCGTTCAGAAAGCCAAGAAAATCAATAAAACCAACGGCAGACGGGTTGCGTCGCTCTCTTTAGAGTTCCTTGGCCAAGACGCCGCCTACCGCATCTAGGACTTATTCCAACAGTAGTCGATCCATTAGTTGGAACGGTACTCATATCACTCGTCCAAATCGATTTTATTGATGCTATGGTTTTTGTATACCAAACTCGTCGTCGAGTCAGACTAGCCATCTATGTTCCCGACCATGTCTAACTTGGCACGAGCCTATTACATAGTGCTTCGCCCCAACGGGAGCGGGGCACTACACCACAATTGTGGCAAACACCACCAACAGATGGAGGTTGATTGAAGGCAGCAAGGGCAGACTTTTCAACCTCGGCTCGCTCCCCCTGGTAGGAGCCCTTGTTGGGCATCAACTTCAGTCGAGCTTCTTCCTGTGTCATGACGGCTATAGCTTCTTCCAAGGTCGGAAGCGTGGGTTGGGATAAGAGGATATTCCGTCTCTGCTCAAATACAGGGTGTAGTCCCTTCAGGAATTTCATCATACGCTGCCGCGAAATATAAGCCAGGAACGTCTGAAAGTACTTAGCGAACGCCGGTTCGACTTGTGCATCTTCCATCCCAAGAGGATCATAATGATCCAGATCAGACCAGTACTTCTTCAACAGGGCTGCGTACTCAGAGATGGTACGTTCGTCTTGGGTCACCCTATCGAGTTCATCTTGTAGTTGAAAGACCCGCATAGGGTTGCCCGAGCCGGAGTACATATCTTTTAGAGTCCGCCATATATTCGCAGCAGCCTCCATTGCCTCGACATTGCCCGACACATGGTCGGTTAATGAGGCAGTCAACCACCCAGCTACTACGTTGTTGACAATCTCCCAAACAGCAAACTCCTTTGCGGAGTGATCGACTGGCGCCTTGGCTTGGCCAGTGACATAGCCAACCAAGCCACGTCCCTTCAGCGTCCGCATCGCCTGCCGCGACCACTTCAAGTAGTTGGACGTTCCTTCCAACTTCGTCTCCAGCTTCTCCAGCTTCCCCATTTTGTAAGGTGACGGATCCACATCAGTATGGATCACACGTGGGGTTGCCTCGGTTAATCTCTTTGATAAGATATCATCAACCAAGGCCTTCATCTCTTCGGCCGTCAGTTTGCTACTGATCGAATCCATGGCGTCTTCAACTGTGAACCCTATTCGTCGTCTTCTTCGTTGTCGTCGGAGTCTGCAACTGACCCAACTTCATCGTCCTCGTCGTCTTCTTCAACGCCAGAGACTTTACTAATGCGCTACTAACTTGGCCAGCACCGGCGCGCGCATGTAAAGTGAACACGTCAGGACACCAGAGAAGACATGATCAGTCTCTGTATAGATTCCGATGTGAAGAAGGAATAACAAATAAAGCATTTGTTAGTTCCAAACGGCGTAAGCGAGGAACAAAGATTGTGCAAATAAAGTATTTGACAGCCGTCTCTATTCGAAATACGCCAGGGTTTTTTTTTTTTTTTTTTTAGAAAATAAAGAGGCGGCTAGGGTTAGGGTTAGGGTGTGGATGGGGCTGCTAGGGCTAGGGTTAGGGTGTCCATGTCAAGAGAGGGAGAGGGAGGAGGGGGGCGTGGGGGGGGGGGGGGGGGGCTGCTGGGGGGCAGGGGGTGGAGGGGAGGGCTGCTGGCGGTGGGGGGGGACGGCTTGGGGGGGGGCCTGGGAGGGGGTGGGGGGCGGCTTGGGGGGGGCGGGGGCTGGGAGTGGGGGGGACGGCTTGGGGGGGGGGGGGGGGTCGGCAGGAGAGGGGCTGGGAGTGGGGGGAACGGCTCGGGAGGGGGGGCGGCCTGGGAGGGGGGGGGGGGCTTGGGGGGGTGCTGGAGTCGGCTGGGAGAAGGGGGGAGGTTAAATTTTTTTTTTATGGAGAGAGAGAGAGAGAGAGAGTTATGGCTCTGATACCATGTAGAAAATAATGGATTGATTATTTTATTGATGGACTACTTCACTACTTATAGGGAGTCTAGCTCCTCTACATATAACATATTCCGATGTGGGACTAAAAGTCCCTTATTGATTCTCAACAATAATAAAAGTAGAGACATTGAGGCTCAATCCCCAGAAGATGAATGAAGCACACAGAGGAGAAAGGAAGACAATTTGTTCATGGGCATAGTATATTAAGGATTATTTTGTATAATGGTAACAGGTTTAGGACCTAATTTGACTTTGGATACTGGGTTTGTCTATTTTAGATTTTAGGTATTCGAATTTTTTAGTGACACATTTTAGTGAAAAAATTGACTTCCGGTGACAAAATAAGTCTTTAATGACGAATGTTCGTCACTAAATGTGTCACTAAAAGATTCGAGAACCCAAAATCTAAACGGACAAATCCAGTATCCAAAGTCTAATTAAGTCCTAAACCTGGTACTCGTATACAAAATAATCCGTATATTAATTACAATCAACTTCATATGTGTTTATGGGCACTGCAGCAATGTGCAAGATCCTAAGTTATGATTGATATATATATCGATTTACAATTTAACAACTCGAGCAAGTTTTGGGTACACACTGTTGCATTGTCTTCTACAAAACAAAGTATGTAGAGATGATTTGTATCGAGGATTGTAATTTCCATGACTTGATAGTGAAATATTTTACGAAGTTACATTTACCATTTTCTTCTGTAAATATGTGTTATTTATGTGGACATTTTCTTGCCATAGTTAAAAACATGAAAACAAAGTGTGGGGGCCTTTGTGAGCCCTGACAATCATGTGAATTGTGACATCTATATCTATATCTAAGAAGAACTTGCTCACAGTAGCACAGTGGCCTAGCCAAGGACACCCCCACTAGGCAGGCAACAAACCAAAAGAGTCTCTCCTACCACATTCATAATTCTCTACCAACCATTTCCATTTATTTGTGCCATTTATGATTTGTTGTTTGATGTGCTTCCTTGCACCAACCACTGGCAGTGTTATAATTACTTGAGACGCCAAGGTTTTTATTTTATCGTTTACTTTTTTTTTTTTAGGAAAACTATTGGGAGAATCAATCTCCCGTGTTTTGAGCGGTCAATGAAAAACGACATAAACATAGTAATAATTTTTTGGTTTAATTGTAACTTGATATCCTCCACTAATCCAATTTTTTAACTTGATACCTTAAACTTTTTTACTCGACAACTTGATACCATCAACTATTTAATATTTTCAATCTGATATCCAAAATTTTAAAAATGATAAAATTATCCCTTCCTTCACTTTCCAATCCAACCCAACCACTCCCCTTCCCACCCCGCCCCCCTGCTGCCTCCACCCCCGCCCCCTCCAGCCACCCGTCCCACCGCCGTCCCCGCTCCCCCCACCACTGGTATAGTTGAGGGTATCAAGTTGCAATTAAGTCTTTTTTTAGGTATCATTTTCTCCGAACCGACAAGCAACGTCAAGGGAGGACTTCGAACCGTGTCCATCCTCTCGGAATCTCCCGGTCAGGGCCGGTCCTTAATAATTGAAGGCCCTGTACGAGTTTCAAAATGTGGCCCTATATTTATTTATTCATATTTCTTAAATATATTATTATATATCTTTATCAAAATCTCTGGAGATGCTCTTGATTATATATTATAATTGAATCTATAGGTAGTTACTAAAGAAAATAACTAAAGCTCAAATTATCTATATTCAAGCACATTACATAGTATAATAAAGATGTTTTAGATAGAAGACGTACTGACCGTTAAATTGTCTAAATCTGGCCTCAAATTTTTCTGTTGATGAAAACATATAATAAAATGAATAACCACACAATTTAGAGCCTCCAAGACCTGAGCAAGGCTAGCCCAGGGCACGGACGAGGTGAGCGACCGTCATGGGCCCCCAATTTTGGAAGTTTCGTAATTTTACAATAGACTAGGTATATATAAAAAAAAGACCCAATCTGGAAGCAACAAAAAAGTCAGCGCTCCAATCTGAAAAAAATATGATAGCTTGATTGATGATTTTGATAGCTTAATTGATGATTTTGCTTATAAAAAATGCTAAAAAAAATTTATTTATGTGAAAAAAATGGTCCAAATTTTAGATTTTGTCATAGGTCCCGTAAATCATAGGACCGGCTATGGACCTGAGTCACCTGATGCAAGACCAAGAGCTCCGGTCTTCGACATCATTATTTCTTAAATAAATACTAAGCATGCACATCCAAATTCTTAAATTATATATATATATATAAATCTGATCATTATTGTAGAAAATAAATTTATCTAACAATTGAGGGATCTTTAGAAACAAAATAGCAATTAACACACCGGTCAGAGCAATATCTTTAATAAATCCTAATTTTTTTGTATGATTATAAATATGAATCTTAGAGTCAGTAGGGAATAGGGATCTAAGAATTGGAGGTCTTAGAGGGATTCTAGAGTAGGAATTGAGGAAGAAATGGAATAACTTGAAATACAAAATTATAAAACTAACCATAATAATTTTTTTTGAGGCCCCCAAAAACTGGAGGCCCTATGCGGCCGCTCTATTCGCACGCCCCAGGGCCGGCCCTGCTCCCAGTGTAACCAACGGACTGCACCCTCACGGACAAACTTAATAATAATAAGTCTGAAGTTAACCTAACATCCAAAAAAAAAAAAAAAAAAAGAAGGAAAGGTGTCTTTCATGCTTCCTCAACTTTTACTTATTCAAATGGTGCATAATTGTCTTGAAAACCTCAGGTAAATATCAACACCTTCCTGGATCCCATTCCTGCCAGTTTCCAATTTAGTTTTGGGTCAAAAAATTAATCAATGTCGGAAAACTAGTATCTATCCGGCTGATTGAAGGCTTTTTTTTTTTTTTTTTTTTTCTGGGACCATATTTCCTACTACCAGTTGATAAGCAAGGCCTTATTCATAGTGTCCAAGTTTGTGGTACCTATACCCGCATTCTCCTTGGCCTTCTTTGGTTCGCGGAAAAGGAAATGAAAGAAAAACAATTCTTTGCCCTTTTCTTTAGAAAACTATAATTTCTCTCTTTTTTTTTTTGGGTTTGGAAATGCAAAAGAAAAAAGGATGGAGAAGTGAACGCTTGGTGTGGGCGAGTGAATTATTTTTCCCCTATTTTATTTTCCTTTGAAAATTATTTTCATTTTTTGCTCTTTCATTTTGCCATCCAAACACATATAATGAATAACTTTTCTTTCTCAAAGTCTTGATTCCGCAAACCAAATATGGTTAGAATATCGGATTTACAAAGCCATTTCGTAATCCAAGTAATCCACTTAGAATCCACGAGTTCCCAGGGTTTCTATTACACAATGTCAATCAACTCAATCTATCATTCGTGGTGTTTTCGGGCCGGTCCGGGCCGGCCCACGGTCCAAAGGCTGCGGGCCTGACCGGGTTCGGGCCGGTCCAGGACAGGCCCAGTGTGATTTGCTGTCCGGGCTAAGCCCGGCCCGGTTTTGCTGCGATGGGCCCAGCCCGACCCAGTGGACCGGACAGAAATAGGGTCGGGCCGGTCCGGGCTTGGGCGGTTCGGGCCGGTTCGGGCCGGGTTAACCGGACCGGCCCGGTTTTTGAATTTTATTTTTTTATTTTTTTATTTTTACAGTTTTTTTTTTTAATTTGGTTTTTTAATCATTTTCTTTTGTATTTTAATTTTAAAAATTTGTAACTTAAATGTTTATAAAATGTTTATACAAAATATTTATAAAATGTTTATAATTTTATGTTTATACAAATGTTTATAAAATGTTTATACAAAATATGTTTATAAAATATTTTCTTTTTAATACAAATGTTTATAAAATGTTTATACAAAATATGTATATAAATGTTTATAATTTAGTAATACAAAAATGTTTATAAATTAGTAATAGTTTGTAATACAAATGTTTATACAAATATATACAAATGTTTATACAAAAATGTTTATACAAATATTACAAATATTTATAAAAATTTATAAAAATTTAAAAAAAACATTTCTCCCTCTTCCTTTATCCGGGGAGGGAAAGCAGTAGAACACCAGAGCACCTTAGAGAGATGTAGAGAATTTGTGAGGAATGAGTTGTGTTTGAAAAATGGAATTTTTGGGCTATTTATAGGAATTTTTTGGGGTTATTTTGGTAATTTTAGGCCAAAAATGACCAAAATACCCCTCCCAACGTTTTAATAACGACTATATGGGAGGGGTATTTTGGTAAAAGAACCCCCCCTCCCCCCCCCCCAACGGTCAAATGACTCAAATCTGTGAAAAAAAACAGAGCTCCAACGGTCGGCTGGAGCTGGACCGGTCCCAGCGGGCCGGGCCGGGCCGGTCCAACCGGGCCTATAGCGGGCCGGGCCTACTTTTTAAAAAAAAAAAAAAAAAAAAAAACGGTCCGGGCCGGGCCGGTTCGGGCCAACAGCAGGCCGGTCCGGGCTTTTAGGGGGGCGGGCCGGTCCGGTCCACGGGCGGGCCCGCCGCCCGGGCTAGACCGGCCCAGATAACACCACGATCTATCATAGGCATATATCCCAAATCTCACGTACAAACCATGTACGTTTCTCCTCTGACAATCATGAATTACTTTGGTTCCCAGTCATTATTTGAAGAACATTCCTTAGTCGATTGGAATGAGAATGATTTGAACACAGTTTAATCAGTCACAAACGCTCTTCTCTACCCCAACCTCTTTTTCAATATCCTCCTCTTTGAATTGTTCTTCGAGAAGGCCAATCTCTTCTTCAACTTCTGTTGAATTAAATTCCCAAAAGTCTTAGTTCAATATTCCATCTATTCCGCTTCGTTCTCCCCCCAAAGAGTTTCTTGTAGATTGCATCCACATGCTAACTGATTGTGTTAATAAAAACAAATGCTTGCCAAAGTGTCCTCCCACTACCGTTGTGTCATCATCATTTTTAAGTCACAAACTGAAAACAAGGTGAAAATGCTGAACTTCCACCTCAATGATATCTCAAAAAATGCTTGCAAGGATAAAAATCAACCACCTGATCATGATAAAATTGAGCGTTAAAGAAATTAAACGTTCCATTAAACAACCCCTCGACATCACAAATCACCAAAGTTGGCAATTCTACAAGAGCAGGATGTTTTTTTTTCCTTATTCTATCTCCTTATGCATGCAGCATAGAGACTCAAAATCTTAAGGCGGGAAAACAAAACAGCCATATCACCAAAACTTGATAAAGCCTCGCTTCTAGTAAGGTTCTACCGGGGCTCTGAACTTGGCTCCAGCATAGACTGCAGCAGCACCCAGCTCTTCCTCAATCCTAAGTAGCTGCAGTACCAACAAGACGTGCTTGGTGAGAAAAAGAGGAAAAAATAAAGGAAAATTTTATATAAAAAAAAAACAAGTAACAAATCCCTCGACTATCTTGAAACACAAAGGATGAACTTGCCTGATTGTACTTGGCGAGACGTTCTGAACGGCATGGAGCACCGGTCTTGATCTGGCCCTGAAACATTAAAGACGAGCAACATGTCAATTACTGACACAGGAAAATGAAACAGGTTTGATTCTAGTGGCACTGCCGCAAAACTTACCGTTGACAGACCAACGGAGAGATCAGCAATGAAGGTATCCTCAGTTTCACCACTGCCAACAAAAAGAGCCCACATTGGTTTGAAATTTTACGCTCGTAAAGTAGTAGAGCCGAACAATAGCCTTTGGATAGCAGAAAATAGCCTACCTTCTGTGGCTTGCCATTACACCCCACCCAGCTCGTTTAGACATCCTCACAGCTTCAATACTTTCTGTGACAGATCCTATTTGATTCACCTGTTCGACATTGAAAGTATTAGATCAACAGGCATGATGAAACATGATATCAGTTTCAATTTCAGATAGGTGTCCTCGAAACACTGATGAATTGAACCACAAACAAATATACCGGACAAAGTGACAGTATAGTTGATTAATACCTTCAAAAGAAGAGCATTGCAACTCTTCTCATTAATTGCCTTTGAAACCCTCTGAAATTGTAAAACAGATGTCAGTTGACAAGATACAGTACGTGAATGATTCCGTTTACTTCTAGAATGATGACACTAACTAGAAGATGCTTACAGTGGGGTTAGTGACAAGAAGATCATCTCCTACAATCTGCACTTGCTGCCCAATCTCCTCGGTCATCTTAGCATAGTGGGTCCAATCATCCTGATCAAAGGGATCTTCAATGGATACAATGGGGTAGTCGGCAACAAAGGACTTGTAAACATTCTTCAAACTGTCACCAGATATCTTCTGAGACCCGTCGTTGTTCTGCAGGAAAAGAACATATTAATACAATGAAAGCTAGTAGGAACCTCATGAATAGAAAGTAGTGCAAAAAATAAAGGTCTCACGGTCGGATTTTAATAAAATTCCAATGTACAAAGTGAAGAAGTACCTCTTCCTTGAAGTTAAGATCGTAGGTTTTATCCTTCTCGTTATAGAATTCTGAAGCAGCAACATCCATACCAATGACAACCTGATACCACAGACAACCACAATAGAGGCATCATTTCAAGAAGACAAGAAATTTATGCAAATATAAATAAACATAAAGGTGACAAACAAAATGTAGAAAATACTTTGCCAGTGTATCCAGCTTTCGCAATGGCCGTCTTCAACAATTCAAGACCCTCCTTGTTCTCCTGTGGTTCAATTAAGGGTTACAAACAAAAGATTCTGTTAAACATTTTTTGTCAAAACCAGCCACACTTGACAACATCGTCAAAGCCTGTTCCATGAAATATGGTGCCAGCTAATGATGCACAACTGACTTAAGAGGGCTCCACAAACATATTAACAACACTTCTACAGAGCAGACTAGTAGGGAAAGTAAATATGTGGTCTTTACTTAGTGAACCAATTAGGCCAGTTAGCAGGTGTGTCCCTTGAGTATCAGTTGAGTTCTTGAAACAACCGTGGGGTATAAAATAAACAAAATAGTCATGTTCCAACTCCAAAAACATTTCCAATCATATAAAGAATCAAAGCAACTGCATAGAGAAACTAAGGAACCTTATCACTAAGATCCTGAACTAGGAAATCAAGGGTCAGATAAATTTCAATTGTAAAATCATATCAAGATCATATCAAGAAATGCATCACCTTGGTGAAATTGGTTTCAACTTTTAAGAGATCGAGTACAGCTTCTAACTCTCTAATAAATCAAATCATAGTAATGTAGGAACATAAATGAGCAGGCATATCTTGAAATAGGCTTCATAAAGAAAAACTGAAGGGACTAGTTTGCACTTGCACACAGAGCGTTTCAGTGTGCTTACAAAAAGCTTGAGAATGTGCAGGTGGCAAGAACTTGAGGCTTTCCTCAAGCTACCCAAAAGAAAACTAACCCTGAGTTGACTAACATGCTCAAATAACGCCTAAAAATAACATGAAACCTCTTCACAACAAAGTGAACAAATTAAAAGTTTCAGAAAAGCATCGGGTTACCACGATTAACTCAATAATGAACATATTAACCATAAAATGCCCACTTAGATGACTATCATGTAACAAATTAATAGAGAATGTACAGAGATTATCTATTAAATAGCAGCATACCTGAATGTTAGGAGCAAAACCACCTTCATCTCCAACATTGGTGGCATCTTGTCCATACTTCTTTTTAATCACAGACTGAAAAGGGGATAAAAATTATTGCTTGTTCATACTTTCTGGATATCAACTAAAAACATAAAATTCTTAGAATGAATTAAATAGTCACCTTCAAATTGTGATATACTTCTATACCCATCTTCATGGCTTCCTTAAACGAAGACGCTCCAACAGGAAGAATCATGAACTCCTATATGTTTTATTAAAATGAACACAATTAACATAAGAGAAGAGCAAAACTACTCAGGAGCCAGCAACAACATTAGATATAAATTATTGAACAACACACATTCCAAAGAGAACTGCTAATATCCAACAAAAGTCATTGGTTCAAGAAAAACAAACATCTGTGTGACAGAACAGTGACTGAAACTTTGAAAATTACCTGCATGGCTAGCTTGTTTCCAGCATGTGAACCTCCATTAATAACATTGAATGCAGGTACAGGCAACACCAAGTTCTTGTTTCCAGCAAGATTGGCAATATGCTGCATAACATAAGATAAAAACAATCACTTATGAAATACACAAGAAGATAATTCCAGTCTATTTACAATTGCCAGCCTTAAGAACCTGGTATAGAGGAATCTTCTTCACATCTGCTCCAGCTTTGCATACAGCAAGTGATACAGCTAGTATAGCATTTGCACCAAGCTGAAATGAGATTAAGAACACTCAGTTTGTTGGGGAGTATACATAACAATGTCTACATCAAGGCTGTTATACAACTTAACTCCTACAAACCTTCTGTTTGCACCAACCCCACTCATTCTTGGTTCCATCAAGCTCTTGCACCATGAAGTTGTCAATCAGTGTCTGTTCTGTAGGATCCTGTAAATAGCAGGTGCATTTTTGGTAATTTGATATAACGTGGACAGCAATTAGTGTCACCCAACCAAAAAAGCACAGGTTTCCACCAAGAAAAGTAGCAAACATACCTTGCCAACCAATGCAGGTCCGATGATGGCATTCACATTCTCAACAGCCTAACGAAGAACATAAAAGAAAAGGATCAGCTAATATTCAATACTACCTACAAAATTATGACAATAGATTATAATTCAATAATTGTAGTTTGTTAAAACCAAAATGAAATGGAAATTGTCATTCCTTCACTCTTTGGCTTAATGTGTCAGAGAGATTAACGCAATTCCCTATAGCAAATTGTGTCATATTACTTCTTCGTCTAGACTCTTTATAGTATAGGGAAACTTGGAGGGTGCTTCTTGGTTGCATGAGCTTAAAGCGTAATCGGAAAAGTAGGAAGAACAGACTACAAATATGTTGACTCTCTTTTCCATGGTTAACTCTCATAATATAGTCAATGACTAACATAATACTACTGATATTTTTTTATCAATCAGTAAGGGTAAATACTATTTCATTCAATTTCAAAACTATTAAGAAACAACATATAAAATAATTAAAATTATGCCTAAATGTATAAAGTATTTCTTCTATTTTTTTAATTATTTATTAATAAGTATTTGCTTTCCGGTACCAAAAAATCCGACGCTCCCAATTCGAACTGTCGATATTGTCGATCCTGGTGCTCATAGGAAGGGTCGGAAAATGATACTGCAAACCTTGGTATTTACATCACATGTAATGTCAAAATAAATGGAAAGTAATGTGTAGTGCTTTAGATGAGTGAGTCAATAACATCATAAAGTTAGGCCAAGTGCAATATTGCTAGTCTGTATGTACTTCAAGTTGAAACTCATGTCACACTTGAAGAGGCATTACAATTGGTAAAAGTATAAGAGGCATTAGAATTGGCGGTTTTAGAATTGGCGGTTTAGTAAGAGGCATTAGAATTGGCAATAATACGACGTGCTATTGAAAATTCAAAACTAGCCAATAAGTGGGATTTTAATCTAATACAAGTAGGGAAAGAAACCCACACACTAGGAACGCCAAATAAATCCAACACATGTGATTTTGACACTTTACATAAATAACAGTTTGACCAGGGGCGGCCCTGGCCCAGGGCAGGCCGGGCGACGGTCCAGGGCCCCCCGGCGAAAGGGGGCACCATCATGGTTCTATCTACAATAGAACTAGTATGTATCAAGTGTCATTTTTAACCAAAACAATTGTAGTGTAGTGGTTATAATGAAGGCTTTTACTTTAGAGGTCCTTGGTTCAAAACTTGGTGACAACAATTTTTTTGTTATATTTTTTTTTTACATGTATGGAGGGCCCATTTTCAAAATTTTGCCAAGGGCCCTCATTAGCTCAGGGCCGGCCCTGAGTTTGACATAAAAAAAAACAACGAAGTAATACAAAAAACTCATGTTCGCTTGAAACAAGCAATGAGGCATAGTTAAAGTATAAGAGGCATTAGAATTGGCGGTTTAAGTAAGAGGCATTAGAATTGGCAATAATACGACGTGCTATTGAAAATTCAAAACTAGCCAATAAGTGGGATTTTAATCTAATACAAGTAGGGAAAGAAACCCACACACTAGGAACGCCAAATAAATCAAACACATGGGATTTTGACATTTTACATAAATAACAGTTTGACATAAAAAAACAACTAAGTAATAAAAAAACTCATGTTCACTTGAAACAAGCAATGAGGCACTAACCTTGGCCACACCCTTTCCAAGATAATCAGAACCTCCATCTCTCAATTCCAGAGCTTCATAAACACCTTCATAAACAATACGAAGTACGCAAATGTAAGCTGCAAATCTCCTTAAAACTAATAATTAGTTAGCTATTTGCAGTCTTTTACCACTAGCTAATATAGCTTTCTTGATCTTAAGACACAAAAACGCTACGTATCCCAATTTTATCATACTGAAAACTTACATGTCCCAATTTATCATTAAAAAAGGAACTACCTATTTTACTTATCTGACGTAATCTATTTAAACAACAGTAAAAAGTAAAAATGAAACACATTATCAATTAATCCCAAAAGTAAGCCTTGAAGTTATTAGTCAAAAAAAAGAACATAAATTAGTTCATAGATGGAGATACCATACCAGTCGAGGCACCGCTGGGGACTGCTGCCCTCGCAAAAGTTCCATCGCTGAGGAAACATTCCGCCTGAAAAGAAATGAATAAGTTAGCTGAAAAATTCAGCATAAACTCTATTATCTAACGGAATCGAATGTTTGACAGCTACTATTAGACTCTACGACCTTTTTTTATGTAAGCTTCTAGGAATTTTGTAAAGATTTGATATTTTTATTCAGATCACATTATGAGCTTTTGATATCAGTTCATGAAAACGTAGTTATAAAAAACATCAAAACTATTTACTCTTCTCTGATCTAGTGTTTTCCTTCGGATTCTCTGATCCTAAAAATCTTAATCAACATCAAATATATCAATGTTACGCGAAAATTTAAAGTCTATAACACATCAAAAGAGATGTTTTATTTCCATCCCAATCTAGGGTTTTCCTTTGGATTCTCCATATTATCATGTGAAAAATGTAATTATACAGTCATTAACAAATCGAACTCTATTTCTACTCCGATCTAGCGTTTTCGTTCTGAATCACCATCAGAAATACCATAAACTCGTGAGAATAAGCATCAGACCCACGGATCTAAACAAAAGACTTGAGATTTCGAGACGGAGAACAAAAAATTAGGGTTTGGATCGAGTAGATTACCTCGACCGTGGGATTTCCACGGCTGTCGAAGATCTGCCTGGCCTTGATCAACTTGATAGTCGCCATTTTTTTCTTCTCTTGGTTGGGAAATGGGAGAAGAGTTCAACAGTGTGGCGAGGAAGCGGAAGATGAGTGGCTTTATAGAGAGAGGATGAAATCTGGTCCGTTGGATTTTTTTTATTTTTTTTCTCCTTTTGGAGGTGACAATCGTGAGGGAAGGACTGGTCGAAATTATGCGCACCGGAAATAGTGCACGCGCCGATGTGACCAAAGCATGAACTGTGGGTCCCGTAAAATTTCAGAGCTCTCTGTCGCTAGTTCTTTCTTGTTCGTCACGAAAAGCTGTAGAGAAAAAGCGAGCCGCACGAGCGAATCTATCTGGAATATGCCCACGTGGGACCCACCCTTTAGACGCCTATGTGGGCCCGTGGTGGACTGAGGTTTAGCAAAAGCTTGTCTCCGCTGCTGCTGGTTTGTCATGGTTGCTGCTGGTTTTAGGACTGTTTGGAATTGATGTTTCTAATTAAAAGTTACTTAATATATATATGTACGTACATTGTACATACTAATTATATATATTTTTTACTTAGAAAGAGCAAACGTACCAAAAAAAATATAATTACATTTTTTTTTAAAATGTATACTTAATTACTTATGGTTCGTTTGGACAGTGTTTATGATTTTTTCTTCCTTCTAAAATTTGGTTTCCTAAAAAAAATTATGAAAATAATTTTTACGTTGTGTCTGTTATGTGTGTTATTACCGGGAACGCCGGGGCACGCTTTTCGATAGAAAATACAGAAACTGAAACAGTTGTAAAGACAATGTTTCAAATGCAATTCCTTAAAGAAGGTTTTGCAACAGAGATCCAGAAGGATTCTGCAAATTACGAGATCTAAAAAGATATCTAATTCACGAATAATCTAAAGAGATTTTCGTGATCGTAGCAAACTGGCAGTAGTGCCTTCTAAAAAGAAGATACTGACAGAACTGCTAAAGGCAACAGAAGGGTGACAGGCGAGAGATGAAAATTGCTGGGGTGAATGATCACCGTTGCTCAAAGCTTTATTCGCCCTCTGCGAACAGCTTCCAGGAACCAGCAAGGTTGACGGAAAACCTTGGAACACTCCTGCTCTTCTGACTCCTCGGAAGACGGCGAACTCCTCTGGCAATGGCTCTACTCTTCTCTCTCTGTTTCTGAAGTAACAGAACCCACGCGTACTAAAAAGTACTAGTGTTTGTGTTAAAAAAAAATACGCTCACTACTCTGTTGTGTTAAAGAACACTTAGAGTTTTCTTCCAGGAATTCTGATTTCTCCAACTCTGAGAGTGTCACGACCCGCACCCTGTATAGAGGCACGAGAAGTGGGTACGCCCAGCCTACGCCGCAGTGTCGGCGGTAGTAAGCTGTCCTAGGTTGCTAACTAATCTCATGCAGTGAATATAAAAAGTACTTGTCCAGATATCAGCTCCGAATGGAGGACAAGTAAAGGGTATGATCTACTCAAACACAGTCTAAACACGAAAAGATAACACAGAAGTTATACCTAAGGAATTAAAGACAACAGCAACTAACTACTAAAATAATACTCCAATATCTCAAACCAACTTAATACAGACTCAATATCTTAACTTTAATACAACAAGCCAAAACATGAAAGCTAAAGTAGTCTACTAGCTAATCTCCTGAATCACTCCTGAGAGTCGGAACCAAAGGTAGCTAATCCCTCGCCAGGTCCATGGTAAGCAGGGCATGTGTCCTCAGGATTATCATCTGTAATATTTTCAACAGGTCCAATCAGGACGGGAACGAGTACAACTCATCTAGAAAAATCCAAGTAAATGACAAAGAACTATAAAGCAGTTATAGACAGTTTTATTGATGAGCATGGCAGTTTTATACAGGTAATGATGGCATAGAGAAACAGTAAGATACAAGAAAAGAAAGGTAACTAAAACAAGAGAAGAATCATGGCAATGAAGACTGTAATAAAAACTAACTGAACTAGAATATCATGTGTGAGCCCAGACAGTACGATATAAGTCTAATGTAATCCCAGTGTGAGTCCAGTCCATATAATCTGATACCAGATAATTTCCAGTATAAGATGAGTCCAACAGTGATCAATGAAACCAGGGTGAGTCCAACTATGATCTAACAGTGTGTTTTAAAATACCGAGGTCGACATGTAAACGGCTGTAGGTATCAGGTACATCTCTTACGGATCAGGCAAGAGATGGCTATGCTTTCAGTAGATTCCAATTGGAGATTCCAGATTTGGGGTATGTCTACATGTCTTACTCAATATTTCCCCGCCCAGCAAGTGAATCCAAAATCGACAAAAAGAATCGAGATGAGTCTGGCCAATACGTGATGATTCCAGAAATGATTCCAGAATGATACTAATGACTCCAGTAATAGAGGCCAGCAAGTAAGGTATGTGTCGATACATGAATCCAGAAATATCCATACGTGTTGATACAGAGAATCACATAGAACTAACTAGAACTGAAATACAGTAATCGACAAATAAATGAGAGAACTATCAGAGAATGTACTCGCCTGATACTCTGGAAAGAGTAATGTAATATCAGATGTCTGTACCAGGGTCACAATGTCCTAAAATAGAGCAATACAGTTATGACATGTCCAAAATGAAGGTAAATGAAATCTATAATGCAATCTATATGAATTCTAAGCCAATCTAGGTCAAAGTCAAACTTGGTCAACACTACAGTCAAACTAAGTCAAATCAAGTCATACTTGGTCACAAGAAGTTAAACTGAGTCATACAAGGTCAAACAAGGTTAAACAAGTCTAATCTAGGTTAAAGTTAACTCTTGGTCAAATATTCTAGCCAAACTAGTTAAGTTATCTAGGGTTTAGTCAACAATGGTCAGATTAGTCAATATGGTCAAACTAGGTCAAAGTCTAGGTCAATCTTAGACTAACTAAGGTTTTGGTTAATCATAGACTAGTCAATAAGGTAATTAGGTTAATCTTGACTAATGGTCAACATCCAGCCAAACTCTATAAGGCTAACTCAAACCATCATAGGCTAACATGTCTTAGAATACCTAAGATACTATACTACAATTACCTATACAAAGTATACCACACATAAATACATATAGTACAATACCAACCTTAATCCTATAATCAAGCTAATCCCATTCTCCAACTCAAGTCATGACTCAACTCTAAGTATCTCACTTAATCCCATACATATCTTCATCTATATAGGATTACCCTCATAATCCATACGGTTAACCTAATCATCTGGTTTAGTCAAACTCAAGTCAAATAGTCCTTCTATGTTCATCCAAGTTATTTCTAGGTCAATTAGGTCATGGTTTGACCTATAGTTGACTTTGGTCAACAAGGGCCAACCATCTAGTCAAACTAGGTCTACTAAGCCTATTGGTCAATTCTAACTTGCTACTAACCATAGGCTACTAATCCTAGGGCACTATGACATATATACATAGGCCATAGGCTAAGATATCAAGTCTATATCATATATACATATCTAATTTACATACCCAACTATATATATAATACCATAATCTAATATATATATATATATATATATATATATATATATATATATATATATATATATATATATATGTACCCATACACATCTATATAACCCTATATAGCCAAACCTACATGATACCCACATATGACCCCTATATATATATATATATATATATATATATATATATATATATATATATATATATATATATATATATACCCAACTAAATATATATATATTATATATATATTATATATATATCCACATATAATCCCTCTATATATATAATACCTATATATATATATATATATATATATATATATATATATATATATATGATACACTACATATAATACTCTATATATATATATATATATGTATACTACATATATAGAGAGAGAGAGAGAAAGGAGAGTGAGAGTGTAGCAGTGGTGGGGGTCATGACAGCAAGGGGGGGTGTTGATCTCAGAAATCTGAGAAGGGGGGGGGGAACACTCACACATACACATACATATATGCATATATACATATATACATACATACCTATATCTATACCTACACACACATATATACACTCACATACTCACATACACACCCACATACATATATACATATGTATACAATATATATACACCCAAAAATACGTATATACATACATAGTAATCAATTTAAAATTCAATTTAAATACTGAAAAATAACAGGAAATACTGTTCATTAACTGAACAGTGGGAAAAATCGAATTTAATACACAAAACCTAGCTAATACCCTAATCCAAGGGTTGGTAATCGAGCCCCTAGGTGTACACGTGTCGTGTGTGTCCATGGGAGTCCACCACGACACAATACGGCATGTCCAGGAGTCTAAAACCCAAATCGGGTAAATTTCAGACTGTGCACTGTGTCACAGCGTCGTGCTAAGGTGCACACGCGTGTAGGTCACAACACACGTGTCCTTGTGTCTCGTGGTCACGTGTCTAGGTTCGCCTAGGGTCAGGCTAGGTGTCCCAGTGTCTGTCTTGTGTCCAAGTGTCACACAGTGTCGTGTCCGAGCCCGTATCCGAGCTCAATTTTCCACGTGTGTGCTGTCAGTGTAATTTCAATGCACACACGAATTCGTGTCCGACACTGCACTAGAAGACACGAAACTTGGGGGGCATGTTCGCAGACATTGCCCCCTCGTGTCCACCAAGTGTCACCCTCTCACGTGTTGTGTCGTGTCCGCATTCAGTGTCGGGTAGCAGGACAGCGTGCACAGTCTCGTGCACGCGTGTCGAAGGGTCGTGTGCTCCACACGTGGCACGTAGAGCCTTGTGCTCGTGTCAGTGGGGAGGTGGGGTGGTTAGGTTTGTGTCTAGGTTTCTGTATCGTGTCTACGACACGTGTAGACACGACACGAAGTGTCAAACAGTAGGGTAAATCAGTGTGCTCAGTGTGGTTTATAACAGTGTGTTCGTGTCCCATTTTGGACACGGACACGACTCGAAGTGTGCTCAGTCAACTAGGGTTGTGTCCTACATGTCTAGGGCTACCCAAAAATATAATTTGTTTTAGAAAATAACAACATTTATTCCTAAGTGGCATTTCACCAAACACTGCAATTAAGACACAGACACGTGTCCGATACGTACACCAAACCAAGCCTATTTCCTACCAAACTTGACCTACAGTTATGGTATACCTATATGCATGCATTTATGAAGAGAAAACACAATATTAACAAGGTTTAGGGACAATTACCTATGAGTGCAAAACTCAATGAAAATAAGGTTTTGGGGGGGGGGGGTGTCCTCTTCACTTGATGGTGCCCAAAATGCTTTGCAACCTAGCTAGCTAGCTCCCCTTAGCATCCTCAATAGTAGGGGGTTCCAATGCAAGAAACTAGGCTCAATTTGGAGCTAAAATGGCTAAGTGGTGGAAGGTTGAAGTTGTAGGAAAAACTAGATTTTAGGTGTATGTAAATGAGGCTTGAATGAAGGGGGGGTGTGATTATATAGAGGGGGTAGGGTTGGGCTGCCATGGGGGGGGGGGAGGGGGTAGGGTAGATATTTAGGGTTCCTTTACACCTTGCTAACTTAGCTTCTAAGTCTTGGACCCTTTGATATTTCTAGGTTTCTAAAGGAAATATCCTTAAAGTTAAATATCTAGATATTATCAAACCTAGATATTTATACATAAAGCTAATATCTAACATTAGCCTCCTAGGTTAGTGACTAATCTCTAGATTAGGGTAAACTAGGTTAGGGACTAACATAACACTAATCAACTAATTAAATAATAATAAATTACATAAATCCAAATAAATTCTAATAAATTACCAAAATACCCTTTTGACTAAAAAGTGGTAATTTGATATCCTAATCACATGGTTAGGCTTACATGGTCATGGTTAGTTACTAGGTTATGAAATCTCTAGGGTTTACACTAGGGTTACACTAGTAAAATCACAAAGTCATAAGCCATGACTTAGAAAATAGTTTTAAATTAACTAAAATCACCAAAAATTATATTATTACTAAAACACCATTATTTAATAATAAAAATAATAAATTTTCAAAAAATTCCAATTTCAGAAAACTGGGTGTTACAGAGAGAGAGGAGAGAACCTGCATATATAGCCCACGGGGCGGTGGCCAAGCAGTTGCCTGAACTTCAGGGTAGTGGCTGAACCACTCCTGAATGTGCAGCAACTGCTGTAACCGTTCCCGCTCTAATATGCAGCCAGCCATACGCACAGTACGCACTCTACGCACATTGCGTACGCTGCGCACACTGCGCACTCTACGCACGCTGCGTACGCTGCGCACACTGCGCGTACTGGGCGTACTGGGCTGCATACTTGTCACGCCCAGAACCAGAATACTGGAGAGCGAGGGAATGACTCAGCCAACTACGTATTACGGGTAGATGAATACCGTATAATACGATCAATGCTGTCTAAAAGACGAGGGGGTGCATACTACATGAAAGTCTCACTATGGTCACTTCACATCTATTGTCTCAATCATCCAAGCAAGAAACAGTAATAGAGAACATGCAAGATAAAGCAGTAAGGCGTCCCAAACGCTCTGTCAAAATGTTCTGGATATCTGGCTTTACAAAACATAGCCAGATTGATGTAGTAAAAGTATACACAATTGTTATCAGCTGCAGTCTGACTTAGTTACAATTATGTAAAAGTAAGTACAAGACGATCCGACTAACATGTCGATGCCAAACGGCAAAGTATAAGGTAAATAACAAAACGAGCGGTGAAGTAAGAAACCCACTCGAGTCCTCCTGCGATCATCCCTCTAGTGTTGACCATCTTGGAGGTAAAAGTAAGCTGAGTCCTCGGGAACCGGCTCTAAATCTGGCCATGCAAAACCAGAGAGATTAGACCTCTAATAGCAAGTACCACAAGGAAGCACGACATGAGAACTAAAACCAGTAATGTAAGAGAATATAATAATAGATCTCTGCTTGCTACTAGGATTCACATCACATCACGATACTTCGAACCAACCTCCCAATCAAACAAGGACAGAAGTTGGTCCGTCATGTCCTGACATTCTGATCATCCCAGTTAGGTAACAGAGTAGTACAGTACACAAACAAATTATCTTGAACGGCCAATCAATTCCTACGACTTGCTATTGTGACTCCCAAGTTATCCTGGAATTTTATGCAATAGGGATTCCTCAGTTCTTACTATGTGCAAGCAAGGCTAGTCTATCCAGTCAATCATTGCGCCATGCATGAATTAGACGAGTCCTAGCAGGACGTCCGTCATTAATATACCATATACAATAATAATTAAAGCAGATACTGTTCCCTGCCCGTGTGGCAGATTTACAGTATCTGTGGGAACCAGCCGGCCCGTCGGGTACTACTCGTCCCAAGGGGGCTGCCATGTAAGAACTCGGGAATCCATTCTCTCCATGCCATCATTATTTTTATTTAACTTAATAGTCCCTATGTTGAGTGAAATCCCATGCCGTGGATCATGGTCATTCAAATGAGTACTTCCGTACGGGGTACGATATGCATAACTCTACAACGATACCAGTGCGGTTAGGTTGCAGGTTTTACATAGCGTAATGCAACAATCAAATCTAACCACGGTAATCATGCCTTGACCATAAAGTACACGTACTTCTTTTGTAGAAAATAAATAAATAAATAATAAAATAAATAGATTGAAGCCTGCATGTGCATGTATGTCAATATTCGGGATCAGCCAGTCGATTACAAAAGTTCATAACATGAACGTGTCTCATTCATTTAATTCAATAAGACGACTAGCCAGTCTCTTAGTTCCAACTAGGAACGCATGATCAATTAGTCAAGATAACAATTGTCATTAATGGTGATAAGGCATGAAAGTCAATTAACATTAGATGGGGTCGAGCCTATAACTCTCAAGGTCAAGTTCCAGTCTTACTGGGTATCCAAAAATCAATCGGGACACAAGGCGCATTCCACATAACAGTCGATATTAACAATAATAACAGATCATGATTTTATCGAGTTCATGCCAAAAGGCGTAAGGATATAAAATAGGCGTAAAATATCTAATAAAATATCAATATACAAAGCTATAGAAGAGCCAAGCTTAAGGAAAATAAAACCAAAGTGACATGCTGACGTAAGGCCAAGTCAGCCAAAGGTCACACGCTTAGTGCAAAAGTCATACGCTCAGGTCAGGCTACGCTCAAGTGAGCCTACGCTCAGGTAAGGCAGCGTATGAACTCCATACGACTCCTTGACACCCAAGTCAGCGTATGCAAGTCATACGCTCCCAAAAGGCAGCGTATGAACTCCATACGACTCCTGACCATCCAAGTCAGCGTATGCAAGTCATACGCTCCCAAAAGGCAGCGTATGAACTCCATACGACTCCCAAAAGGCAGCGTATGCAAGATATACGCTTCTTAAAAAGGCAGCGTATGGGCTCCATATTGTGCTGCGCTAAAGAGCGCGCACAGCTCAGTGACGCAGCTAAAAAGCTAGCGTACACTGCTCACTGTCTTCTCCAAACAGCAAGAACTCCATGGATTGAACCCAAAGCTTTAAAAGTCCATAACTTGGTCAAAACAAGTCCAAATCCAACTTTCCAAAGGTCAAGATTGGGTCGAACAAAACTCTCTTCAACATGGAACCATTAAAACTTGCAAACAAAGAAGTTTGGTAGATCAAAACCACCAAAATCCGAAAATAACTAATTTCTAGATCTACAAAAATTAAGACTTCAAAATGAGAAATGCCAAGTTCTAAACTCTCTTAGGAACATGAGGAGAAGCTAATAGAGCAATAAAAATGGGCTCTCATGTGGAAGCAAGTTGTACTTGCCTATGGTTGGTAGGTGGAGAGAGTAAATGAAGAAGAAGAAGAGGAGTAATGGTGAGAATGAGTAATGAGGAGAGAGAATGGAGAGGGTGGCTTTAAATGAAAAGGTAGTGGTAGGTGGGGGTGTTGGGCCGGGTCTAATGGGTCGGGTTGGGGGTTCATCCAAGGCCAACTCGCAAGCAAGGCAAGGAGGTAAAAGCAGAAAACAAAATGCAGGAAATAAAGTGCAGAAATATAATTGCAGGAAATAAATTTACATGAAAATTTAAAGAGCAGATTAATTAATTAACATAAAATTAAAGGAATCTAAATACAGGATAATACATAATAAATATTAAATGAATACATGATAAATACTAAATAAATACACATAAGTTGTACATGTATAAAAATACGCATTCTGGGAACGGGGAGTGACAGTACTGGGCTGCGTAACAGGGCTAGCGTAACGGGCCGCGCAACGTGGTCGCGCAAGTGGCTCGCGCAACGAGCGCAACTTAAGCGCACTATGCGCCTAGCGACGATGCTGACGTGCTAAGTGCAAAGTGCGCCAACAAAATGCCACATTACGCCTCATGAGCCCTTGAGCCCGAGTCCGAGCCCGAGCCCGAGTCCGAGTCCAAGTCCGAGTCCGAGTCCGAGTCGCTAAGCTCCTACGGAGCTTAGCTCCATGGAAATAAATTTCCAAGAGCAAAAAGCTTACAGCTTCTTAATTGTTGATTAAGCCTTTATACCATTAATAATTAATCCCACATGGCACACACCCATGTGCACTACATGTGCATCTCCATAAAGAGCAAAGACTCATATATATGGAGATACACATTCCTTTCTAGCCGATGTGGGACTAAAAACCAAAACAAAAAGGCTAAAAAACCCAATAATCTCCCACATATCTCTATATATATGAGTACGAGTGTTCCCCACAGTAACTATCCATTATGCTTTTAGGATAGATGCCACTTAAGACTTGAATCTTCCCACGTGAGTCAAAAATCAAACTATAATACAAGAATGGACTAAGCCTTGAATTCTGCATCATAGCTGAAATTCTTTCCACTCACATAATGTAGTTACATGTGCTTCTGGCTGCACATTTAAGGCCGTGTGCTAGCCTGATTTCAGTGTATAATATTGGGCGTCTACAAGTTTACCCTCAAGAGACGGCCTGATATCTCTTTGTCCATACACTATAGGTGAGTTCTTTATTAAAGAGACATGGCATGAAGCGTCCAACGCTTCCTTTGCGGTGCTACGCCGCTATGACATGGCCTTAAGCCGAGGACCTTACCCCAAATCATCGGGAACCTCATCGTAGTGTCATACTACCCGTAGCATGAGGTCTAGCCCCTTTGTAGTGCCAAACTACCCAGCATGAAGCCTTACGCTTCTGTGCGGTGTTACGCCGCTACGACATGGCTTACAAGGCCAAGGATTTATCCCTAGCTGGGTTTACCTTATTGTGGTATCGTGCCACCCGTAACATGAGGAATACCTCCTCTTTATAGTGCTGACTACATCCCTCTTTAATTCAATATACAGCATTAGGCCAACTGCCTATTTGCGGTGCTATGCCGCTGTGACTTGGCTAACATAGCCAAGGCTTTACCTCCTTCGAGAACCTCATGGTGGAGTCACCGCCACACATAGCATGGAGTCACACTCCTTGTAGTGCTGTGCTACTATGCTTCCTGTAAAGCATACCAGACATTCCAAATGCCTGAGAACTCATTAAGGCATTTAAGCCAACCTCCAACAGGACCTATTTTCCGCAGAAAACAACAGTAGATAACAGTGGTTATAGGTCCGTAACCTCTCCATGCCCAATAGAACATGTACCCACCGTTCCTGATATTCTTCCGATTAGTGGTCCTCCTTTGAACCAAAAGCTAGATGCCTAGTAGATAAATCTTTAAACTAATAGCATAAAACTTTATGGTAGGAATACAATAATACAATATCAGAATGCCTTCAAGCCCATTTTACAAGCTGTGTCATCGACCAGCTGGCGCTTGAGGCCCTTGGTGAACGGATCCGCTAGGTTCTCCTGACTCCGAACATCAATCACTGCAATAACACCTCTCTTGATAAGATCGTGTACTGCCCTGTGCTTCAACCGTACAGTCCTCTTCTTCCCGTTTAAAAGGTCATTTGATGCCACCGCCGCAGTCGCCTGGTTGTCGCAGTATATCGGTATCGCCGGTATTTGCGCCCCAACCACTGAAAGATCATACATGAGCTCCCGAAGCCATTCTGCTTCCTCGGCTGCGGTATCAAGTACAAAGAACTCAGATTCCATGGATGTCCGCGAGAGCATAGTCTGCTTCTTCGACTTCTACGATATAGCAGCTCCATCCATTATGAAAATGTATCCACCCGTGGACCTCTCGCTCTCCACCTTTGAACACCAACTGGCATCACTGAAGCCTTCTACTACCTGCGGATCTCCGCTGTAGTACAATGCATATGTCTGAGTCTTCTTGAGATATCTCATAACCCGTTCCACAGCTTTCCAGTGTTCAACACCTGGACTACTCGTAAAACGACTCAGCATTCCCACGGCAAAAGCTATGTCAGGCCTTGTGGCAGTAGTAGCATACATCAAACTCCCGATTATGCTTGCATACTCCAGCTGTCTGACACTTTCCCCTGAATTAGACTTCAGCTTCAGATCACACTTGTACGGCGTATCGATCCCTGGAAGATCCCGATACCCATAACGAGTGATCATTTTCTCAATATAATGAGACTGTGACAGCGCTTGTCCAGTGTCTGTCCGGATGATCTTGATCCCTAATATCACATCAGCTTCCCCCAAGTCCTTCATACTGAACTTGCTTGAGATGAATTTCTTTGTCTCCGTGACACATCTAATATCCGTACCTAGGATAAGCATGTCGTCCACGTACAGACAAACGATCACACCTCTTCCATCAGCGAACTTCGTGTAAACACACTTGTCCGTATCGCTGACCATGTAGCCATTTGACCTTATAACTTTGTCAAATTTCTCATGCCACATCTTGGGAGCCTGTTTAAGACCGTACAAGGATTTCACCAACTTGCAGACTTTGTCTTCAAGACCTCTGATGACAAATCCCTCTGGCTGCTGCATGTAAATCTCTTCGGTCAGCTCGCCATTTAGGAAAGTCGTATTCACATCCATTTGATGTATCACCATCTTATTTATTGCTGCGAGAGCAATCAACATTCTGATGGTGGTCATCCGGGCTACTGGAGCATATGTGTCAAAGTAGTCAATCCCCTGCTTCTGAGAAAACCCCTTCGCTACCAACCTAGCCTTGAACTTGTCAATAGTTCCGTCTGCTTTAATCTTCTTCTTGAAGATCCATTTGCATCTGATGGATTTCGCTCCTTCAGGAAGATCAACCAACACCTAAGTGTTATTTGAGGTGATGGAATCAATCTCATTGTCAATCGTCTCCTTCCAGAAAACCGCGTCTCTGGTCTTCATCGCCTCATCATAGGTAAGCAGATCTGCTTCCACATGATAGGTGACAAAGTCACTTCCGAAGTCCTTCGGCCTCCTCACATGCTTAGCTGACGGCTCAGCTTGTTCTGGTTCAACCGTTGTTTCAACAACAACATCTTCTTGGACCACATCTTCATTGAAGACTTCAGTCTCTTGTGCACCCTCATTATTCTCCGAAACATCCGGAAGAACAATATTCTTGTGCCTTGCAAACTTATCTTCAAAATATTCTGCATTGCGAGATTCAATGATATGATTTGACTCAATATCAAGAAATCTTCGAGCATCACTCTTCTCGGCATACCCCAAGAAGATCGTCTTTGTAGTCCTTGTCCCAAGTTTCTGAATCTTTAGATCTGGAAGCTTGACATACGCTAGACACCCCCACACTCGAATGACATTCAAGTTAGGTCTGACCTTGAACCAGAGTTCATGAGGAGTAATGTCTGAAGTTGCATGAGGCACTCTATTTAGAATATAAGTGGCCGTCAATGCAGCTTCTCCCCAGTAGCACTTAGGAAGGCCAGCAGTCAACAACATTGAATTTATCATTTCTGTCAACGTTCTGTTCTTCCTCTCAGCTACTCCGTTTGATTGAGGAGAGTACGTGTTTTCCATAAAGAAATTATCTTTATTTGTTGTGTTTCTGGGAAAATTACAACTGTAGGAATCCGATCTAGAAGACGATCGCTTTATCCCTTGGACTATGCGAAGAAAAAAAGCTCTCAAAATTTTGACAGTAGATATCAATATATCTGTACAATGAATGAGAAAAAGAACTCTATTTATAGAGTCAAAAATAATAACTGAAAAGATAACTGTCTTCACAGCCTGTGCCTAGTTAAAAATCACGCAGGATTTAACATACGCAAGGTTGTGAGCAGTTACTGGACGTGGCATGTAACTGTTGGACACATGGCAATCATGCATGGGTCGTGTGCAAGTTACAGGACACGCAGGCGAGAGATCAGTGGCATGGTTGCCACGTACTCCAATTTGATGAAGTTCACGCAGACTTGTTGAAGACGAAATTCACGCAAACTCGGTGTAGAAAGCTTCAAAATCCACGCAAACTTGGGGCAGGAAGCTTCAGGATCCACGCAGACTCGAGGCAAAAAGCTTCAAAATTCACGCAAACTTGAGGAAGAAAACTTCAGAATCCACGCAAAATTGAGATGAAGATCTCTCGAATACACGCAGACTTGAGATAGAACTGCCAGCTGTCTTGATTCGGCGTGCCTCGACTGACACAAAATCTCTGATAGTGATTACTTTTGTCAGTCGCATTAAATGACAAGAAACCCTTTTGGTACGCCAACTTGACGAAGGCTGAGTCTTGCTGAAAAAGATTTCGAAAGTTACGCAATAGACGGCGGTGATCTCTCGAGTTCTGTGCATACGTGGCATACGAAGAGACATTCTTCGACTGTCGTGCTGTCAGTCATAATGACTTTCTGACAAATGATGAGCTGTCTCCCAGCGTGATTTGTAAATATTGTCTGGATCATCTGAGCGTGACTTTTGACTCTGTCCTGATCAACTCAGCGTGACTGTCATTTTTTAAAGGTCTACAAAACCCCCTTCAAAGTTTTCGAAAAATGATAAATTATTTCGAAATACTTTGAAATAGAGATGATAAAATGGAATCAGTCACGCTGAGATGACTTTAAATTTTTTGAAAATCGAAAAGACTTCGAAGTTCTTCGAAAATACCCAAATGAACTTATTAAATGTCATAATGACTCTTCGTTCTCCGAGACTGATTGCATCCAATTTATGGAGGAATATGAACCATCGGCGAGCTCTATTATATAAATCAAGAGAAGAATCATTTTTTATCTTCATCTCACGTCAAGATGACACCAAAGGAAGAGGCTGCAGAAGAAGCACGCAAGTTAGGCTTTTGCTCCCATGGTGACCCCACTTTTGGGGGTGAAGAGCCAGAGCCCTTTGTCTTCGAGCTCAAAGATGACCCCGTGCAACTAGCCAAGAATCTCTTGAGCTATTTTGGCCTGGATGGCACGTCTCCTTCTGATGGACGCAGCTTCATAGAGCAGCATGAAATGTTTAAGGCTCTGTTGCACCGCCTGGGAGTTAAGAGCGTAGAAGAACTAGGCACCAAACTTAATCGCTCTGGAAAATAGAGCGTGACTTTTATGCTTTTGTTGCACTTTTTGTTTTGTATTTTGTAAGGCCATCAGTGCCTGTCTTGGAAAATGAAGTACAACTTCTGTGTTTGATCTGCGTGCATTTAATGAAGAATATTAATTAGCACTCTTTGACTGTTTCCAATATTGCACTGTCTTCCAAAGTACATGTGACGCTCATTCCACGATTTACGAGCGCTATTTATGCGGATCCTTTCCAAGAATAGGCTTGTACTTTGTCCTTTAAATAGGTAGCTGAGTTTCACAGATACTCATCCCCCATTCTTCTTCTTCTTCTTCTCTGAGAATGAAATTTTTAAGAGATTTTATTCTCAAACAGGAAAGCAATGCCTTCTAATGTTCGATTTCTGCATACTGTATCAAACATGAGTTTGCCAATCTTTAGTACCAAACTTGAAGGTAAGTCCAGTATAGTACGCATACTATTTTTGCTGTTGAAGATAGGCTTTCTGTTTCTGATTGAACAATGCACGCTTGACCAGCCAGTGCGTGTCAAATGACACTTCTGTTGATTAATTCTCTTTTTCCTTGCTGTTTTCTGCAGAAGTTCGGCTAAAGATTTTCTTCAGAACTGGCATTGGAGATGTGGATGCTGTGGAGAATGTCCTTCTGACACCAACATCAGGGTGCTCATGCGCTTTTAACGCGCAAATCAGACAACTCAGAACTCTTCGTGGGATAGAAGGGTCTTCCTCAGATGGTAGGAAGAGCCTTTATACACGAGAGTTGGATGGTGGAGTCAACTCTACCCCGAGAAATCGGGTAGTAGAGTTCCTTTCACGGCAGAACTAGAAATTGTATCCCAAGGTTTGGATACATTCATGTCTTCCTTGAGAGGTTACCCCCAATCCACCAGTTGTATTGGCAGCAACACGTTTTCGTGTTGCCCTACTCTGTGGTTCTCCTCTCGTCTGAGAGAGAAGACCAGAGTTTGATTCCTGCTGGACACCCAGGAATTGCCACAAACAACGAGATTGCCAGAGAAGATCCAAGAAGAAATAGATCTCAGTTGTACATAGAAATGAAAATCCAAGATTTGTAATAGATTTCCATTATAATTTGTAGGAAAGTCTAAGAAAATGTAATAGACTTTTTGTGATGAAATGGGAATGGAAATGATAATTCTTCTATGCTCAATAATTTGTATTTGTGGATGAATTGTGGACATGATAGATAATAAAATCTTCTTTTCTGTTCTAGAGTATATGAAATTATCAGAGGTATTATGGACGTGATAATATGTAGGAACTCAAAAAGAAAATAGATTGATTTCTATGCAGAGGTCAAAAATGACAAATGAGTAAGTAGATTCGGAATTTGATTCAGAGGTTATGAAAACATGATAAATAACGAATCTCCACTTTATGAATTGATAAAAGATTATGAACGGACGAACCGTTAGATGAATGAACGGATAAACCGTCGGATGAACATAATAAATGAACGGATAAACCGTCAAGCATTAATGAATGTGTGAATCGTCGAATGGATATGACGCTTCATTGTTTGAGAAACTTCTGCCTATAAATATAGCAGAAATCAGACAAGAATGAACACTTCTATTCCTCAACATAAAAATGTCGTCTGGAGAAGCATTTAAGAAGACTGAGACTGCCTCAAAAGTTCAGAAAGGCACTGAAGAACGTCCTGCTGATCCAGTTCAATCGAAGAAGGTGGAAGCAGGCGAAGGTTCATCTGCACCCAAGCCACCAAGGGACATTCTGGATTTCCTGCTTGAACCAGGAAGGACTGAAGAAGAAGAAACCATGAGGATGGCCGCTTGCAAGTTTCTTATAGGTTCCAGCAAGGAGGTCTTCGACTCTTTTGCTGATCACATCTTCGAGAAGGACGGCAGTGGCCCACGTCCAAATGTAGAGAAGGACGATAGTGATGTTCCTTAATATCATGTATCATCAGTCATGATTTAAAATAAAATAAAAAATTTATTTCTAAACATGAAACTGTCTGATGATTACAAGCATTTATCCTTATACATAGTACTTTTTAAGGAATTTTCCATTAATAGGCATCAAGACTTTTCGTCCATCCAATTTTGAGAGTTGATAAGCTTCATTTGAGAAAACCTTGCTCACAATGTAGGGACATTCCCACTTTACGTCAAATTTGTCCTTGCTCATATGAGTCATAGTCATAGGACGTCTGACTGTTAGAATAAGTTCTCCTTTTTGATATGCTCGAACTCTGACTTTCTTATTAAAAGCTCTTGAGATCCTAGCTTGATAGAATTCAATATTCTGTTGAGCAGATAATCGTTTTTCATCCAGAGCTTCTAATTCCTGAAGTCGAAGACGATCATTATTTTCAACAGTGAGCTCATTAGCGATTGCTATCCTTAAAGAAGGAATTTGAATCTCTAATGGAAGAACATCTTCGGAACTGTACACCAGAGAAAAGGGTGTACATTTAGTAGCATTACGAACCGTAGTACGGTAGGCCCACAAACATTCACCGAGCTTGTCACTCCAATTACGTTTGTTATTAGAGACAAACTTCTTTAGGAGTTTGATGATAGTCTTGTTGAAAGCCTCTGCTAATCCGTTAGCTGCCGGATTATATGCAGTAGAAGCAATATTATTAATCCGGTGATCATCACAGAATCGAGTAAATTTCTGGCTGACGAACTGTGGTCCATTATCATGAATAATGCGTCGAGGAACACCAAATCTGTAGATGATGTGGTGCTTAATAAAGCTGATGACATTAGACGTCTTAACTTCAGATAAAGGAATGGCTTCAGCCCATTTGGAAAAGTAATCGGTTATTGCGAGAATAAACCGATGACCTTTGGATGACATCGGATTGATCGGACCGATAATGTCCATGCCCCAAGCTTCGAAGGGCCATGATGCTGCCGTTGGATGTAGAAATTTCGAGGGTTGATGAATAAAATCTGCATGGATTTGACAGGCTTTACATTTCTTTGCGTATTCGATAGCATCAGATACCATAGTGGGCCAATAATAACCCATACGTCGAATACGGTCTTGGAGTTTCGGCCCAGGCTGATGTGTTCCGCAAATTCCATCATGTGCTTCACGAATAATTTATTAAACCTCATCACCGGCAACACATCGAAGAAGTAAACCATCATAAGCTCGACGATATAAGGTCTTTGTTGTATGATTGTAATAGAATCTGAGTGATCGTCGTCTGATAGATGCTGCCTCATTCGGATCATCTGGAAGAATATCATACAATACGAAATCCAAGAAAGGAAGTCTCCAATCTTTATCCGTATTCTGATTTTCAGTCGAGTTACTGAAGATAAATTCCATGCTGGAATCAGATGAAGATGACATTGATTTACGACTAAATCCAAATCCTCTTGTTGTGTTGACGTCATAAGATGCTGATTTTTCAATGTCAACAGGAAGTCCTAGAGTCAAGTTATTTTCAAGATAAAATAATTCTCGATTACGAACAACAATCATTTGTTGTCGTCTAATCGGAATAGCTAACACCGCAGCAAGATTAGCAAGAGCATCAGCTTCTGTATTACATGCTCGCCTAACATGTTCAATAAAAAATTCTTCAAACGAAGAAGCCATAGATATAGCTGCTCTATGATAAGGAACCAGATCTTGATGGCGAACTTCATAAGTACCCCTTATCTGATTGACAATGAGTTTAGAGTCTCCATACGCTTCCAAATGTTGAATATTTAGATGCTTAGCAAGTTGAAGACCAATAAGTAGTGCATTGTATTCAGCTACATTGTTTGAACATGGTTGATCGAGAGAATAAGCTCGTTGGATAGCAAGACCTTCTGGTGACATAAGAACAATTCCAACTCCAGCGATAATATCACCATTAGGGCCAATTCTTGATGCTCCGTCAAAGAATAGACGCCAAGTAGGATTTTCTTCAGCAATTTGATTTGAATCTAGGACTTCATCAGGGATTTCATCATAGAGTTTTGAATCTTCTGGAATTGAATGAGCAGCCAGAAAATCAGCTAAAGCTTGTCCTTTGACTGATTTCTGAGGAATATAGTGTATGTCATACTGAGCAAGTAGGATTCCCCAGTTAGCCAATCGAGAGTTCAAAACACTGGGTTTCTTCATCATGGTCCATATAGGATTGATCCTGGAGATGACATGAATAGTCTGGCCAATGATATAATGACGTGTCTTTTGGACAGCGAACATCAAGGCTAGACATTCTTTTTCGACCGGTGAATATCGAGGTTCAGCTCCGGTCATAATGCGACTGAGATAATAAATGGCTTGTTCATGGCCATTTTGATTCTTTTGAGCAAGTAATGCACCCAATGAATGACTCATTGCTCGAGTATATAAGAGGAATGGTATTCCTGAGATGGGAGGTACTAATACTGGTGGGCTCATCAGATATTGTTTTATATCATCGAATGCTTTCTGACATTCATCATTCCAGACAAAAGAGACACCTTTCTTCATAAGTTTGTTGAATGGTCTGCAGCATCCTGATAAATTAGAGATGAATCTCCTGATATAAGCGATTCTTCCTTGAAATCCTCGTAGCTCTTTTAAGGTGCGTGGAGGACGCATCTCTTGGATGGCTTTGATCTTCTCGGGATCCACGTGTATACCTTTAGAGGTAATGACGAAGACGAGAAATTTACCACTAGAGACGCCTAAGAAGGACTTAGTAGGGTTCATCTTTAATTGATGCTTACGTATTAGATCAAAAATAGTCTTCAAATCTTGGATATGATCATCCTTTTGTTGACTTTTGACTGTAATATCATCAACATAGCATTCGACTATTTTCCGTAAATGTTCACGGAATATAGTGCTCATAGCTCGTTGATAAGTTGCTCCTGCATTCTTGAGACCGAATGGCATAACTGTATAACAGTATGTACCAATCAGCGTTCTGAAAGAAGTGTGCTTCTCATCATCTGGAAATATTTTAATCTGATTGTACCCAGAATACCCATCCATGAATGACATTCGTTCAAATCCACAGGTATTATCGATCATGACATCAGTGATTGGTAGAGGGAATTCATCTTTAGGACATATCGCATTGAGATCGCGAAAGTCTATGCATACTCTAATCTTGCCAGTCTTTTTAAGAACATGAACTATGTTAGCCACCCAATCGGGATGTTGTTCCTCTCTAATAAACCCGGAGGTAATGAGTTTATTGACTTCAGCTTCAATTGCATCCATCATGTCTGGACGAAATCGTCGTTGTTGTTGTTTGACCGGTTTAGCATTCGGCAAGATATTGAGTTTATGAGTTGCGATCTGGGGATCAAGTCCTGGCATATCTTCATAACTCCAAGCAAAGATATCGATGTAATCTCGAATGAGCTTGATCATGTCTTGCTTATCAGCTTCTGAAAGACTTCCACTGATGAATATTGGTTTGGGGTATCCCTCTTCACCAACATCTATTTGAACAAGTTTATCTTCAGTCGGAGGTTCTTTTTGTTCAAATCGGAACTTCCATTGATTATCTAACCTTTGGGCCCATTGTTCTGATTCAGGTGAGATTTCAAATTCTTCTTCGTCTTCATCACTTTCTTCAGAACGGTCAATAGAAACCATGTTGGAAGACAGAATGTTGCAGTAGAAGTCCCCGATGCTCGTATCGGAGTCCCAAGAAGTAGTACTAGAAGAATCAGATCTCTTATCTTTGTCAGATTCAGGATCTTCATGGATAATATTGATAAAAGGAGTAGGAGCAATGTAGTCCAATCCGCATTTTGTCCTTCCATATTTCAAAGGAGGAATCCGAACAGGCATTTTTCTTCCTTTTCCATCATTGAGGCCAGTCCTGAAGTCATAGCCCATATTTTTGATGATGTCTTTAGATTGCTGACTATAACGGCGTAGTTATAGTCTTCCAGTATCATCATTGTTGTCATCATCTTCTAGATCAGAAGGACTTTGGGGCCATTTGGTAAAAGAATATTGGAATGTCTCCTGGCTTTCTGCTGGGAACTAGAAAATATGAAGATTGTACTGATTCTAGGGATACATCTGTATGAACAGTCTGTACAACTCCTATGGTTATTGTGTTCATGTCATCCAACAGATGTAAATAACTATGAACATAATTACACACATCAGCGTACTGCAAAGATGGAGACTTTTCATTAAATGTAAAAGCAGCAATATTTACATTGGGAGAAGGCTGAGCCTTAGAGATTTTAGCCAATTCAATGACTAAAGGGGGGAAAGAAGAAGAAGCTTTGTTTCGATTAAGATCGATAACAAATGGCTCAGAAGAGGTGAGCTCCCTTGAAGCTTGAGATGGAAAAGTAGTCCGCCCTCCAACTGGAATTAGCAGAGTATCATGTTTCACATGCGAAGACACAGGAACCATAGTACGCCCACTAACAGGAATGATCAGTATATTTTGAGTAGACGACTGAGGTAACGGAGAGATCCGTCCACTCACTGGAATGATGAAAGAACCTTCTTCAGAAGGTTTGGGAGATCGTTGCTGAATAGTTCGACCTTTAATAGGGATTATTAAAGTCTCACTTTGTGCATCTTCTTTTTTCATAGCTTGTATGACCCTTGTATACTCTTCTTTGTACATTCGAGAATCATTGAAATAAGCTTCGACCCCATGAAAGGGATTTATATCAGCAACTTCTTTTTGTACTCTTCTATTGCTATCAATATATTTAAAATACTGATGAAGAGTAGAGGGCACCACATTATTTTCATGAAGAAAGGGCCTCCCCAGAAGAAGATTATAGGATCCCACGATCTCGATCACATAGAAAGTGACTTAGGATCTGAAATCGCCTATCTGAAGCTTCAAATGAATCTTTCCCAAAGGCTCGCTTCGGCTTTGATTGAATCCCAAGATAGTAGTAACCGTCTTGGAGAGCTTGTGAAGAGGAATTTTCAGTTCATCCAGCAAACCCTTTGGCATTATGCTTATAGCAGACCCTGGGTCAATAAGGATACGATTTATCTTCATCGTATCGATATAACCAGTGTAGTAGAGAGGCCGGTCATGTCGATTATCCTCCAATAGCATGTCATCTTGTGTAAAGGTGATATTTGGTATAATCTCCAGTACACTGTTGCAATGTAAGCAAGTGGCAGGTTCCACGTCTGGTTTCTTCAATTGTGCAAGACAAGAGTTAGCCTGTAGAAGTGCTTCACTTAATGTCTCCCGAGTTTCTTTAGAAAGACGTAGAAGTTCAAAGAGAGACATTCTAGCTAGAGTATTAGCAAGTTGAGCCAAAATGTCGAAGTTGTAAGGCTTCTGAAGTCCAAGAGGAGGAGACTTCTTGATTGGTTTATCAAACCGAGCCTGTTGCTTGTCTTTCTCAAGAGCTGTAGGCTTAGGAAGAACAGATTCAACTGGTGTAGTTGAAGGAACAGGTGCAGTAGATGATTCTTTTTCAGGAGGGACATTAGTATCATCTTTAGCAGCTGGAGGGATATCAGTAGGATCTTCAGGATTCTCAGAATAATCCTTTAGATAAGGTTTCCCTGTTCGAGTAGCACTAGCAAGTACTTCTTCTTTTTCTTTTGGCTCTGCATCAGAGGTAGATCCGAGAGAAGTCATATGACATGATTTAATCTTTCCAGATTTCTTGGACTTTTGAGGAGAAGAAGATTCAAAGTCTGCCACTAGATCAGGATGAATCCACATGATTTCTCCAGTCTCCAAAGTAATTGGCACCAATCCTTCAAACTGTGGAGGAGGAACGTTCACTATTTCAAGAGTTGCCTTGGGAATAGGAACAATCCCGCTTTTAAGTAATTGAGGAGGAAAATCTCCAAATTGCATAGAAACGACATTAAAAGTGACAGTCTTCTCTTTTGGAGTAAGAGAGATAGCTCTAGACTTAATCATTTTTTGGATCTTTCCTTTTAGTACATAACATGTACGAATTGTATGACCCAGCATTCTGTGGTATGGACATTATTTGGGATGATCTGTCTTCCTGGCTTCATCAGGTTTCTTGATTTCAGGTAATTGTATTTTATTACCTTTCAGCAGACATTCAAAGATACCAAGGACATCGTCGTTATCAAAAGAATATTCTTCTTTGGGGCGAGGTATTCTTGATTGTTGAGTTGTAGAGGCAGGAGTTTGAACAGTTGATGAGTCTCTGCTCTGAAAATTGACTTCAAGAGTTTTTTTTTCCCTTACGAGCATTATTTTTATTGTTAGTGCCTTGACCTGTTTCTTTAGGAGTCATCTGCACTCCTAAACCTTTGAAGGTTTCAGCACTAATTTCTGTAGCTTTGGCACTGACTATGAAAGAAGGCCAGTCTTGAAATTGGGTGGATCCTGTCCACATGCTGATGATTGGCAACAAGTTTGATTTGCATGTGTCAATGGTGACAGCATCAGGAGTTCCAAGAGGCATCTTCAGAGCTTCTCTTCGAAACCGTTCAATGTAATCCTCTGTAGTTTCATTATTTTTCTGTTTGATTCTAATAAGAGCAGACATAGTCATGTCATTGAGTCCTTCATAGAATCGTTCAAGAAACATCTGTTTGAAACCAACAAATGAGGTAATACACCCATCTGGGAGACTTCTATACCATTCATAAGCCGTTCCCTTGAGACATCCAATAAATACCCGAGTAAGGAGGGCATCACTTGGTTGCAATTGATTAGTCATCACTTCAAAGTGATTAATTCCATCATAGAATGAGATAGTAGGAGGCTTGTATTTGGGAGGATACGATACTTGCTTCCATTCTATCGGATAAGGTTGCTTGATGCCTAACCTTTGTAAACCATCCTTCTGTTTAAATGCCTCGAATTGAGTTTTGAGACTCTTCAACTCTTCAGAGACAACTCCAGAAGATTGTGGAGTTGTAGCTTGTAAAGAATAATTAGGAGGAGGAACAACATTATAAGCACTACCCCCAGCTCCAGAGAGACTAGGATTTGGTTGAGCTGGTCCAGGAGTATTGGATTGTACTGCTGGAGGAACTTGTACTGGACTTATGTCAGTGTCAACTGGTATGGCATCTGGTACAGTTTGTCGATTTTGCAACTGAGTTGCCATAGTTCATACATTGACTTCATAGTGTCAGCCATAGACTTCATTTGCTGTTCCAAAGAAGCAATTCTTTGGTCATGAGGGGTCACTGAAGAGGAAGGTTCATTGTTCAATTCAGTATTCCCATCCACCATATATGTTGTGACTAAACGAGGGATTATTGATGAATTAGTGGATGTTGTATGCTCTGAATCACTGCTCCGTGCATCAAAGCCATTTAAAGGAGAACTACCCCCAGTAGGAAGAGGTGGAAAGTTAGATTCTCCCAGGAATTCGGAATCAATTTCGGAGATCAAATTTCTTTGACTAGAAGCCAGGGCCCTTGCTCTGGTGTTTCTATATACTCCATCTGGACTATCAACTCTACCCCCAGTATCCCGAGAAGTCATGTTGACAGAAGCAAACAAAGGCTCATCTTCTTCAGGCATAGGTTCACACTGAATCCGATTGAAGACAGATTGTCGTTTAGTTTGACATCTGCATTGCATTGTAACTCTTGGCTGGAAGTCACATTCATGATCACCATGGTTTTGAACCATTGATTGACATCTGCACTGAATTATGACTCTTGGATAGAAATCACACTCAGCATGATCTTTTGTCATAGAATTACTCCTTCTCTTCTGTTGAAGATGTTCTCGTAAATCTGTTTGTGAAGATTGAGGAGTGTATTTCCTGTTCTTGGGTCTTGATGGCTCTTGATTATACAGAGAGTGATTGATATGAGCCACATAGTTTCTTGCATACTCTGTATCTGGATCTCTTATTTTCATATCCAATTGACCTGGTTTCTTAGCACCAGAAGTACTAAGTTTTGTTCCTAAATCAGTGGAAAATAACACGTTAATTTTGGAAATATGGAGTTTTCCTTCCATTGATCTGGATATTTGCAAAGAAGGAAGAGTTGAACCATCCTTTTGATTAGGAGTTGGTAACAGACCCTCTTTTATGGACAGATTATGTGCCCAATTTGAAGAAGTCATAGAAGAAGATATTGAGGAATGTTTCTTCTTAGACTCATTCATATTTTGAGACATAGAATGTCCAGAAGGAAGAGTAGTCAAAAGACTATCTCCTTTCCTTTGACTAACAAGATTGTCAGTCAAAGCTGTTCCTGAAGTAAAAACTACAGGAGCAGAAGAAACAACTAAAGAGTTATTCCTTTTCGAAGGGACTTTGTGTGGAAGACCACCCCCAGTTCTAGGAGAACTTGGTAAAGAAGAAGAGATAGCTAAAGAGCCATTCTTCTTAGATGAAATACACGCTGAAACAGACTTGGTTAAAGAACCAGAGCTGTTAGCATGACTTTTGAATTTAGAATTACACGCTGAAATAGATTTGGCTAAGGAGCCAGTACTGTCAGCGTGACTGTTGAATGTGGGATTACACACTGGAATAGATTTGGCTAAGGAGCCAGTACTATCAGCGTGATTTTTAGAATTGAATTTGCACGCTGGAACAGATTTGGCTAAGGAGCCAGTACTGTCAGCATGACTTTTGAGGTTGAATTTGCACGCTGGATCAGATTTGGCTAAGGAGCCAGTACTGTCAGCGTGACTTTCAATTACTGTCATCTTTGAGCGCACAAGAGTGTACGTGCTTGCAGTAGAGTGCTTGCCAGTGTAAGGAGTAGACACTGTGGGAGAGACTCCACCATTAACTGCCAACTGATTCTTAGGGACATAGACAGAGTGTCCCTTCGACTTGGCAGTGGTGATGGAGGCTGGAGTGGGCTTGCCACCCTTAGCCCGCTGCATTTCTTCATAGGCGAGTTGATCGAATTTGATCGTCATCACCTTCTTCGTCGAGCCGATTGATGAAGTATCGCATTGAGTTGTTACCATCTCAGAAGAGGAGATGGTTTTCCCCAGCAGAGTCGCCAATTTGTTTTCCATAAAGAAATTCTCTTTATTTGTTGTGTTTCTGGGAAAATTACAACTGTAGGAATCCGATCTAGAAGACGATCGCTTTATCCCTTGGACTATGCGAAGAAGAAAAGCTCTCAAAATTTTGACAGTAGATATCAGTGTATCTGTACAATGAATGAGAAAAAGAACTCTATTTATAGAGTCAAAAATAATAACTGAAAAGATAACTGTCTTCACAGCCTGTGCCTAGTTAAAAATCACGCAGGATTTAACATACGCAAGGTTGTGAGCAGTTACTGGACGTGGCCTGTAACTGTTGGACACATGGCAATCATGCATGGGTCGTGTGCAAGTTACAGGACATGCATGCGAGAGATCAGTGGCATGGCTGCTACGTACTCCAATTTGATGAAGTTCACGCAGACTTGTTGAAGACGAAATCCACGCAAACTCGGTGTAGAAAGCTTCAAAATCCACGCAAACTTGGGGCAGGAAGCTTCAGAATCCACGCAGACTCGAGGCAAAAAGCTTCAAAATTCACGCAAACTTGAGGAAGAAAACTTCAGAATCCACGCAAACTTGAGATGAAGATCTCTCGAATATACGCAGACTTGAGATAGAACTGCCAGCTGTATTGATTCGGCGTGCCTCGACTGACACAAAATCTCTGATAGTGATTGCTTTTGTCAGTCGCATTAAATGACAAGAAACCCTTTTGGTACGCCAACTCGACGAAGGCTGAGTCTTGCTGAAGAAGATTTCGAAATTCACGCAATAGACGACGGTGATCTCTCGAGTTCTGTGCATACGTGGCATACGAAGAGACATTCTTCGACTGTCGTGCTGTCAGTCATAATGACTTTCTGACAAATGATGAGCTGTCTTCCAGCGTGATTTGTAAATATTGTCTGGATCAACTGAGCGTGACTTTTGACTCTGTCCTGATCAACTCAGCGTGACTGTCATTTTTTAAAGGTCTACAGTACGGAGCCGTAGTCTCATTGACAATTCCATGTTCCTTACAGAACGATGCGAATTCATGAGACCTGTACTCCCCACCTCGATCACTTCTTATCCTTTTGAGTTGTTGTCCAGTCTGCCGCTCAGCTTCGGCTCTGAACTCCTTGAACTTCTTGAATGCTTCGTCTTTAGCCTTCAGCAAGTAGACGAACGCATACTTTGAGAAGTCGTCGATGAAGGTTATGAAATACTTCATCCCGGCCTTTGTAGAGAACTGTTTGAAGTCACAGATATCTGAGAGTACCAACTCCAGAAGATCTGTACTTCGATTAACCCGAGGAAAGGGTTTCCTTGTGATCTTCGTTTGAGCACAAACTTCACATTTCTCTACCTTACCCCCACACTTGGAGATAAGTCCTAGACTAGACATTCTGTTTATTCGTTTACAATGAACATGTCCTAGCCTATTATGCCACAACTCAAGAGTATAAGCAGAAGGAGTGATTTCATTAATTACATTAATTACATTGGACTGATTTACAAGCTAAATCTTGAACATTTCTTCGGTATAAAAAGCTTTCCCGAAATATGTTCCCTTGATAGACATCACCATCTGGCCAGCATTGATGTCCATTCTGAGGCCTGCATTACAGAGTAAGCCTCCCGAGATCAGGTTCTTGGCGATAGCAGGTACGTGCTTCACACTTTGAAGCGTCAGAGACTTGCCAGAAGTCAGCTTCAGAATAACCATCCCGATCCCTAGAACTTCAGCTTGTGCTTGGTTCTCCATCACAACCGCTTCAGAAGTGGGTGTGTAGGTGGTGAACCACTCCTTACTGGAGCAGACATGGCAGGTGGCTCCAGTATCTAGCCACCAGTCTGAATCAGATCCTACAGCATCAACCTGTCCAATCATAGCAATTACATCAGTAATTATTGAGACTTTGCTAGGCTCATCTTGCTCTGATTTCTTGGCCGGTGCTGTGCATTCACTTTTGAAATGGCCCAACTAGCCACACTTGAAACAAGGCATCTTTGCCTTAGATTTTTTTGACTTGAAAGAAGTTCCCTTAACATTCAAGTTGTTAGGGTTCTTCTTCTTCTTCTGGAAATCTGCACGCTTTCCCTTTTCCTTTGGTTCCTTGGTCTGAACCAGATTGGCGTTAGCCAATTGCTTGGAAAGCGTGTCAACTTTATGTTGAGCCCTCATCTGATCTTCAACATAAATTTCCTGCAGGAGATCTTCAAGGGTGATCTCCAGCTTCTTCCTATGCATGTTTGCATAGAACTTACTCCACCCAGCGGGGAGCTTTGAGACAATCCCTCCAACAACAAACTTGTCGGGGAGGGGCATCGCCTCGTCTTCCAACTTCTGTCACAGCTTCAGAAATTCTTTGACCTGCGGCAGCATGGACTTCTCGTCTTCAAAGAGCCATTTGTGATATTTTTCAACCACAAATATTTTGCTCTTGTTATTGTCTTCTTCGTAGAGTTTTTCTAGAGACTCCCATATGTCTCTGGCAATTGGTTTCTTACTGTAGGATTCTGCTAGAGAATCCTCCATAACATTCAGGATAAGCAACCTGCAAATGCTATTTTCCCTTCTCCACTTGGCCTGAAGTTTAGTAGCCGCAGTGATTGCGGCAGCAGACCCAATATCTGGAATAATAGGTTCCTCTTCAAGCAATACGTGATCAACGTCTCTAAGTTGAAGAGTGAGATAAACCTTCCTCTTCCAGACTTGATAATGCTCTCCATCAAACTTTTCTAATTTGCAAAAGTCAGTATTGAGGAGTGAAGCATTAATATTTTTCCATCGTAGCAATAAAGCTTTGAGGTTGTTATTGCCGGGAACGTTGGGGCACGCTTTTCGATGGAAAATACAGAAACTGAAACAGTTGTAAAGACAATGTTTCAAATGTAATTCCTTAAAGAAGGTTTTGCAACAGAGATCCAGAAGGATTATGCAAATTACGAGATCTAAAAAGATATCGTAATTCACGAATAATCTAAAGTGATTTTCGTGATCGTAGCAAACTGGCAGTAGTGCCTTCTAAAAAGAAGATACTAACAGAACTGCTAAAGGCAACAGAAGGGTGACAGGCGAGAGATGGAAATTGCTGGGGTGAATGATTACCGTTGCTCAAAGCTTTATTCGCCCTCTGCGAACAGCTTCCAGGAACCAGCAAGGTTGACGGAAGACCTTGGAACACTCCTGCTCTTCTGACTCCTCGAAAGACGGCGAACTCCTCTGGCAATGGCTCTACTCTTCTCTCTCTGTTTCTGAAGTAACAGAACCCACACGTACTAAAAAGTACTAGTGTTTGTGTTAAAAAAACACGCTCACTACTCTGTTGTGTTAAAGAACACTTAGAGTTTTCTCCCAGGAATTTTGATTTCTCCAACTCTGAGAGAGAGGAGAGAACCTGCATATATAGCCCACGGGGCGGTTGCCAAGCAGTCGTCTGAACTTCAGGGTCGTGGCTGAACCACTCCTGAATGTCGCTGACGTGCTAAGTGCAAAGTGCGCCAACAAAACGCCACATTACGCCTCATGAGCCCTTGAGCCCGAGTCCGAGCCCGAGCCCGAGCCCGAGCCCGAGCCCGAGTCCGAGTCGCTAAGCTCCTACGGAGCTTAGCTCCATGGAAATAAATTTCCAAGAGCAAAAAGCTTACAACTTCTTAATTGTTGATTAAGCCTTTATACCATTAATAATTAATCCCACATGGCACAAACCCATGTGCACTACATGTGCATCTCTATAAAGAGCAAAGACTCATATATATGGAGACACATTCCTTTCTAGTCGATGTGGGACTAAAAACCAAAACAAAAAGGCTAAAAAACCTAACAATGTGTCCCCAACAAATATGTCCATGTGTTCCAAAAATTTGTCCTCAACTCAATTCGTGTCCGACATAGAGAAAATCCTAACTCTGTCTCCTTCTCCATAGAAAAAATCATAACTCTAGCTTCAAAATCCTAGAAAAATTCGATCTGGGTCGAGTATGTCGTCGTCGTGTCGTTCGTCGTCGAGTTCGTTGTGTCGAGGTCAAGTGTCGTCGTGTCTAGGTCGTGGTCGTCAAGTCGTCGTCATGTTGAGGTCGTGGTTGTCAGGTCGTCGACGAGTCGAGTAAGGTTGTCAAGGTCGTCGTGTCGAGTGTTGGTGTTTTATTCTATGTGTTGTGTGTGTTCACAATATTCTATTGTTAAAAGATAGTCCCACATCGGAAAATCACACCAATATGTATCTCTATATATTACTTATGAAGGAATAGAGAGATGCACATGGGTTGAGGCCCAATGGAGGGTGCCATGTGGGGGGATTTTACATAGAGGTGAGAATAAGAAACCAACTTTTGGCCAAAATGAAAATAGATTGGAGCTAAGCCCCGAGGGGGCTTAGCGACTCGGACTCGGACTCGGACTCGGGCTCGGGCTCGGGCTCGGGCCCGGGCTTGGGCTTGGGCTAATGGGCTTTTGAGGCTTAATGTGGCTTTTTGATGGCACTTTGCACTTAGCACGACAGCTCGTCGCAAGGCGCATTGTGCGCTTTAGTTGCGCTCGTGCGCGAGCCTCTGCGCGGCCCTGCGTGGCATGCGGGACGTACGGAGCGTACGGAGCGTACGGGTCGTACGGATCGAGCGGGTCGAGTGGGCCGTTCAAATTATGTAACGTCCGCGGGTCTTGTGGGCTCAGATCCGAAAATAGCTCAGATCCAGAAAATCTGGATCTGGCATTAAACAGGGCGTTCAGAATTTGAAAAGCCCATCTCGTGCCTATAATATCAGCAGCATCTCCTCTCTCCAAGGTTGCAGAAAATACACAGAGAATTTCCAGAGAGAGAGAGAGAAGTGCTGCTGCTATTCCGAGGAGTCGTCGACATTTTTGGCCAGCGTTCTAAAGTTTTCTTCGAACTTGCTGGTTCCTGGAGGCTTGTCCGTAAGGCGGATATAGCTTTGAGCGCCGGTGATCTTTCACCCCAGCAGGCTTTCTTCTTTCTCTGTTGCCTTCGAGAATACCGTCGCTTCTCTTAGAAGTTATACGGTTATGTTGCCTTCGAGAATACCGTCACTTCTCTTTAGAAGTTATACGGTTCTGTTGCCTTCGAGAATACCGTCGCTTCTCTTTAGAAGTTATACGATTCTGTTGCCTTCGAGAAATATTACGAAATCTCTTTAGATTCTCGTAATACAACATCACCTTCTTTAGGGTGTTGTTGCTGGAAACATTGTCTTTACAATTGTTTCTTAACTCGTGTTTTTCCATCGATTGTTCGCCAAGGGACTAACAATATCAAAGCTATATCGAAAAGATGGATAACTCACGTGCATCGCTCGTCAATACCGACTTTAACAAGTTGGAGAAATTCGACGGCGAACATTTCTAAATCTGGAAACGGAAAGTAACCTTAAACATTCAACTCGTGGAAGTTGACCACGTGCTGAATGAGGAAGAACCGATCGTTCCAACAACCGGAACCGCAGAAGTTATTGCCGCTGCTAAGTCCAAGCAGACAAAATAGATTAGAGAAAACAGTATCTGTAAACTGTTGATTCTCAATAGCATGGAAGACTCTCTGGCAGAGTCTTATTCCAAGAAGAATTCTGCCAAAGAGATTTGGGACTCCTTGGGGAAATTGTACGAAGATGACGAGAATCGGTCCAAGATCTTCTTGGTTGAAAGATACCACAAGTGGACCTTCGAAGATGAGAAGGCTATGCTGCCCCAAGTAAAGGAGTTTCTGAAGCTGCGCCAAAAGTTGGATGACGAGAAGATGCCTCTTGTTGACAAGTTTGTCATTGGAGGAATCGTCTCTAAACTTCCTGCGGGTTGGAGCAACTTCTATGCAAGGATGTACCGCAAGAAGCTGGACATATGTATGGAAGATCTCCTGCAAGAGATCCACGTTGAGGACGAGATGCTCTCTCAACAGAAGATGGATTCTCTGTCCAAACAACTGGCGAAAGCAAATCTGGTCCAAACCAGAGAGTACAAGGGGAAGCAGGCGGCTTCTCCTCATAAGAAGAAGAAGGACTTCACTAATCTGAAAGTGAAGAGTCCTTCATTCAAGAATCAGAAGTCCAAGTCCCATGTGACTTGTTACAAATGTGGCAAGAAGGGCCACTACAAAAGTGACTGCAAGAAACCAGAAAAAGGTGAGCCTAGTAAGGTTTCTTTGGTTACTAATCTGGTTGCAATGATAGCACAGGTTGCAAATGTGGGGGTTGACTCGGACTGGTGGATAGACACTGGTGCTACATGTCATGTCGGCTCAGATAAGGAATGGTTCGACTACTATGAGCCAACTTCCGAGAAAGTCATAATGGCAAACCAGGCATAATCTGGTTGTTAATTGCTCTAGCAGCAATACACAAGCTGGTGATACATCAGATGGATGTGAAAACGGCTTTCCTTAATGGCGAGCTGACCGAAGAGATCTACATACAACAACCAGAAGGTTTTGTCGTCAGAGGTCTGGAAGACAAAGTCTGCAAGTTGATGAAGTCTCTGTATGGTTTGAAACAAGCTCCCAAAATATGGCATGAGAAGTTTGACAAGGTGATAAGGTCAAATGGCTACAGGGTCAGTGAAACAAACAAGTGTGTCTATACGAAGTTTGCTGACGGAAGAGGAGTAATCGTTTGTCTTTACGTGGATGACATGCTAATCCTAGGTACGGATTTAGGCTGCGTCACAGAGACAAAGAAATTTCTCTCGACCAAGTTCAGTATGAAGGACTTGGGGGATGCCGACATAATCTTGGGGCTCAAGATCATCCGGACAGGTACTGGAATAGCGCTGTCACAATCTCATTATATTGAGAAGATGCTCACTCGCTACGGGTATCAAGATCTTCCTATAATTGATACACCATACCGGAGTGATCAGAAGCTGGAGCCAAATTCGAGGAAAAGCGTCAAGCAGTTGGAGTACGCCAGCGTCATCGGAAGCTTGATGTACGCTACTACTTCTACAAGGCCTGACATAGCTTTTACGGTGGGAATGTTGAGTCGGTTCACTAGCAACCTAGGCGTTGAACACTGGAACGCTGTGAAGCGTGTTATGAGATATCTAAAAAAGACTCAGACATTTGCACTATACTACAGCGGAGATCCGTCAGTAGTAGAAGGTTTCAGTGATGCTAGCTGGTGTTCAGAGGTGGAGAGCGAGTATTCTACAGGTGGATTCATATTCGCTTTGGGCGGAGCTGCTATATCGTGGAAATCGAAGAAGCAGACAATGTTATCTCGCTCCTCCATGGAATCTAAATTATTTGCATTGGATGCTGCTGCAGATGAAGCAGAGTGGCTTCGGAAGCTCATGTATGATCTTCCAGTGGTTAGAGCTCAGATACCAATCCCGATATACTGCGACAACCAGGCGACAGCAGCAGTAGCATCAAATGAACTCTTTAACGGAAAGAAGAGGACTGTACGGTTAAAGCACAGAGCAGTGAACGATCTCATCAAACGAGGCGTCATTGCAGTGATCGATGTTCGGAGTCAGGAGAACCTGGCGGATCCGTTCACGAAAGGCCTCAAACGACAGCTGGTCGAGGACACAGCAAGGAAGATGGGTTTGAAGGCATTCTAATATTGTGTCATTATAATCCTATCAATAAATTTTATGTTATTGGTTCAAAGAGAAATCTACCAGATATCTAATTTTTGATTCAAGGGAGGACTATTGACTGGAAAAATATTAGTTAAACAGTAGGTACTTGTTCTGCGGAACTTGGAAGGGTTTCGGACCCAGAACCACTGTTGTCTACTATGAATTTTCTACGAAAAATTGATCATGTGGGAAGGATGGCATAATGCCTTAATGAGTTCTCAGACTGAGTGAAGGTCTGTTATACTTTACAGAAAGCATGGTAGCACAGCACTACAAGGAGTGTGACTCCATGCTATGTGTGGCGGTGACTCCACCATGAGGTTCTCGAAGGAGGTAAATCCTCGGCTATGTTAGCCAAGTCACAGCGGCGTAGCACCGCAAATAGGCAGTTGGCCTAATGCTGTATATTGAATTAAAGAGGGATGTAGTCAGCATTACAAAGAGGAGTTGTTCCTCATGTTACGGGTGGCACGACACCACAATGAGGTAAACCCGGCTTGGGATAAAGCCTCGGCCTTGCAAGCCATGTCGTAGCGGCGTAACACCGCACAGAAGCGTAAGGCTTCATGCTGGGTAGTTTGGTACTTCAAAGGGGCTAGACCTCAAGCTACGGGTAGTATGACACTACAATGAGGTTCCCGGTGATTCGGGGTAAGGTCATCGGCTTAAGGCCATGTCATAGCGGCGTAGCACCGCAAAGGAAGCGTTGGACGCTTCATGCCATGTCTTTTTAATAAAGAACTCACCTATAATGTATGGACAGAAAAATAGGCCGTTTCTTGAGGGTAAATTTGTAGACGCCCAAAATACATACATTGAAATCCAGGCTGGCACAAGGCCTTTAATGTGCAGCCAGAAGCACAGATAACTACATTATGTGAGTGGGAAAAATTACAGCTGTGGTACAGAATTTAAGGCGTAGTCCATTCTTGTATCATACTGTTGTTCAACCCATGCGGGAAGATTCAAGTCGTCAGCGACATCTATCCTAATGCATAATGGACAGTTATTATGTGGAACGCTTAACTCATATATATAGAGATATGTGGGGGATTGTTGGTGTTTTATTCTATGTGTTGTGTGTGTTCACAACATTCTATTGTTAAAAGATAGTCCCACATCGAAAAATCACACCAATATGTATCTCTATATATTACTTATGAAGGAATAGAGAGATGCACATGGGTTGAGGCCCAATGGAGGGTGCCATGTGGGGGGATTTTACATAGAGGTGAGAATAAGAAACCAACTTTTGGCCAAAATGAAAATAGATTGGAGCTAAGCCCCGAAGGGGCTTAGCGACTCGGACTCGGACTCGGACTCGGACTCGGACTCGGGCTCGGGCTTGGGCTTGGGCTAATGGGCTTTTGAGGCTTAATGTGGCTTTTTGATGGCACTTTGCACTTAGCACGACAGCTCGTCGCAAGGTGCTTTAGTTGCGCTCGTGCGCGAGCCTCTGCGCGGCCCTGCGTGGCGTGCGGGATGTACGGAGCGTACGAGACGTACGGGTCGTACGGGTCGAGCGGGTCGAGTGGGCCGTTCAAATTATGTAACGTCCGCAGGTCTTGTGGGCTCAGATCCGAAAATGGCTCAGATCCAGAAAATTCGGATATGGCATTAAACCAGGGCGTGCGTTCAGAATTTGAAAAGCCCATCTCGTGCCTATAATATCAGCAGCATCTCCTCTCTCCAAGGTTGCAGAAAATACACAGAGAATTTTCAGAGAGAGGGAGAAGTGCTGCTGCTATTCCGAGGAGTCGTCGACATTTTTGGCCAGCGTTCTAAAGTTCTCTTCGAACTTGCTGGTTCCTGGAGGCTTGTCCGTAAGACGGATATAGCTTTGAGCGTCGGTGATCTTTCACCCCAGCAGGCTTTCTTCTTCCTCTGTTGCCTTCGAGAATACCGTCGCTTCTCTTTAGAAGTTATACGGTTCTGTTGCCTTCGAGAATACCGTCGCTTCTCTTTAGAAGTTATACGGTTCTGTTGCCTTCGTGAAATATTACGAAATCTCTTTATATTCTCGTAATACAACATCACCTTCTTTAGGGTGTTGTTGCTGGAAACATTGTCTTTACAATTGTTTCTTAACTCGTGTTTTTCCATCGATTGTTCGCCAAGGGACTAACATCGAGTCAGGTCGTCGCCATGTCCTCGAGGTCGGCATTCATCGTTGACACGACGACCACGATCTGGATCGTCGAATTGGGTCGTGTCCATGTGGGACCCACCCTTTAGACTCCTGTGTGGGCCCATATTGGTGGACGAGTTTAGCAAAAGTTTGTCACGGTAGCTGCCAGTTTGTCATGGTTGCAGCTGGTTTTAGGACTGTTTCGTACGATTTAAATTGTATGTTAATTATTTTATTGTTTTTATTTAGAAAGAGCAAAATACCCAAAAAAAAGAAGCAAATTTTAAAAAAATTGTATACATAATTATCGTCGTACGATTTAAATTGTATATTAATTATTTTATTATATTTACTTATAAAGAGCAAAAAACCAAAAAAAAAAATTAATTTTTTATATACATAATTACCTAGTCTTCATTAAATTTAGTAGAGAAATTTAATTACTAAAATTAGATGAAGACATATATTAAAGAAAAAAAAATTATGATGAAGACAATTTTTTTGATTATATAGTAGTATAGATTTTAAAATTAAATTTATTTTTAAAATATTTTGTGTTGTTACTAAAGACCTTTTTGAGAATATTTAAAAGTAAATCGAAGTCGAATTAGTTAGCCTTCTGGTTATGGTTATCAAATGAAGGCATAAGGCAATTGGATGTGTGGCAAAAGATTCGATGGATCGAGCCATATGGTGTATTATTTCTTTTATTTATAAAAATGATGGAAGTTTGTCACATAGTGAGTTGGGGACATTGGTCCAAAAGTTATTCTATTTACAAAAATTGTGGGAGTTGGAGATAATGACCAAAAGTGCTTCCATTTCGGACATCTCGAAAAATTAGAAAACAAATTGTGGTTATAACTTATAAGTATTAAAAATTAAATTTTGTTAACATGGATCTTAAGGACACACATTAATAAACTTATTTTTCATCAACACATTAAATAAAATTATATAAGAGAGAGAGAGAGAGAGAGAGAGAGAGAGAGAGAGAGAGAATATATATGTAAATAAATATTTATATAAGTTTAGAAATTTGTAATCAAATTTGCTAGTAAAAGATGTAGGCCACATGCTTCATGCTTGTCTACTCGTGAGTAAAGACAGAGGTGGCATCAATACAAATAATGACAATAATATATATAATGGGGAATCTGGTGTAATTTTTAACTCTTTTGTGGCATCTCCATCATCATATTGTTAATCAGGGTGTTTCTTCCCAGTTGTAGATATATTTCACTAATCGAAAAATATAGTATAACTTTTACTTTTGAGCTAATTAGTTTTTTAATTATAGATTTTATATCAACTTAAAATTTAAATCTTGACATGTTCAATTGCAAAGTTTGAATCCTAATTTTTTATTTTTTGTTCATTTTTTTCTATTATGCCAACTTTTGTTGATTGTTGTTCTTGTACTCATGTTCATGATATAATAATAAAAATAAAAATTCAAGATCTAGATTTTTTAATTAAACGCGTTTGAATTTAAACTCTAAACTGATATAAAATTAAAAATATTAATATTTGTTGGTGTTTTTACCTTTGGACTAGAAAAGATAGTCCCACATCGGCTACACCAAATGGTGAGTATCTCAATATAATGCATTGCTTGTGTTGAGGTGTGCACATGAGGTGTAGTGGGACACAAGTTTGTGCCATGTGGAAGTATTTTTCTAGAAGGAAAAAGGATTAAATCCAACAAGGATGAAAGTTAATTTTTGTTGTGCGGACTCGGACTCGGACACGGACTCCAGGATGTCTCGTGCATGCACGGGAGTGTTCGGGGGGTAGGCGTGGACTGGCACACTTCTATGCTGATTGTGGGATGATCTAAAATATCAAACTCTATTTTTGAGTATTGGTATTTTAGTCCCACATCGGATAGGAGAAGAGGTGAAGTCTCAACTCCACTCTATAAATAGAGCCCCTTGGCCTCCTTTGAAAGATGCACCAAGAAGAGAGTTGAGGGAGTCTGTGAAGTCCAGGAAGCCCGTTCAAGTCTCAAATATTGACTTACGAGCGTTCCAGAAGTTCTCCTGAACTTGCTGGTTCCTGGGAGCTTATCCGTACTGCGGGTATAGCTTTGAGCGCCGGTGTTCTACACCCCAGCGAGATCCGTTCTTCTTCTTCCTTCCTTTTTCTGTTGCCTTCGAGAATCTGAGACTCAACTGTTGTTGATCATCTCTTGTTGCCTTCGAGAATCTGAGACTCAACTGTTGTTGATCATCTCTTGTTGCCTTCGAGAATACCGTCGCTTCTCTTTAGAAGTAATACGGTTCGGTTGCCTTCGAGAATACCGTCGCTTCTCTTTAGAAGTTATACGGTTCTGTTGCCTTCGTGAAACATTACGAAATAATCTTTTTAGATTCTCGTAATACAACATCACCTTCTTTAGGGTGTTGTTGCCGGAAACATTGTCTTTACAATTGTTTCTGAATTCGTGTTTTTCCATCGATTGTTCGTCAAAGGACTAACAATCTCAAAGCTATACGATTCGATGGAAAACACTCGTGCTTCGCTTGTCGATACCAGCTTTAACAAGTTGGAGAAATTCGACGGTGAACACTTCCAGATCTGAAAGCGAAAGGTGACTCTGAACCTTCAACTCGTGGATGTTGATCACGTGTTGGATGAGGAAGAACCAATCGTTCCAGCAACAGGATCTGCTGCTGTTCTGGCCGCTGCTACGAGCAAGCAGACGAAGTGGAAAAAGGATAACAGCATATGCAGGCTGCTGATCCTGAATTCCATGGAAGACTCTCTGGCCGAGTCCTACACAAAGAAGACTTCTGCCAAAGAGATCTGGGAGTCCGTGGGGAAGCTGTATGACGACGACGAGGCCCGGTCGAAGATGTTCATGGTTGAAAAATACCACAAATGGGTCTTTGAAGACGAGAAGACCATGCTGTCCCAAGTGAAAGAGTTCCTGAAGCTGCGCCAGAAACTGGAGGACGATAGCATGCCCCTCGTCGACAAGTTCGTCGTTGGAGGGATCGTGGCAAAACTTCCTCCAGGATGGAGCAACATCTATGCAAGGATGCATAGGAAGAAGATGGAGATTAGCCTGGATAATCTCCTCAGCGAGATTCATGTTGAGGACGAGATGCGCTCTCAACAGAAGTTGGACGCCCTATCCAAGCAACTAGCAACGGCGAATCTGGTTCAAGCCACCAGAGAGAACAAAGGGAAGCAGGCGGCTTCTCACCACAAGAAGAAGGACTTCTCGAATCTGAAAGTGAAGGGTCCAGGATTCAAGCAACAGAAGTCCAAGTCCCATGTGACTTGCTTCAACTGTGGCAAGAAGGGTCACTATAAAAGTGAATGCAAGTCCAAGCCAAAAGAGCAAGGTGAGCCTAACAAGGTTTCTTTGGTTACTAATCAGGTTGCCATGATAGCACAGGTTGCAACTGTGGGGGCAGACTTGGACTGGTGGATAGACACTGGTGCGACATGTCATGTCTGTTCAGACAAGGACTGGTTCGTCTCCTATGAGCCTACTTCCGAGAAAGTCATGATGGCGAACCAGGCACAAGCTGAAGTACTGGGGATCGGGACGGTGGAGCTGAAGCTTACATCGGGAAACATTCTGACGCTTCAAGGTGTGAAGCATGTTCCTGCAATCGCAAGGAACCTGATCTCTGGGAGCCTGCTCTGCATCGCAGGCTTGAGGATGGACATCAATGCTGGCCAAATGGTGATGTCCAAGAAGGGTACTTTCTTCGGGAAAGCTTTTCAGACTGAAGGAATGTACAAAATTCAGCTTGTTGTAACCCAGCATAATAATGTTAATGCTATCACTAGTTTGAATTACTCTCTTGAATTGTGGCATAATAGACTAGGACATGTTCATTGTAAGCGAATAAATAAAATGTCTAGTCTAGGACTTATCTCCAAGTGTGGGGGTAAGGTAGAGAAATGTGAGATATGTGCTCAGACGAAGATCACTAGGAAACCCTTTCACAGGGTCAATCGAGGCACAGATCTTCTGGAGTTGGTTCACTCAAATATTTGTGACTTCAAACAATTCTCTACAAAGGCCGGGATGAAGTATTTTATTACTTTCATAGACGACTTCTCCAAGTATGCCTTCGTCTATTTACTCAAATCTAAAGACGAAGCATTCGAGAAGTTCAAGGAGTTCAGGGTCGAGGCTGAACGGCAAACTGGACAACAACTCAAGAGGCTGAGGAGTGATCGAGGTGGGGAATATAGGTCTCATGGATTCTCATCATTCTGCAAAGAACATGGAATCATCAACGAGACGACGGCTCCGTATTCTCCACAATCCAACGGAGTAGCAGAAAGGAAGAACAGAATGTTGACAGAGATGATGAACTCTATGATGTTGACTGCGGGTCTCCCAAAGTGCTATTGGGGAGAAGCTGCATTAACGGCCACTTTCATTCTGAACAGAGTGCCATATGCAACTTCCGACATAACTCCTCATGAACTCTGGTTCAAAGTCAGACCCAACCTGAATGTCATTCGAGTGTGGGGGTGCCTGGCTTATGTAAAGCTCCCGGATCTAAAGATTCAGAAGCTGGGGACAAGGACTACTAAGGCGATCTTCCTGGGGTATGCCGAGAAGAGTGATGCTCGGAGATTCCTAGATATCGAGTCAAATCATATCATCGAATCTCGCGATGCTGAATATTTTGAAGAAAAGTTTGCAAGGCACAAGAACATTGTTCTCGCGGACATTCCGGAGAATAATGAGGGTGCGAAGCAGACAGAGGTCTTTATCGAACCAGTAGTCCAAGATGGAGCTGTTGTCGAGGAGACACCAGCTGAACCAGAACTCGCTGAGCCGTCAACTAAGCGAATGAGGAGGCCGAAAGACTTCGGAGATGACTTCGTCACCTATCATGTGGAAGCAGATCCGCTTACCTATGATGAGGCAATGAAGACCAGAGATGCTGTATTCTGGAAGGAGGCGATAGACAACGAGATTGACTCAATCACCTCCAATAACACATGGGTATTGGTCGACCTACCAGAAGGAGCAAGACCCATCGGATGCAAATGGATCTTCAAGAAGAAGATGAAAGCAGATGGAACCATTGACAAGTTCAAGGCCAGGCTAGTGGCCAAGGGGTTTGCTCAGAAGCAGGGGATCGACTACTTTGACACTTATGCTCCAGTAGCTCGGATGATAACTATCAGATTGTTAATTGCTTTAGCAGCAATAGACAAGATGGTGATACATCAGATGGATGTGAAAACGGTATTCCTTAATGGCGAGCTGACCGAAGAGATCTACATGCAACAACCAGAAGGTTTTGTCGTCAGAGGTCTGGAAGACAAAGTGTGCAAGTTGATAAAGTCTCTGTATGGTTTGAAACAAGCTCCCAAAATGTGGCACGAAAAGTTTGACAAGGTGATAAGGTCAAATGGCTACAGGGTCAGTGAAACAGACAAGTGTGTCTATACGAAGTTTTCTGACGGAAGAGGAGTAATCGTTTGTCTATACGTGGACGACATGCTAATCCTAGGTACGGATTTAAGCTGCATCACAGAGACAAAGAAATTCCTCTCGACCAAGTTCAGTATGAAGGACTTGGGGGATGCCGACGTAATCTTGGGGCTCAAGATCATCCGAACAGGCACTGGAATAGCGCTGTCACAGTCTCATTACATTGAGAAGATGCTCACTCGCTACGGGTATCAAGATCTTTCTATTATTGATACACCGTACAGGAGTGATCTGAAACTGGAGCCAAATTCGAAGGAGAGCGTCAGGCAGTTGGAGTACGCTAGTGTCATCGGAAGTTTGATGTACGCTACTACTGCCACAAGGCCTGACATAGCCTTTGCAGTGGGAATGCTGAGTCGATTTACGAGCAATCCAGGCATAAAGCATTGGAAAGCTGTGAAGCGTGTTATGAGATATCTCAAGAAGACTCAGACATATGCACTATACTACAGCGGAGATCCGTCTGTAGTGGAAGGCTTCAGTGATGCTAGCTGGTGTTCAGATATGGAGAGCGAGTATTCCACAGGTGGATTCGTATTCGCCATGGACGGAGCTGCTATATCGTGGAAGTCGAAGAAGCAGACTATGTTATCTCGCTCCTCCATGGAATCTGAATTCTTTGCATTGGATGCTGCTGCAGATGAAGCAGAGTGGCTTCGGGAGCTCATGTTTGATCTTCCGGTGGTTGGGGCTCATATACCGACAATACCGATATACTGTGACAACCAGGCGGCAGCAGCAGTGGCATCAAATGAACTCTTCAACGGGAAGAAGAGAACGGTACGGTTGAAGCACAGAGCAGTACACGATCTTATCAAGAGAGGTGTTATTGCAGTGATTGATGTTCGGAGTCAGGAGAACCTGGCGAATCCATTCACCAAGGGCCTCAAGCGCCAGCTGGTCGATGACACAGCTTGTAAAATGGGCTTGAAGGCATTCTGATATTGTGTTATTACATTCCTACCATAAAGTTTTATGCTATTAGTTCAAAGAGAAATCTACTAGGCATCTAGCTTTTGGTTCAAGGGAGGACTATTAACCAGAAGAATATCAGGAATGGTGGGTACTTGTCTTATGTGACATGGAGAGGTTACGGACCTACAACCACTGTTGTCTACTGTTATTTTCTGCGGAAAACGGATCCTGTGGGAAGGTTGGCTTAAATGCCTTAATGAGTTCTCAGGCAGGGTGAATGCCTGGAGTACTTTACAGGAAGCACGGTAGCGCAGCACTACAAGGAGTGTAACTCCATGCTACAGTGGGGTGACTCCACCATGAGGTTCCCAGGTAGGGGTAATGCCTCGGCTTTGCAAGCCAAGTCACAGCGGCGTAGCACCGCAAATAGGCAGGTAGCCTAATGTTGTATGATAATCGTAATAAAGAGAGGTAGACAGCACTACAAAGAGGACGATGTCCTCATGTTACAGTGGCATGACACCACAAAGAGGTACCGGGTAGGGTAAAGCCTCGGCTTCGCAAGCCATGTCATAGCGGCGTAACACCGCACGGAAGCGCAAGGCTTCATGCTGGGTAGTTTGGCACTACAAAAGGGCTTGTGACCTCATGCTACAGTAGTATGACACTACGATGAGGTACCCAGGTGGGGTAAAGCCTCGGCTTTAAGCCATGTCATAGCGGCGTAGCTCCGCAAAGAAGCGCAATGCTTCATGCCATGACTCTTTATAAAGAACTCACCTATAGTGTATGGAAAGAGATATCAGGCCGTCTCTTGAGGGTAAGCTTGTAGACGCCCAAAATTATACACTGAAACCAGGCTGGCACAAGGCCTTCAATGTGCAGCCAGAAGCACAGTTGATGTCATTATGTGAGTAGGAAGAATTGCAGTTATGGTGCAGAATTCAAGGCTTAGTCCATTCTTGTATCATGCTGTCATTTAACCTATGCGGGAAGATTCAAGTCGTAACGACATCTCTCCTAATGCATGATGGACAATCACTGTGGGGAACGCTCAACCCATATATTGAGATATATGGGGGATTGTTGGTGTTTTTGCCTTTGGACTAGAAAAGATAGTCCCACATCGGCTACACCAAATGGTGAGTATCTTAATATAATGCATTGCTTGTGTTGAGGTGTGCACATGAGGTGTAGTGGGGCACAAGTTTGTGCCATGTGGAAGTATTTTTCTAGAAGGAAAAAGGATTAAATCCAACAAGGATGAAAGTTAATTTTTGTTGTGCGGACTCGGACTCGGACACGGACTCCAGGATGTCTCGTGCATGCACGGGAGTGTTCGGGGGGTAGGCGTGGACTGGCACACTTATATGCCGATTGTGGGATGATCTAAAATATCAAACTCTATTTTTGAGTATTGGTATTTTAGTCCCACATCGGATAGGAGAAGAGGTGAAGTCTCAACTCCACTCTATAAATAGAGCCCCTTGGCCTCCTTTGAAAGATGCACCAAGAAGAGAGTTGAGGGAGTCTGTTAAGTCCAGGAAGCCCGTTCAAGTCTCAAATATTGACTTACGAGCATTCCAGAAGTTCTCCTGAACTTGCTGGTTCCTGGGAGCTTATCCGTACTGCGGGTATAGCTTTGAGCGCCGGTGTTCTACACCCCAGCGAGATCCGTTCTTCTTCTTCCTCCCTTTTTCTGTTGCCTTCGAGAATCTGAGACTCAACTGTTGTTGATCATCTCTTGTTGCCTTCGAGAATCTGAGACTCAACTGTTGTTGATCATCTCTTATTGCCTTCGAGAATACCGTCGCTTCTCTTTAGAAGTAATACGGTTCGGTTGCCTTCGAGAATACCGTCGCTTCTCTTTAGAAGTTATACGGTTCTGTTGCCTTCGAGAAACATTACGAAATAATCTTTTTAGATTCTCGTAATACAACATCACCTTCTTTAGGGTGTTGTTGCCGGAAATATTGTCTTTACAATTGTTTCTGAATTCGTGTTTTTCCATCGATTGTTCGTCAAAGGACTAACAATATTTTAGTTAGCCATACTTTTATTTAGTCATCAAATTTTTGAATTTTAAAATACTATATATTTTAAACTAATGAGTGTGAGATTCAAATATTAACCAAAAAAAAAAAGTTTTCCATCAGCAACCATGCGGCCTCCAAAACTTAATTAAAAAGAAATGGTATCCATCAGCAAACATGCCGCGTCCATAATTGTTTGTTTTGTGGAATTTATATGTAATTGTAATATAATAAAGTTCTTGATTTCTTGCAAGCATGACAAACTTGAACTTGTCACCACCCGTCAGGAGCTTATAGAAATTCAAGACAAACTTTCAAAATAGACCCGTACATAACTTAAAAAAGTAAAATTAAAATAAAATTAAAATAATATGATAAAATAAAACTTTTGAGATGTTGAATGTTTAAGGTTCCGGTTGTTGGAACGACCGGTTCTTCCTCATTCAGCACGTGGTCAACTTCCACGAGTTGAATGTTTAAGGTTACTTTCCGTTTCTAGATTTGGAAATGTTCGCCGTCGAATTTCTCCAACTTGTTAAAGTCGGTATTGACGAGCGATGCACGTGAGTTATCCATCTTTTCGATATAGCTTTGAGATTGTTAGTCCCTTGGCGAACAATCGATGGAAAAACACGTTTTCAGAAACTATTGTAAAGACAATGTTTCCAGCAACAACACCCTAAAGAAGGTGATGTTGTATTACGGGAATCTAAAAAGATTTCGTAATATTTCTCGAAGGCAACAGAACCGTATAACTTCTAAAGAGAAGCGACGGTATTCTCGAAGGCAACAGAGGAAGAAGAAAGTCTGCTGGGGTGAAAGATCACCGGCGCTCAAAGCTATATCCGCCTTACGGACAAGCCTCCAGGAACCAGCAAGTTCGAAGAGAACTTTAGAACGCTGGCCAAAAATGTCGACGACTCCTCGGAATAGCAGCAGCACTTCTCTCTCTCTCTGGAAATTCTCTGATTATTTTTTGTAACCTTGGAGAGAAGAGATGCTGCTGATATTATAGGCGCGAGGTGGGCTTTTCAAATTCTGAACGCACGCCCTGGTTTAATGCCAGATCCGGATTTTCTGGATCTGAGCCATTTTCGGATCTGAGCCCACAAGACCTGCGGACGTTACAGAATTAGAACGGCCCACTCGACCCGCTCGACCCGTACGACCCGTACGACCCGTACGTCCCGTACGCTCCGTACGCCCCGCTCGCCACGCACGCCACGCAGGGCCGCGCAGAGGCTCGCGCACGAGCGCAACTAAGCACAATGCGCCTTGCGACGAGCTATCGTGCTAAGTGCAAAGTGCCATCAAAAAGCCACATTAAACCTCAAAAGCCCATTAGCCCAAGCCCAAGCCCGAGCCCGAGCCCGAGCCCGAGTCCGAGTCCGAGTCCGAGTCCGAGTCCGAGTCCGAGTCCGAGTCGCTAAGCCCCTTCGGGACTTAGCTCCAATCTATTTTCATTTTGGCCAAAAGTTGGTTTCTTATTCTCACCTCTATGTAAAATCCTCCCACATGGCACCCTCCATTGGGCCTCAACCCATGTGCATCTCTCTATTCCTTCATAAGTAATATATAGAGATACATATTGGTATGATTTTCCGATGTGGGACTATCTTTTAACAATAGAGTGTTGTGAACACACAACATAAAGAATAAAACACCAACAATCCCCCACATATCTATATATATATGAGTTAAGCGTTCCACATAATAACTGTCCATTATGCATTAGGATAGATGTCGCTGACGACTTGAATCTTCCCGCATGGGTTGAACAACAGTATGATACAAGAATGGACTACGCCTTGAATTCTGTACCACAGCTGTAATTTTTTCACTCACATAATGTAGTTATCTGTGCTTCTGGCTGCACATTAAAGGCCTTGTGCCAGCCTGGATTTCAATGTATGTATTTTGGGCGTCTATAAATTTACCCTCAAGAGACGGCCTATTTCTCTGTCCATACATTATAGGTGAGTTCTTTATAAAGAGTCATGGCATGAAGCATTGTGCTCCTTTGCGGTGCTACGCCGCTATGACATGGCTCAACGCCGAGGCTTTACCCCACCTGGGTACCTCATCGTAGTGTCATACTACTGTAGCATGAGGTCACAATCCTCTTTGTAGTGCCAAACTACTCAGCATGAAGCCTTGCGCTTCCGTGCGGTGTTACGCCGCTATGACATGGCTTGCAAAGCCGAGGATTTACCCTTCCTGGTACCTCTTCGTGGTGTCATGCCACTATAACATGAGGATACCGTCCTCTTTATAGTGCTGTCTACACCTCTTTATGATTATGCAACATTCGGCTACCTGCCTATATGCGGTGCTACGTCGCCTGTGACTTGGCTAACAAAGCCGAGGCATTACCCCTACCTGGGAACCTCATGGTGGAGTCACCCCACTGTAGCATGGAGTTGTAACACTCCTTTGTGGTTGTTGCGCCCCCATGCTTCCTGTAAAGCATAACAGACCTTCATTCAGTCTTGAGAACTCATTAAGGCATTATGCCATCCTTCCCACAGGATCAATTTTCCGTAGAAAATTGATAGTAGACAACAGTGGTTCTGGGTCCGAAACCCTTACATGTTCCGCAGAACAAGTACCCACTGTTAACTAATATTTTTCCAGTCAATAGTCCTCCCTTGAATCAAAAAATTAAATATTTGGTAGATTTCTCTTTGAACCAATAACATAAAATTTATTGATAGGATTATAATGACACAATATTAGAATGCCTTCAAATCCATCTTCCTTGCTGTGTCCTCGACCAGCTGTCGTTTGAGGCCTTTCGTGAACGGATCCGCCAGGTTCTCCTGACTCCGAACATCGATCACTGCAATGACACCTCGTTTGATGAGATCGTTAACTGCTCTGTGCTTTAACTGTACAGTCCTCTTCTTTCCGTTAAAGAGTTCATTTGATGCTACTGCTGCTGCCACCTGGTCATCACAGTATATTCGGATTGCCGGTATCTGAGCTCCAACCACTGGAAGATCATACATGAGCTCCCGAAGCCACTCTGCTTCATCTGCAGCAGCATCCAATGCAAATAATTCAGATTCTATGGAGGAGCAAGATAACATTGTCTGCTTCTTCGATTTCCACGATATAGCAGCTCCGCCCAAAGCGAATATGAATCCACCTGTAGAATACTCGCTCTCCACCTCTGAACACCAGCTAGCATCACTGAAGCCTTCCACTACTGACGGATCTCCGCCGTAGTATAGTGCAAATGTCTGAGTCTTTTTTAGATATCTCATAACACGCTTCACAGCGTTCCAGTGTTCAACTCCTGGGTTGCTAGTGAACCGACTCAGCATTCCCACTGCAAAAGCTATGTCAGGCCTTGTGGCAGTAGTAGCGTACATCAAGCTTCCGATGACGCTGGCGTACTCCAACTGCCTGACGCTTTCCCTCGAATTTAGCTCCAGCTTCTGATCACTCCGGTACGGTGTATCAATTATAGGAAGATCTTGATACCCGTAGCGAGTGAGCATCTTCTCAATATAATGAGATTGTGACAGCGCTATTTCAGTACCTGTCCGCATGATCTTGAGCCCCAAGATTACGTCGACATCCCCCAAGTCCTTCATACTGAACTTGGTCGAGAGAAATTTCTTTGTCTCTGTGACGCAGCCTAAATCCGTACCTACAATTAGCATGTCGTCCACGTAAAGACAAACGATTACTCCTCTTCCGTCAGCAAACTTCGTATAGACACACTTGTCTGTTTCACTGACCATGTAGCCATTTGACCTTATCACCTTGTCAAACTTCTTATGCCACATTTTGGGAGCTTGTTTCAAACCATACAGAGACTTCATCAACTTACAGACTTTGTCTTCCAGACCTCTGACGACAAAACCTTCTGGTTGTTGCATGTAGATCTCTTCGGTCAGCTCGCCATTAAGGAATGCTGTTTTCACATCCATCTGATGTATCACCAGCTTGTGTATTGCTGCTAGAGCAATTAACAATCTGATGGTTGTCATCCGAGCTACTGGAGCATAAGTGTCAAAGTAGTCGATCCCCTGCTTCTGAGCAAACCCCTTGGCCACTAGCCTGGCCTTGAATTTGTCAATGGTTCCATCTGCTTTCATCTTCTTCTTGAAGATCCATTTGCATCCGATGGGTCTTGCTCCTTCTGGCAGGTCAACCAACACCCATGTGTTGTTGGAGGTGATTGAGTCAATCTCGTTGTCTATCGCCTCCTTCCAGAATACAACATCTCTGGTCTTCATCGCCTCATCATAGGTAAGCGGATCTGCTTCCACATGATAGGTGACGAAGTCATCTCCGAAGTCTTTCGGCCTCCTTACTCGCTTAGTTGACGGCTCAGCGAGTTCTGGTTCAACTGGTGTCTCTTCGACAATAGCTTCTTCTTAGATTACTGGTTCGATAAAGACTTTTGTCTGCTTTGCACTCTCATCATTCTCCGGAAGATCCGCGAGAACAATATTTTTGTGCCTTGCAAACTTGTCTTCAAAATATTCAGCATCGCGAGATTCAATGATATGATTTGATTCTATATCAAGGAATCTCCGAGCATCACTCTTCTCGGCATAACCCAAGATGATAGCCTTAGCAGTCCTAGTCCCCAGCTTCTGAATCTTCAGATCTGGGAGCTTCACATAAGCCAGACACCCCCACACTCGAATGACATTCAAGTTAGGTCTGACTTTGAACCAGAGTTCATGAGGTGTTATGTCCGAAGTTGCATACGGTACTCTATTGAGAATGAAAGTAGCCGTTAATGCAGCTTCTCCCCAGAAGCTATTTGGAAGACCCGCAGTCAACAACATAGAGTTCATCATCTCTGTCAACGTTCTGTTCTTCCTTTCTGCTACTCCGTTGGATTGAGGAGAGTATGGAGCCGTTGTCTCATTTATGATTCCATGTTCTTTACAGAATGATGAGAAATCATGAGACCGATACTCCTCGCCTCGATCACTCCTTAGCCTTTTGAGTTGTTGTCCAGTTTGTCGTTCAGCCTCAGCCCTGAACTCCTTGAACTTCTCGAATGCTTCGTCTTTAGACTTGAGCAAGTAGACAAAAGCATACTTTGAGAAGTCATCGATGAAAGTAATAAAATACTTCATCCCGGCTTTTGTAGCAAATTCCTTGAAATCACAGATATCTGAGTGAACTAACTCCAGAAAATCTGTGCTTCGATGGACCCTGTGAAAGGGTTTCCTTGTGATCTTCGTCTGAGCACACACTTCACATTTCTCTACCTTACCCCCACACTTGGAGATAAGTCCTAGGCTAGACATATTGTTAATTCTTTTACAATGAACATGTCCTAGCCTATTATGCCACAACTCAAAAGAATAGTTCAAAGTAGAAATAGCATTAATATCATTTTTCTGGGTTACAAAAAGCTGAATTTTGTACATTCCTTCAGTCTGGAAAGCTTTTCCGAAAAATGTACCCTTCTTGGACATCACCATCTGGCCAGTATTGATGTCCATCCTCAAGCCTGCGTTACAAAGCAGGCTCCAAGAGATCAGGTTCTTAGCAATTGCAGGAACATGCTTCACTCCTTGAAGCGTCAGAGTGTTCCCCGATGTGAGTTTCAGCTCCACCGTCCCGATCCCCAATACTTCAGCTTGTGCCTGGTTTGCCATTATGACTTTCTCGGAAGTTGGCTCATATGAGTCGAACCATTCCTTGTCTGAGCAGACATGACATGTAGCACCAGTGTCTATCCACCAGTCCGAGTCAACCCCCACATTAGCAACCTGTGCTATCATTGCAACCAGATTAGTAACCAAAGAAACCTTACTAGGCTCACCTTTTTTCTGGTTCCTTGCAGTCACTTTTGTAGTGGCCCTTCTTGCCACATTTGAAACAAGTCACATGGGACTTGGACTTCTGATTCTTGAATGAAGGACTCTTCACTTTCAGATTAGTGAAGTCATTTTTCTTCTTATGAGGAGAAGCCGCCTGCTTCCCCTTGTACTATCTGGTTTGGACCAGATTTGCTTTCGCCAGTTGTTTGGACAGAGAATCCATCTTCTGTTGAGAGCGCATCTCGTCCTCAACGTGGATCTCTTGCAGGAGATCTTCCATACATATGTCCAGCTTCTTGCGGTGCATCCTTGCATAGAAGTTGCTCCATCCCGCAGGAAGTTTAGAGATGATTCCTCCAACGACAAACTTGTCGACAAGAGGCATCTTCTCGTCATCCAACTTTTGGCGCAGCTTCAGAAACTCCTTTACTTGGGGCAGCATAGCCTTCTCATCTTCGAAGGTCCACTTGTGGTATCTTTCAACCAAGAAGATCTTGGACCGATTCTCGTCATCTTCGTACAATTTTTCCAAGGAGTCCCAAATCTCTTTGGCAGAATTCTTCTTGGAATAGGAGTCTGCCAGAGAGTCTTCCATGCTATTGAGAATCAACAGTTTACAGATACTGTTTTCTCTAATCCATTTTGCATGCTTGGATTTAGCAGCGACAATAACTTCTGCGGTTCCGGTTGTTGGAACGACCGGTTCTTCCTCATTCAGCACGTGGTCAACTTCCACGAGTTGAATGTTTAAGGTTACTTTCCGTTTCTAGATTTGGAAATATTCGCCGTCGAATTTCTCCAACTTGTTAAAGTCGGTATTGACGAGCGATGCACGTGAGTTATCCATCTTTTCGATATAGCTTTGAGATTGTTAGTCCCTTGGCGAACAATCGATGGAAAAACACGTTTTCAGAAACTATTGTAAAGACAATGTTTCCAGCAACAACACCCTAAAGAAGGTGATGTTGTATTACGGGAATCTAAAAAGATTTCGTAATATTTCTCGAAGGCAACAGAACCGTATAACTTCTAAAGAGAAGCGACGGTATTCTCAAAGGCAACAGACGAAGAAGAAAGTCTGCTGGGGTGAAAGATCACCGGCGCTCAAAGCTATATCCGCCTTACGGACAAGCCTCCAGGAACCAGCAAGTTCGAAGAGAACTTTAGAACGCTGGCCAAAAATGTCGACGACTCCTCGGAATAGCAGCAACACTTCTCTCTCTCTTTGGAAATTCTCTGATTATTTTCTGTAACCTTGGAGAGAGGAGATGCTGCTGATATTATAGGCACGAGGTGGGCTTTTCACATTCTGAACGCACGCCCTGGTTTAATGCCAGATCCGGATTTTCTGGATCTGAGCCATTTCCGGATCTGAGCCCACAAGACCTACGGACGTTATAGAATTTGAACGGCCCACTCGACCCGCTCGACCCGTACGACCCGTACGCTCCGCTCGTCACGCACGCCACGCAGGGCCGCGCAGAGGCTCGCGCACGAGCGCAACTAAAGCGCACAATGCGCCTTGCGACGAGCTGTCGTGCTAAGTGCCATCAAAAAGCCACATTAAGCCTCAAAAGCCCATTAGCCCGAGCCCGAGTCCGAGTCCGAGTCGCTAAGCCCCTTCGGGGCTTAGCTCCAATCTATTTTCATTTTGGCCAAAAGTTGGTTTCTTATTCTCACCTCTATGTAAAATCCTCCCACATGGCACCCTCCATTGGGCCTCAACCCATGTGCATCTCTCTATTCCTTCATAAGTAATATATAGAGATACATATTGGTGTGATTTTCCGATGTGGGACTATCTTTTAACAATAGAGTGTTGTGAACACACAACATAAAGAATAAAACACCAACATGCCTTCTATATATATTTGCTTATACGGTACTAGGTGGGGCTCACCTGTCATGCAGAAGGTTATATCAAAAAAAAATTTCGCATCTACTTGTTGGTTTTTTGTTTTGTTCCCTACTTTCCAGTTAGATCTACCTAGCCATTGCACGCTCATCTAGTTGGATGCAATTTTTTCTTTAAATATAGGTTTTAAATTATTGGAACGGCGAATTCGAGTCACTCTTGTGGTTAATGAAAAATGCATAATACCCTGACTTGATAAAGGAATATCAGTGGTGAGAGTTGGAAATAATAGATCCAAAAGACATACAATACAACGTGCATAAATTTCTGAGCGTATCGTCGGACATCTCAAAAAAAATATCATAACAAATTTTGTGTTTAGTCGAGAGGATTACTCCGATGATATAATGGAAATAACATGATTTATAATAATAATTAATCTACAAACTTCAACTAAACTACAAACAATCATTTTAATTTCGTCAAGCACAGGATTAGATAATTCATAATCTACACACATACACAAAAAATAGTTGACTATGCGATTCATAATCTACACATAACCATGAAGGACATAATGTGATGGGGGTGGGGTTGAACAAGAAAATATAAACAAAGAAAGGTGTAAAAATTATTAAGGATTTAAGGATTTTTAAATAATTTTAAATCATCAAGTATTTAAAGATTAAAAAAATTGAGGGATCAGCTGACCCCTTCGGCTCCATGAGACTTCACCTCAGTCTACATGACAACTGCAAGATTAGAAAATTCTTCTTAAATAACAGTGATTTGGACTTTCAAATACAAATTTAGACTGGACTATGAAATGCATGTTGACTACCCCTCAGACATGTAGGACGAGAAAAAAAAATTATAGGCTGTGTTTGATTGGATATTTTTTTCCATGGAAAATATTTCCGTCACAAATTTTTCACTAAGGTTGTGTTTGATTGGGTTTTTTTTTCCATGGAAAATATTTCCATCACAAATTTTCTACCAATTGTAGCGTTTGATAGCTTATATTTTTCATGGAATTATTTTCCAAAAAACTATCATTTTTCATATTTTCATCTAAAATGGTGGAAAATGAAACTTGTCCAAACCATAGGAAATATCATTTTCCATGGAAAATAACTATTTTCCGTGGAAAATAATGGCAATCAAACACCCAAATTAAGTTTTCCATGGAAATTTTTTAAAATTCCATGAAATTTTTTTCCTAGGAAAATAATTCCATGGAATTAATTTCTTTTCCACATATTTTCCACCTTGCAATCAAACGCACCCTAATTGTAGTGTTTGATAGCTTATATTTTCTATGAAATTATTTTCCAAAAAGCTATCATTTTCCATATTTTCATCTAAAATGGTGGAAAATGAAACTTATCCAACCCATAGAAAAATATCATTTTTCATGGAAAATAACTATTTTCTGTGGGAAATAATGGTAATCAAACACCCAAATTAAATTTTACATGAATTTTTTTTAAAATTCCATAAAAAAAAAAATTTCCCACAAAAATAATTTCATGAAATTAATTTTTTTACCACATATTTTTCATCTTGCAATCAAATGCACCCTAAATTGTGTAAAGTTATTTGGGCATGTTTTAATCCATCATGTTGCTTACAAACTAAATTCTATGACAATTACATTACAAAACATAACCTTAATTGTGTTGCCTGCTGGCACAGCCTCTCTTATGTTGTTGTCTTTGTTGGACTGAGCACTATGCTTAATGTCACTTGCTTGTAGTATCGACTCTGAGAATTTTAACTCCACTCAAAGAGAAAGAGATGTTAGGGACTAACCGCAAAAATCGTTACCCCAAATCAGAGAGAATCAAACAATAACAAAATCAAACGTCAAAATTATAAAGAATCAAATTGCAGACACTGAAAAAATTATTAAGAAAAAATCCACGGAACAGTCGAGTCCAACCCTGAAAAACCTCCACTAATGGAATAGAAGATTACACTCTCTACAAGCTCCTCACTGGTCTAATACGGATCACCACAACACCGTGGAATAAAAAAATCAAGGACACACATAGGTCTCGCCTTCTCCCACCGTTGCAAAGCACTCTTACCACATTTTTCTTCTCTATTACTTATCAACTTGCATGCATCAACCTGTGAAACCCATGTTTGTAAATTAATTATTAAATAATGTTTTAGTAGTGTTTTATTTTTATTATTATTAGTAAAATTATTATTCATATTATTGTTAAATATTTTTGAGTGAAAAGGATTTCGAAAATATAAATAACATGGATTTTTGGATTTCGAACTCAGACCCGAGTCCGAACCCAGACCCAGGCCTGAGCCAAACCCAACTCCATTCTTTTAAATCTGATTTGTTAACCTGGTTTATTTATTTATTAAAAAGTAAAAAATAAAAAAATAATAATTAGTATTGGCTGGTCCCGTAGGACCAGCATGTTTTGACCCACTCCTTTCCTTCCTATTATTCCTCCCTCTCTTTACTCCTTACCACTCAGACCAACCCCCACCTTCTCCAACGTCCATCCCCAACTTCCCTTTAATTACTCCCCTCTTTCCCCACTCCTCTCACAGAAGAATAACTCCCAAGCTCTCACCTCTTCTTCCTATTTTCTCACAAACAACAGAGGAGAAGCTCCTCCTCTTCCCTACATCACAGAAACCCTCTTCACCAACTCCCCTCTCCACCTCACGGCCAAGTCCGGCCGTTCCCCTTGCGTCGTCGCCGAGCCCGTGGGTCCCCCGACCAGCGCCGACCTTTGGCGCCTCCGCCCCTGTGACCGCGCCCCGACAGCGCAGCCCCTCGCACCGTCGCCCCAACGCCAAGCCCCGTCCGCCGCGCCCCGCGGCCGCCCGAGCTCCCCCTCGCGCACCCCCGCGCCCCTTCGCGGCCGACTCCGGCGACCCACTCCAGCCCAACGCCGCCCGTCTCCCTGTCAGCACCACCCCGTCACCCCTTCGGCGGCCGACCACCCCGCCGATCCCCTCGGCAACCGCCCTGGCTGCTGTCCCTTCGGCGAGCACGCCTCCTCCGGGTCAGAACCCGCGGGTCCGTCCCTGGTTAGTTCCCTTTTTGGAGAGCTTTCTCCTGTTGGTGCCCCTGTCGTGCCCTAGACTCTGAATTTCTCGGCGTTGCTTCGACGACGCTGGTTCCAGCACTGTTTCGGGAACGTTCGCTGATCTGGATCTCATCATTTTTCTTCTATTTTACATCTGAGAGCTCTAGCCGAGCAATCCGAGGTATAATTTCCCTGTTCCGCTATTTTATTATTATTTGTCGATGATGAAATGGTCCCCGATTCGCTTTGGGAATTCGGTTTTAGCGACGTCGTAATTTTTTGGGACTTTCGGAAAGGTCCTGTGAGTTATTTTGAATTTCCGGAATTTTTCGGGAATGGTTTTTGGTGTGTTTTAGTTTTCCGGAATTTTTCGGGAACGTTCTGTGATTTGTAGAATTGGAATCGGACTTCCGAAATTATTTCGGGTCGTCCCGATTATGCTGTGGATTGGCTGTGGATATTTTATATATATAAAATGCGAATTTTTCCCTGTTTTGGGACTTGCAGGAATTATCGGCGTCATTTTCCCAGTTTTTGGGTTGACCAAAAACAGAGGAGATGCTGCCCGATTTTTCCGTAAATCCTGAATTATTTTTAAAATAAATTTAAAATAATTTTCGGAATTTATTCGATATTTGATTTTGGGTGACGACCGTATCGGTCAATGGACCCGGCTAAGTGCAAACGAAACCGGCCCAGCCCGGACGTTGAGGCAATTAGCCAAAATGAGAATCGGACCATATCTGAGACTTATAATTTATCATTATTTTATTATTTATTTCTGTTTACATTTATTTAATATTTTCAGTTTAGGACTAACGGCAGTTTATCTTATTTCAATTTATGTAAATAAATTGTAATGAGCATAAACCCAGCTGGCTGGTCTGTGACTGTAATAGCTTAGATTTCCTGTCTTTTCTGGTTTTTCGAGTTTTTATTATTTAACGATTAAAATAATTAAAAAGTATTTTTCGTATAAAATTAATTATTATTTTCTCACCTAAAAATTGACAAGTTTGTTAATAAATAAAATCACGTGTTTTCTCACTAAAATAAGAAAATTAGCTTTATATTATATTTATAAAAATTACCAAGTTTTCATAAATAATCTGGCAACGACGATGATTTCCCGAATTCAAAAATGATATTTTCCCTCGTATTAAATCAACGCACTTAATAAACCGTGTTTTCTGTGTTGGTTAATTAAAGAATTAAAAATTTGACTAGGACGCAAATAGAAATTTCAACTAGCGTAGCTAGATTGGTTAACCTGAATGCTGAGTCAATCTCTCGAATGTAGGAATTCGAGGACAACCCTAACTCCCCGTCTCGAAGTCTTCTACCCCTCCAGTCATTTCCATTGAGGCAAGTATAGTTTGTGTTAGTTTACAGTTATTTATTTAATCGCTTTACTGCATGTCTAAACCACGATGCAAACACGAAACTCTCTCCGAGAGTACTGTACTGTAACTACTGGGGACTGGGGAATAGCGTAATGATTATGACCACTACTGTAATAAAACTCATTCTCCCTCTTGTAACAAACCCAAGCCGGTCATATGTCATTACCTGTTCAAATCACTGTTTTATACTGTAACAAACTGTTCCTGTTTTAAAACTGTTTAGAACTGCTTGATTCTATTACTTATTTAACTGTTTAAAAAATTAGCATGAATTGTACTTTGCTCCCTCCTGACTTGAGATATATTTTTAGGGGATGTTGAGGATGCTGAGCTGTGTTACAACAGCTATTATGACCCTGTGTTGTACCCAGTTGTACTGCCAGAGTCCCCGCAGGAGGACGATGGGACTGAGGCCGATGACCCAGCTGCTAGATAGATTTCCTTTCTGCATTGTTCATTTGTTTCAAAATTCTGCATTTCCTTTCAAAACAATTTTCATTTGTATTTAAATTTCAGTTTAAATAAAGTTTATTTCCGAATTTGAGTTGTGACAAATATAGTGTTGTTGTATGGTTACCTGCTACTGAACAGCTTACTGCCGCCGTCTCAACAACGGTGCAGGCTGGGCATGATCCGACTAGACCCAGATTATTGGGATCGGGTCGTGACATATTTTTAGTGGTGGCCCATGCAGGTCATACAACAACTTAGGAAAACATACCTAGAAACAATTAGAACACTAGAACATTGATTTGTCACGACATAGGACCGAATTATATAAATAAATATTTTTGTTTGATTATAGACTGGTAGGATATCTTGCTTATGTATGTACCATAAACCTTCCAGATCATGGCCAAATGAAAGACTACTAGATCCGGCCCTGCTGACGACGAGGTGTCATCAACTGATCATACCCCTTCTCAAGCACACCGGGACCCACCTCCCTTGCAGCTGACAGACCGTCCCCATGCTGCACCAGCTCCCCGGCCCTTTTACGCTTCCACAGCGCAAGCGGCAGAACCGGCACTTTCCCGGGCTGAGCCGCAGATCCCTGCGGTAGTGCCCGCACCAGCTGCTCCACCAGTGCCCGTGGATCCCACTGACCTAGTGGGAATGCTACGAGGAGTGCTGGAAGCACAGAGAGCTCAAGCAGAAGCCCACAGAGAGCAGACTGCTGCCCAAGCTGAAGCCCATCGCGAGCAGACCGCGATTATGAGAGAAGGCATAGAGAATGCCCACAACGTGGCCATGGCTGCCCGCGAGAGAGGAGAAACCACTTCATCAGGGCCACGCCCTGCCATCGTAAGCATGATTCAGGAGTTAATTATATTTCTTTAAAGGCCATTCTTTTGATTAGAGGCGTATTATTGCATGAAGGTTGGAGATATATAAAGCTTTAAGAAGCAAGATCCTCGACCTTTCAAAGGAACCAAGGGTATCATCTACGCCGATGAATGGCTAGACCATATGGAGCGTCTCTTGAGCGTCGCTCGACTCCCGGAGGACCTCAAGGCTGAAGCTGTAGGACTCCAACTACAGGATGTGGCGAGCACCTAGTATCGGAATGAACCCCGACTCCAGGACAAGCAGCTCGACTGGGACACCTTCAAGAAGCTGTTCCGCAGGAAGTTCTTTCCGACATCGGAGATGCGGGAAATGGAGAGGCAATTCCAGAACTTGAAGCAGGGTAACATGACGATCAACGAGTATGCAGCAGAGTTCGGCCGACTAAGCCGTTTTGCCCAGAACCTGGTAGCTGACCCCAAGGATCGTGCTGAGCGATTCAGGTATGGCTTACGAGAAGAGATTCGTACCCCTGTGATCGCAGGTGGCGCTAAGACCTATGAGAGAATCCTGATCCGAGCTCAGGACATGGAGAAGAGCCAGCCTTCTTGTCACGACCCGCATCCGCTTTTCGGATACGAGACGTGTCCAAGCCAGCCTACGCCGCAGAGTCGGCGGTAGAACGCTGTCAAGCCCGCAAGAAAATAAATGCTCAAAAATAAACATTTGCTGCTCATTCACATTTCTAATTTATTACAACATTTACAACATTTATATTTAAAGGAAAAATAAAGTTTTACAATTAAAGAAATTGATACAAATGCTTTCTATTCTAGGTTGTCCTCAGCATACCCAATCTTCCCAATGCTAACAATGATCGCGGCTAAACCTGAAAAATGTTGGTTTCCAGTCAGGAATGGAACAAGTACACAAACCGACGGCAATGCGAAAACATAATAGAATTAACAAGACATGAAAATAGCATATGGAGTATGAAAACTAGTAAGAAAACTGATGACATGGCACGGTAGAAAAGTAAAAGGAAAAATAAAAGACATCTACCTATGTGGTGTGAAATACCTTTTAATACGTGAACGGCTGGGCTAATACGGCACATCATACGATAGCTATCGTTCAGTAATGGTACGGCTAACTCATACGTGAGTGTGTATGACTTAGCTATCGTTCAGTAATATAATTGGGTTTGTTCACGTATTTACTTAGTATTTCCCCTCCCGACTACTCCGTGTGACGAGCGTGTCAACAAACAGCAAGACATATGTATAAGCATGAAATGAAAAGACTACTATGAATCGAAAAGCAATCAGAAAGTGCACTTGCCTGAATCCTTGCACAAATCGTAGTCACAAGCCGATGGTGAAGGAAAAGCCGATCTAGAAGCTATCAACCTATAACATACAACGCACCATGAACAGTGCACGAAAACCACAAATTAATTCTAATGTTCTAGTTCTAAATAGTGGCTAGTTGGGTTACTAAGTTTAATAATAATTAATTCTGTAATAATTTACTTAAAAACCTAATTTAACCTAATAATAATCTGAATATAATCTAAACATGCAAGTTTGGCCATCAAAAGTCGTGTTTCTCAATTTCGGAAACCATGGCACGCAAATCGAGACGTACCGTTGACTTTTTGGTCAAACGCTATAAACTCTAGATTTTGAAAGTGCACCTTGGTAGATTTCAGCGCCACGAGTACGCTAGAATCGACCGTGCCGCAAAATTACGCTTTTGTCAAAAGATATCGCCGTTATGGCTAATCGTGACCAAAACGGAGATCAACCGATCAGTTCTGAGTTCAACAGAATAAATAAAATATTAAATTAACAAAATAATTTCTGGGAAAAATATATGTCGTAGAGCTCTGTGTTAGATTTCCGAAACTTTAAACGGATCGTAATTTCGATTTCTGGTTCTCCAAGAAACTCGAAAACACCGAAACGTGTCAAGTTTCGGACAACCGACACTCTACGAATGTTTCAGAAATTTAGGATCAGAAATTACGAAAATAAATTTGATATTCAGAAACTTTACCTCAATACGCTTCCAACAAAAAAAACGGCGCACGAAAAGCACGTCGAAGTTGGCGGGAATCGCTTCGGGAAGTCGGAAACCCTAGATGAGTTCTCCCACAAAAGGCGGCTGGAATTAAATTAAGATGGCGAATATAATAATATTTATAGGAGAGAGAGAGGCGGTGGCTGCTGTTTGAGCGCCGACAGGTGGGCCCCCCCCCCCCCCATGGGTGAATTTATGGGTTATTAATTATTTAATTCAGAAAATTATTTAAAAATCATTTTAAGTCCGAATAAATCAAAATAAATTGTAGAAAAATCCAGAAAATTCTAGAAAATTCTAGAAAATATTTCTAAGTGTCTAGAATCTAAATAAAATATTTTAACATAAAATATCATCATTTGACCTCACAGTAAATTTCCAAAGCCTATAAAATACAATTTCTATAGGTTTTAATTATATAAAAATTTCCGAAAATTCTAAAAAAATCCAGAAAAACTCTAAAATATTCTAGAAAATATTTTTAGTCATTTATAGCCCAAATAAAAATATTGGGTTCCGAAATACCCCCGTATGACCTTACAGTAAATCCTGAAAGTCCTTAAAAATAATAAAACCTTAAATATTAAATACCTACAAATATCCAAAAATTGTAAAAAAATATAAAATAGCTAAATAATACATATATAAGATATCTAGAGGTCATATGACCTTAATATGGTCATAGTCCACCGACAAGCTTTGACATGACTCACAATGGCCATAAAATTAATCATAAATAAATAAAATAAAAAAATTAAAAATTTGGGATGTGGGCTTACAAATCTACCCACCTTAGAAAAATTTCGTCCTCGAAATTTCAAAAGATACAAATAGGCACAACCAAGAATATCATCAAAATATGACACGACCAATCGATATGAGTATGTACGACAAAAATATAATCAAGAAAATAATGTGATGAATGATCGAAATTGATCAAGCATATAGAATCAAAATATAAATACGTTTTAGAAATATAGTGGAAGGAAATCAAAATAAGTTTAAAATATGATGATTCGAAAATAAAAAATATGAAAGAAATAAAGAACTACTAGTTGTAGAGAAGGTGGTAACAAGAAATAAGAAATCAAATAAATTTGAAAGATAAAAAGTAATAGTCGTATGCCAATAAAAGATATAGTCGCTATGATATTCGAAAATCATAAGTATATCCGAAATCATTTAACCGAGAATCCATGCCTCGCCAGTGTACATCTGGCTGCCGTGAACCCTTGGTTTCATGACTCAAGTATAATATGTTATCGAACACTTTATCAACTCTACCCAATATTGACATAATAAATCAAAAGATCAATAATACAACTAGGATATAGTTTTGGTAATATTTGACAACCTACACATACTTAAAACTATTTCAACTTAGGGGTCATGCCACGCCAGTGCGCTTCTGACTGCAGTGAACCCGCAGTCTCCATAATTCAAATAAATGGGGACAGTGCGCATCTGTCTTACCATTGCAAGTCATCAAAACTTATTTCAACTATATCCATAAGAATTTCAAAGGAACTTCAATAAATTCAAATAAATCGATCATAATAAGAAAATATAAGTATTTGTCTTTGAGTAAAAGTATCAATTTTGAAAACAAAACGATCACAAAATAAACGATGATGACTTGATTTAATATATAGATACTTGAACCAATATTAGGAATTGAAAATAAAACGATCGCAAAATAGTTTTGAAAATAAAAAGAGGTTTAGATAAGGTAGAAGATAAAATGGCACAATTGATCAAAATTAGGATTAAATTCTATGAAGGCCTAACTTACCAAGCGAATAGTCTACCCACATTTGATCATAACATCGTATCAAATATCTAATAGGGTTTAAAATTCAATAAATTATCGGCTAAATCACATGGCCTAATTAGCAACCTTAACTACCCAAGGGTCAAATTGAATAAGGGACTCCTAGTCCTAGTCATTCTCTAAAATTAAATTAGTTCTAGTTGTGAATGAGCATTTTCCTAGTCGCAGGCTTGCAGTAGTACGACTATTTTTGGTACTACCACAAGTTCGCACAATTTGCGAAGACTGACTTGCATGGGCCACCACAAAAACTTGTCACGACCCGCACCCGCTTTTCGGATACGAGACGTGTCCAAGCCAGCCTACGCCGCAGAGTCGACGGTAGAACGCTGTCAAGCCCGCAAGAAAATAAATGCTTAAAAATAAATATTTGCTGCTCATTCACATTTCTAATTTATTACAACATTTACAACATTTATATTTAAAGGAAAAATAAAGTTTTACAATTAAAGAAATTGATACAAATGCTTTCTATTCTAGGTTGTCCTCAGCATACCCAATCTTCCCAATGCTAACAATGATCGCGGCTAAACCTGAAAAATGTTGGTTTCCAGTCAGGAATGGAACAAGTACACAAACCGACGACAATGCAAAAACATAATAGAATTAACAAGACATGAAAATAGCATATGGAGTATGAAAGCTAGTAAGAAAACTGATGACATGGCACGGTAGAAAAGTAAAAGGAAAAATAAAAGACATCTACCTATGTGGTGTGAAATACCTTTTAATACGTGAACGGCTGGGCTAATACGGCACATCATACGATGGCTATCGTTCAGTAATGGTACGGCTAACTCATACGTGAGTGCGTATGACTTAGCTATCGTTCAGTAATATAATTGGGTTTGTTCACGTATTTACTTAGTATTTCTCCTCCCGACTACTCCGTGTGACGAGCGTGTCAACAAGCAGCAAGACATATGTATAAGCATGAAATGAAAAGACTACTATGAATCGAAAAGCAATCAGAAAGTGCACTTGCCTGAATCCTTGCACAAACCGTAGTCACAAGCCGAGGGTGAAGGAAAAGCCGATCTAGAAGCTATCAACCTATAACATACAACGCACCACGAACAGTGCACGAAAACCACAAATTAATTCTAATGTTCTAGTTCTAAATAGTGGCTAGTTGGGTTACTAAGTTTAATAATAATTAATTCTGTAATAATTTACTTAAAAACCTAATTTAACCTAATAATAATTTGAATATAATCTAAACATGCAAGTTTGGCCATCAAAAGTCGCGTTTCTCAATTTCGGAAACCATGGCACGCAAATCGAGACGTACCGTTGACTTTTTGGTCAAACGCTATAAACTCTAGATTTTGAAAGTGCACCTTGGTAGATTTCAGTGCCATGAGTATGCTAGAATTGACCGTGCCTCAAAATCACGCTTTGGTCAAAAGATATCGCCGTTATGGCTAATCGTGACCAAAACGAAGATCAACCGATCAGTTCTGAGTTCAACAGAATAAATAAAATATTAAATTAAAGAAATAATTTCTAGGAAAAATATATGTCGTAAAGCTCTGTGTTAGCTTTCCGAAACTTTAAACGGATCGTAATTTTGATTTCTAGTTCTCCCAGAAACTCGAAAACACCGAAACGTGTCAAGTTTCGGACAACCGACACTCTACGAATTTTCCAGAAATTTAGGTTCAGAAATTACGAAAATAAATTTGATATTCAGAAACTTTACCTCAATACGCTTCCAACAAAAAAAAACGGCGCACGAAAAACACGTCGGAGTTGGCGGGAATCGCTTCGGGAAGTCGGAAACCCTAGATGAGTTCTCCCACAAAAGGCGGCTGGAATTAAATTAAGGTGGCGAATATAATAATATATTTAGGAGAGAGAGAGGCGGTGGCTGCTGTTTGAGCGCCGACAGGTGGGCGCCCCATGGGTGAATTCCTGGGTTATTAATTATTTAATTCAAAAAATTATTTAAAAATCATTTTAAGTCCGAATAAATCAAAATAAATTGTTGAAAAATCCAGAAAAATTCTAGAAAATTCTAGAAAATATTTCTAAGTGTCTAGAATCAAAATAAAATATTTTAACATAAAATATCATCATTTGACCTCACAGTAAATTTCCAAAGCCTATAAAATACAAATTCTATAGGTTTTAATTATATAAAAATTTCCAAAAATTCTAAAAAAATCCAGAAAAATTCTAAAATATTCTAGAAAATATTTTTAGTCATTTATAGCCCAAATAAAAATATTGGGTTCCGAAATACCCCCGTATGACCTTACAGTAAATCCTGAAAGTCCTTAAAAATAATAAAACCTTAAATATTAAATACCTACAAATATCCAAAAATTGTAAAAAATATAAAATAGCTAAATAATACATATATAAGCTATCTAGAGGTCATATGACCTTAATATGGTCATAGCCCACCGACAAGCTTTGACATGACTCACAATGGCCATAAAATTAATCATAAATAAATAAAATAAAAAAATTAAAAATTTGGGATGTGGGCTTACACTTCTCGATCCAAGAGGGAGTACCCTGGAACTAGCAACTTTCAGGGTAGTCAGAAGAGGCCCAACAACAACAACAACAACAACAGGCCCTCGCACCACCAACAGCATCATCATCAGGCGAGGACCAATGACAGGGCACACCAGAAGCAGATCCCTGTCTGCAACTATTGCAAGAGGCCGGGCCACCTGTGAGCACCCTGAATTTCGGGTTAATTTTTATTTTAGCTTTTCTGATTTAATCTGGTTTCGATAAATAATTTTTCTGTTTATTTATCCTTAAGTATACTTTTTCATGCCTTTGATATTTGGAGTGTCAGGGATGTTCAACTCTGGAAATCTTCTTCATGAGTTTTAGAGTGGACAGGATTACCTTCATGACGGTATATAGTGTCCCATCTAAACTTGTTCCCTTGTACTCCTTCTGCTTCGCTGAACTTCGGGTCAATTTAGACCATTTGATTATTATTTATTTTTCCCACTCTTTTTCTTGATCATTTTCAGCGCGTTACCATGACATTTAAATTGGGAGCGCAAGACCAGTCAGTTTCTTGAAACCCACTCCTCATTGATGATCTACTCGAGACGCTCGTCACCCATGACCTTCATTTTCCACTCATTCACGTCATTTTGTGCTCCATTTGCTTCGCACAACTTTCCCGACACGTGACCCGATTTTATTTCACTCCACGGCGTCACATTCATTTTCCAACTTGATTTGTGGGTCCCCTGTCGACCAAAACCTGTCAGTCCCAATTATGGACATGGCCCACATTGAGCCTACTACCCGTCCGTCACTTGTGTCACATTTATTGGAATCCCCATGTGCTACTTATTTACACATGATCATCGACACCTAATTTTAATTCTATTTTTGCACGATGTACGATTTTGACCCAATCCGACTCCACCAAGTCCAATCCAGCTTCGTGCTCTCCCATCAGGACACCCTCATATTTTCTGCCCAAAAATATCAAGTGCTTATTTTATCTATTTTTTTAAATATTTAATGGGAAATTTCTCATTGATTATTTCTCTTGGAATATCCTATTTCTCCAAATTATTCCTAGCCTTTAGATCCTACAAACTAATCCCCTCCATTGATTTCCCCCCACATGGACTTCCCACCTCAGCCAATATTGGCCGGCCCTAACTATTGTGGAAAGCAACTTTTTTTCTCTCTCTCCTTCTCACATTTAATGTTTATCATTATCTCTCTCTCTCTCTCTCTACCTAATATTTCCCACACAAACAAAAGCTATATCAAAACCCAACACAGCAGCATGCTTCCCCGACTTCTTCCTCCTCCCCGACCACCATTGCTGGACCGACCCCCTCCTCCTGGTCAGCCCACAGCCACCTTCGGCCATGGCCGAGCACGGCCAGCCACCCACTGTAGGCCATCTCCATCTCCTCTTCTCTCCTCCTCCATTTCGAAACACCACAACCAACCATCACCACCTTCAACACCATCCCGACCACCATCCTCATCTGCGCGCCGCCACCACCTGTGCAGCATCGCCGTAGCCTCGCCGTGGCCAGGCCGGCCTCCCCACGCCCGGCCAGCGTGCCTCAGCGTAGCAGCGCATGGCAACGCAAGCAAGCGCGCACGCGTGCGGGCATGCACGCCGCTGCCGCGTCCTCGTCGGCCACGCCCGACGTGGCCATGGCCTCCCTCCACGGCCCACGAGCTCCGACGACCCCCCTGGGTCTGCCCTCTTCTCTTCCAGTGCGACATATAGGCAATTCGTGCGTTTTGCACGACATCCCGTCGTGACGCGCGCGTTTGGAACTCAAAATTTGCGCCCCGTCGCAGCGACTTCGCGCGCATTTTTCCGGAGATCCGACCGTTGGATCGACGATTTCTTCACTCCGTCGCAATCTCGGTATATCCACCTTCATCCCTGTCATTTTTGTCCGTTAGTTTTATCGTTTGATACATGAAAACTGGCCACCAAGTTGACCGTTTAAATTGTATTAAATTTGGACAGTTTCGCGGGTCCAACTTCGTCAGCTTGTATCTCCTCCACCGCAGCTCCGTTTGGCATGCTGCCAGTTCCTGTGCGAAGCTGATACAACCCTCTTACTACCCCTCCAGTTTCGTTTCAATGTGAGCTTGTTTGACTGGTTGAATTCGACGCCAAAGTTGGCCGTCCGAATTCATAATTTCCAATTTGTAAAATTCTATTTTTGATCACGGGACTCCAGATTTCATTTCTGACACCACCATTAGATTCGTGGCGTCGTTCTGGCATGTTTTCATATAAAATTTGTTAGATTTGGAGAACGTGGGCCCGGGTACGCATTTCGGTGCAAAGCGGGTCCCACTTTCTGGGTCAACGGGACTTTTTGACGCCGGCTCATCGGAATCCAATTTCGGATATACCCTTGAGTTCGTATCGTCATTCTGGACTCGTTGACATATAATTTGCTAGGTTTTGGTGGACATTGGATCGGGCACGCATTTCGGTGCAAGTTAGATACCAATGTCCAGGCCAACGGGTCATTTTGAGATCGGCTCATCGGAATCCAATTCCGGATATACCGTTGAGTTCGTATCATCATTCTGGACTCATTGACAGGTAGTTTGCTGAGTTTTGAGAACTTTGGCTCCGGCACGTATTTCTATACAAACCGGAATTCCAAGTTCTGGTCAACGGGCCAAATTGAGATCGGGTCAACGGAATCCAATTCTGGAGATACCTTTGGGTTCATATCATCATTCTGGTTTCGTGGACATATAATTTGTTATATTTTATAGACTTGTTTTCTTGCACGTATTTCGGTACAAAACGGCTCCGACACGGACACCGTTTTGACCCAAAATTACCTTTTTGCCCTTGTATCCAAATTGGACCGATGGGTAGGCTATCCTAGCTAATTTGACTATTCTGGACACGTTGGCGATGTTCATTTCATCGTCCGACAATGTTTGTTGATAGTTTTTCGGAGTTTAGCCTTTTTAATAATTAATTAATAATTAATTCATATAATGCTCGTATTTCGGGATTAGTACAACGAAACTGAGCTCAGTCAATTCCAGAGATCTCACATCGCTGAAATTAACAAGATAGGCACGTGGATCACCATAATAAGATTATCAACCTTACCGTTGATATTTTTATCTCGGTTTGCGTGTCGTAAGTTTCGACGTACAAATAACGAAGTACACTTTATTCTTTAATAATTAGACTAAATTGTCCCTGCTTGACCAAAGTTGACCAGTTGACCCAAAGTCAACTATGAGTCAACGCTTGACCTAGTTTGACTAGATTATCGACCGGAGTTGACCTAGGGTTAATTTGATTAGAAGAACCTAGGATAAAATAGATTGTTTATAGAGACTCTTTTAATATAACTTGAACACCTTGTAACCTGTGTTGCTTTAAATAGGACTCTGTGGCTTCAGTTGGACCCTCTATACTTATCAGCTCAGGACCACAGGCGAGTACATTCACTGATAGTTTTCATTGTCTTGATATCTACTATATCCGATTCAGTCGTAGTGTTATACTTTATTCCTGACACGACAGTTCACGGACTAGTATACATCGGATCCTGTCATGAGATGTTATTTCTGGACTTTCTTGGTATATGGGTATGAGATATTTCTGTGTTCCTATACTTATATAGACACACATTGGGAGTGGGCTGGCCCCTGCTTCCGAACCCCGTGTCATGACGTGGCATGTCCGGATCCGTGATACTATTCGGGGGATATATTGGGAGAATTATTAGAGGTTATGTGATCAAAGTCCCATGTCACTATTTTGCTAGCGCCACCCTCACCTCACGTAGGGTATAGCAGATACTCCATGTCCATGTTATCCAGGTTGGCCGGCATGACCCTTTCCAGATTTTCATGTGATTGTCGGGCCAAGTGGATAACCCTACCATGATTCCCTAGCCGATCACATATCGCTCTAATAATTCAAATCACTTTTTATTTATTGTTGTCATATCTTACATTCTAGTTCACCTTTACTTACTGTACTTTCACCATGTTATGATTCATTTCTCATATGCTCTACCTGCCTTTTATACTGTACCATGATGATGGGACTAGGTTCTATTCGAAAGAAGGGTTACAACCCCGGTCCTTGTTTGGTTTAAGGGTTGTAACTCGGCTTTCGAATGGTTCCCAAGTCGCCTATACTCTTTGTCTTGTATTTCATTATTACTGTCTCTTATAGTATTTGTCAATTCACATGGAACTGCTGTTGGTGTTTGTACTTGCTCATTTTCCTGACAGGATACGTTGACAAATTTTACAGATAGTTTGGAGGTGCCTGCTAGCCTAGAGGAGACACATTAGAGGTTGTTTAGTTAGTTTTTTCAGTTGTCTGGAGTTGTATTTATTTTGTGGATTACTGTATTTGAGTTTTGAGATGTATTTCTGAGTATGTATCTTAGACACTTAGATTTCTCTCTGTTGTACCTATTTTGGATTTCATGTTTTATCTATCTTCCTTTATGCTCTACCTTAGATGTGATTGAGACTGTATCTGATATGTCACCCCCATTTGGGGAGTATAAACTGTTAGTCTTATACTATTAGATGCATTGAGACCTAGGACAGCGTTCTACCGCCGATACTGCGACGTAGGTTGAGCGTTGTTACGTTCTCGTGCCCTAACCCTAGGGTACGGGTCTTGACACATTTTAGTGGTAGCCCATGCAGGTCGAGACTAAAGTGTAGTGGTATTCGAACTAGAGTACCACTACAGCCTGCAGTAGGATTAGGATATATTTTGAAGGTACTCAATCACAGTTAGGACTCTTGAGAGATTTCCGGGACGACCCTTGAGAATCTTATTTAACTTCGATTTGAAAACTCTTTTTACTTGATTGATTTATCTTTACTTTCTGCTATTGAATTTGATTTTGATGGATTATTATTGAATTTGAGTTTGTATTTATTGATTTTGAAGGATGATTATTGAATTTTAAATTTTGATGATAGCTGTTGCATCCGAGTTTGTATTTTCGTGGATTTTTGTTCATTTTGGATTTTGATGTTCGTTGATAAATTGAATTGATTTTTGAGTATTCATTGTTGATTTAAATTAATTTTTGTCAAGATGAAATTATATGGGCTAGGTCATCTAAGTTGTGGAGTCTAGTCTTCTACAGTCATATTAGCCAGCATGGTGAGGACATATAGTCTGACTTGGATCTATTTCTCGGGTGTGGGAATTTAAGATTTTTGCAGCCAAGCGCGCGGCATCGCGAAAATGTTAAATACCATGATTCTAGAGGTATGTGCCAAAGTCGAGGACTCTGTGATTATCGTAGCCTTGCTTACTAGTATGACGAGGATTATGGTACCATGATTTTGACCTGACGCATATGATTATCAGATTTTACTTTAAATGTTTTCGAACACGTTTCTCTACTTTTGTTTCTGTCCTTCAAAAAAAATTTATTTTAATTATTAATTATTTTGTTTGTTTGCTTCTCATTATTTAACTTAAGAGTAGGTTTGCCTATTTTTATAAACCTTTGTGTAACTTCTTGCTATGAGTTTCTTCTTAATACAATGAATCGATGATTTTACTAGACTTTATCTTGGATTTGAAAATTTACCTCTGGATTTCAAAAAAAAATGGTTCTTTTTTAAATAGATAAGCAAAACAGATTTTATCGTTATTTCTTTCTTGCTATTATTCTTACAAAAAAAAATCCCATGATTAGTGTAACTTGATAGCTGTTGTTTTGGAACCCAATTTCTCATATACAATTTCATATGTATTCACGTACAAACACGCCTACTATCAACCATATGGACATGTCCCTATACACATAATGCTAGTTCTTTTTTCCTCTCTAACGCTCTGTATATATTGTGATTGGATTTCCATGCAATTGACTTTTATTCCTTGACTATTGATTTTGATTTTTTCCTTGAATAGTACCTTTTTTCAGATAATTGGTAGTTACCTTCATTTTATTTTTGATGAGTACCAGTTTTCATATAGGATGGTAGACTGCCTTACAGTTTTGATGGTTTGTTGTCTCTGTAACCTTTTGTTTAGCACCCTGGATTTCTTGTGTGTTTGATACCCTATAACCGTCTTGGTTAGCATGACTAATATACCTAGATGAGACTTACTACCACCGTATGCCATGACCCTGTATGCCGTCCTTTTGATGGTATGATTTGTTTAAGTTCTGGGACTTTGATTGTGGGGGTTTGACCTAGAGGGAGTATGGACGTTTTAATTTCGAGGACGAAATTTTTATAAGATGGGTAGGATGTGAGCACCCTGAATTTCGGGTTGATTTTTTTTATTTTTATTTTAGTTTTTCTGATTTAATCTGGTTTCGATAAATAATTTTTCTGTTTATTTATCCTTAAGTGTACTTTTTCATGCCTTTGATATTTGGAGTGTCAGGGATGTTCAACTCTGGAAATCTTTTTCACGAGTTTTGGAGTAGACAGGATTACCTTCATGACGATATATAGTGTCCCATCCAAACTTGTTCCCTTGTACTCCTTCTGCTTCGCTGAACTTCGGGTCAATTTAGACCATTTGATTATTATTTATTTTTCCCACTCTTTTCCTTGATAATTTTCAGCGCGTTACCATGACATTTAAATTGGGAGCGCAAGACCAGTCAGTTTCTTGAAACCCACTCCTCATTGATGATCTACTCGAGACGCTCGTCACCCATGACCTTCGTTTTCCACTCATTCATGTCATTTTGTGCTCCATTTGCTTCGCACAACTTTCTCGACACGTGACCCGATTTTATTTCACTCCACGACGTCACATTCATTTTCCAACTTGATTTGTGGGTCCTCTGTCGACCAAAACCTGTCAGTCCCAATTAAGGACATGGCCCACATTGAGCCTACTACCCGTCCGTCACTTGTGTCCCATTTATTGGAATCCTCATGTGCTACTTATTTACACATGATCATCGACACCTAATTTTAATTCTATTTTCGCACGATGTCCGATTTTGACCCAATCCGACTCCACCAAGTCCAATCCAGCTTCGTGCTCCCCCCATCAGGACACCCTCATATTTTCTGCCCAAAAATATTAAGTGCTTATTTTATCTATTTTTTTTAAATATTTAATGGGAAATTTCTCATTGATTATTTCTCTTGGAATACCCTATTTCTCCAAATTATTCCTAGCCTTTAGATCCTACAAACTAATCCCATCCATTGATTTCCCCCCCACATGGACTTCCCACCTCAGCCAATATTGGCCGGCCCTAACTATTGTGGAAAGCAACTTTATTCTCTCTCTCCTTCTCACATTTAATGTTTATCATTATCTCTCTCTCTCTCTACCTAATATTTCCCACACAAACAAAAGCTATATCAAAACCCAACACAGCAGCATGCTTCCCCGACATCTTCCTCCTTCCCGACCACCATTGCTGAACCGACCCCCTCCTCCTGGTCAGCCCACAGCCACCTCCGGCCGTAGCCGAGCATGGCCAGCCACCCACATTAGGCCATCTCCATCTCCTCTCCTCTCCTCTCCTCCTCCATTTCGAAACACCACAACCAACCATCACCACCTTCAACACCATCCCGACCACCATCCTCATCTGTGCGCCGCCACCACCTGTGCAGCTTCGCCGTGGCCTCGCCGTGGCCTCGTCGTGGCCTCGCCGTGGCCAGGCCGGCCTAACCACGCCCGGCTAGCGTGCCTCAGCGCAGCAGCGCGTGGCAACGCAAGCAAGCGCGCACGCGTGCGGGCATGCACGCCGCTGTCGCGTCCTCGTCGGCCACGCCCGACGTGGCCATGGCCTCCCCCCACAGCCCACGAGCTCCGACGACCCCCCTGGGTCCGCCCTCTTCTCTTCCAGCGCGACCTATGGGCGATTCGTGCGTTTTGCACGACGTCCCGTCGTGACGCGCGCGTTTGGAACTCAGAATTCGCGCCCCGTCGCAGCGACTTCGCGCGCATTTTCCTGGAGATTCGACCATTGGATCGGCGATTTCTTCGCTCCGTCGCAATCCCGGTATATCCACCTTCATCCTTGTCAATTATCGTCCGTTAATTTTATCGTTTGATACATGAAAACCGGCCACCAAGTTGACCGTTTAAATTGTATTAAATTTGGACAGTTTCGCGGGACCAACTTCGTCAGCTTGTATCTCCTCCACCGTAGCTCCGTTTGGCGTGTTACCAGTTTCTATGCGAAGCTGGTATAACCCTCTTACTACCCCTCCAGTTTCGTTTCATTGTGAGCTTGTTTGACTGGTTGAATTCGACGCCAAAGTTGGTCGTCCGAATTCGTAATTTCCAACTTGTAAAATTCTATTTTTGAATACGGGACTCCAGATTTCATTTTTGACACCACCATTAGATTCGTGGCGTCGTTCTGGCATGTTTTCATATAAAATTTGTTAGATTTGGAGAACGTGGGCCCGGACACGCATTTCGGTGCAAAGCGGGTCCCACTTTCTGGGTCAACGGGACTTTTTGACGCCGGCTCATCGGAATCCAATTTCGGATATACCGTTGAGTTCGTATCTTCATTATGGACTCGTTGACATATAATTTGCTAGGTTTTGGTGGACATTGGATCGGGCACGCATTTCGGTGCAAGTTAGATACCAATGTCCAGGCCAACGGGTCATTTTGAGATCGGCTCATCGGAATCCAATTCCGAATATATCGTTGAGTTTGTATCATCATTCTGGACTCGTTGACAGGTAGTTTGCTGAGTTTTGAGAACTTTGGCTCCGGCACGTATTTCCGTGCAAACCGAAATTCCAAGTTCTGGTCAACGGGCCAAATTGAGATCGGGTCAACGGAATCCAATTCTGGAGATACCTTTGGGTTCATATCGTCATTCTGGTTTCGTGGACATATAATTTGTTATATTTTATAGACTTGTTTTCTTGCACGTATTTCGGTGCAAAACGGCTCCGACACGGACACCGTTTTGACCTGAAATTACCTTTTTGCCCTTGTGTCCAAATTGGACCGATGGGTAGGCTATCCTAGCTAATTTGACTATTCTAGACACGTTGGCGATGTTCATTTCATCGTCCGAAAATGTTTGTTGATAGTTTCTCTAAGTTTAGCCTTTTTAATAATTATAATTAATTCATATAATGCTCGTATTTCGGGATTAGTACAACGAAACTGAGCTCAGTCAATTCCAGTGATCTCACATTACTGAAATTGACAAGATGGGCACGTGGATCACCATAATAAGATTATCAACCTTACCGTTGATATTTTTATCTCGGTTTGCGTGTCGTAAGTTTCGACGTACAAATAACGAAGTACACTTTATTCTTTAATAATTAGACTAGATTGACCCTGCTTGACCAAAGTTGACAAGTTGACCCAAAGTCAACTGTGAGTCAACTCTTGACCTAGTTTGACTAGATTATCGACCGGAGTTGACCTAGGGTTAATTTGACTAGAAGAACCTAGGATAAAATAGATTGTTTATAGAGACTCTTTTAATATAACTTGAACACCTTGTAACTTGTGTTGCTTTAAATAGGACTCTGTGGCTTCAGTTGGACCCTCTATACTTATCAGCTCAGGACCACAGGCGAGTACATTTACTGATAGTTTTCATTGTCTTGATATCTACTATATCCGATTCAGTCGTAGTGTTATACTTGATTCATGACACGACAGTTCATGGACTAGTATACATCGGATCCTGTCATGAGATGTTATTCCTGGACTTTCTTGGTATATGGGTATGAGATATTTCTGTGTTCCTGTACTTATATAGACACACATTGGGAGTGGGCTGGCCCCCTGCTCCCGAACCCCGTGTCATGACGTGCCATGTCCGGATTCGTGATACTATTCGGGGGATATATTGGAGGAATTATTAGAGGTTATGTGATCGAAGCCCCATGTCACTATTTTGCTAGCGCCACCCTCACCTCACGTAGGGTGTAGCAGATACTCCATGTCCATGTTATCCAGGTTGGCCGGCATGTCCCTTTCCAGATTTTCATGTGATTGTCGGGCCAAGTGGATAACCCTACCATGATTCCCTAGCCGATCACATATCGCTCTAATAATTCAAATCACTTTTTATTTATTGTTGTCATATCTTATATTCCAGTTCACCTTTACTTACTGTACTTTCACCATGTTATGATTCATTTCTCATATGCTCTACCTGTCTTTTATACTGTACCATGATGATGGGACTAGGTTTTGTTTGGAAGAAGGGTTACAATCCCGGTCCTTGTTTGGTTTAAGGGTTGTAACTCGGCTTTCGAATGGTTCCCAAGTCGCCTATACTCTTTGTCTTGTATTTCATTATTACTGTCTCTTATAGTATTTGTCAATTCACATGGAACTGCTGTTGGTGTTTGTACTTGCTCATTTTCCTGACAGAATACGTTGACAAATTTTACAGATAGTTTGGAGGTGCCTGCTAGCCTAGAGGAGACACATTAGAGGTTGTTTAGTTAGTGTTTCTCAGTTGTCCGGAGTTGTATTTATTTTATGGATTACTGTATTTGAGTTTTGAGATGTATTTCTGAGTTTGTATCTTAGACACTTATATTTCTCTCTGTTGTACCTCTTTTGGATTTTATGTTTTATCTATCTTCCTTTATGCTCTACCTTAGATGTGATTGAGACTGTATCTGCTATGTCACCCCCATTTGGGGAGTATAAACTGTTAGTCTTATACTATTAGATGCATTGAGACCTAGGACAGCGTTCTACCGTCGACACTGCGGCGTAGGCTGGGCGTTGTTACGTTTTCGTGCCCTAACCCTAGGGTACGGGTCGTGACACCACCAGTCGAACATCTGCAGGAAGAGGCTAGGTTACTGCCTAGTCTGTGGGTCTGCCACCCACCAAGTGAAGGACTGCCCCATGTCAGGCCACCGGCCCGGAACCAACCAGCAGAGAGCTCCCCTACCTACTCAGCAACAACAGTTTGGACAGCACCAGTAAAAGACTGGACGAGCTTTTGCCCTAGCAGCTGATGAGCAGGAGCCAGAGCAGGAACCCACCGCAGATGTCATAACAGGTTCCATTTATGTGTTTTCACATCCTGCTCTAGCATTATTTGATTCGGGTGCATCATATAGTTTCATATCATCCAAGTTTATATCTGCACACCACATAGGTTCGGGACTTAGCAAGGTGATTAGTAGGGTTATGACCGGTGGTGGACCCATACCCATCACTGAGGCTTGTAATTGTCCCATAACCATCTCTGGTCATCAGTTCTCAACACCTTTACTAGTGATGCCCTTGTCCAACTATGATGTAGTCCTAGGGATGGACTGGTTAAGTTAACAGCATGCGCTGATAGATTGTCACCGAGGTTGTGTCATCTTCAGCCCACCAGGAGAACCGGAGTTTGAAATCTCTCGGGCTCCGGAAGATATGAAGAGTATTTCCTACTCCTCTATCACCGAAGAACCCGGGCCTCCTCACCCTATCATTGCGGAATTTATGGATGTCTTTCCAGATAGTCTTCCAAGATTGCCGCCGGATCGAGGTGTGGAATTTACTATCGATCTAGTACCCGGCTCTTCCCCTATTTCTCGGGGATGCTACAGAGTCAACCCCAAGGAGGCTAAGGAGATGAATGATCAGATCGACGAGCTGAAGTCGCAAGAATTTATCAGAGACGGAGCTTCTGTTGCCTCCCTTCCCGAAAATTTTCAAAATATTTTTTTATTTATTTATTTGATTTAAAATGGTGATTTTTGGATTTTTTTATAAATAATTATTTAGTTAATTGTTACGGTAGATGATTTTATCCATGGTGGAGTTTTGGAGTACAAAACGACAAAGAATTGTGGCACGGGAGAGGTAGCAGTGTGCCTTGACTAGTGTACTAGCCATGCCTGGGGAGACTTAACCATAGGGACGTCCTAACTAGGAAAACCAGGCCAAGTTGCGACTTAACCCGCACCGAAGAGTTATTTATTATTTAATTATATTATTGAGTTTTAGGAATCCGGTTATATCGAACCTGTCCAGATTAGACCCAAGTCAAATCCAAGCCTATGTAGGCGTGTAGAAAGATCAAAGACGGCCATGTAGATATTTTAGGTGTGTGCAAATATTTCTTAGGACTTGACGAATATTTTCTAAATAGATAATAGTTCTGTATTAATATTTAAATGGGTTTTCGAATAACTGTACGGAATTCTAGGGCCAGATGAGGTATGTTCACCAAGGACTATTAGTGGACAATTTAGTTGGTTATTATTATTATTATTATTATTATTATTATTATTATTATTATTATTATTATTATTATCATTTTGTTATTATTATTATTATTCCTATTATCATTATCATTATTGTTATTATTATTATTATTCTTATTATTATTATTATTATTTTGTTATTATTATTATTATTCTTATTATCATTATCATTTTGTTATTATTATTATTATTCTTATTATCATTATCATTTTGCTATTATTATTAGTTTTATTATTATCATTATCATTATTGTTATTATTATTATTATGATTATTATTATTGTTATTATTATTATTATTATTATTCTTATTATCATTATCATTTTATTATTATTATTATTATTATTATTATTATTATTACTATCATTATCATTATTGTTATTATTATTATTATTATTATTATTATTATTATTATTATTATTATTATTATTATTATTATTATCATTATTATATATTTTGTGTGAATATATATATATATATATATATATATATATATATATATATATATATATATATATATATATATATATATATTGTAAATATAATATATATTACATATATGTAAGTGTGTATAATTGAATATACCTGTATTTATCTATATATATAATATTATATATGTATATATATATATATATATATATATATATATATATATATATATATATATATATATATATATATATATATATATATATATATATATATATATATAAGGGTAAGTATTGTGTGTAAATATATATAGGTATTATACATATGAGAGTATTATATATTAATAAGTAATGAAAAAGAAAAAGAAAAAAGAAAAACAAATTAGAAAACAAAAGGGGGCAGCCTAGCCAAAGCCAGGCCAGCCCAGCCCAAGCCAGGTCGGCCCAGCCCAGGCCAACACCCCAGGATAGAACCCTCGGTTTTCCAAAAGGCCCCGACCCCTGTTTTGGTTGCAGCATCGGTTATACATAATACGTATATATAAGCGGCAGTTCGAAAGGAAGAAGGACTCAACAAACCCTAACCGAAACTTACGCCGTGCCACCATGGATGCTGGGCGACCCACCCTGGGCCTGCGCGCACCGCCGCGCGCGGCCAAGGCCGCGGAGGCAGCGTGCGCACACGCGCTAATCGGGAAAACGACAGAGACAGCACCAGCAAGGTGCAGTCTTCGTGACATGCGTCCCGCTATTCCGGGCGACGTGGTCGCACACTGTAAGTTTCGAAAGCTGCGTAACGCCTTCGTGGTCTTGTGGGCTTTGAAAGAATTCAAATTGGTCGCGTGTGCGCGACGAATTTGATGCGTATCCGTCGAAATTCACCGTATCGTGCACGTTACAAATTCTCTAATTACTTTGTGCACGCTCATCAGATCGAGACGAAACTTGCGCCAACAGGACCGTATCATTTTTTTGGTCCTGTATGCCAAGTTTGGTCCAATTCTGAGACAGTTGAATCCGACGTCGTTTTGCGGGCCCTACGGTCCCGCTCAACGGGCGATTTTGTGCACGGCCCGCCGAAATCCAACTCTGGACATACGGTTGAGTTTGTATCGAAAAACTGGATCCGTAGACATATAGTTTGACGACTTTAGAGACCATTGACCCTGGCACGCTTTTCGGTGCAAAACGGGTCCAACGACGGATATCGTTTTTTGCCCGAAATTACCGTTTTGCTCCTGTGTCCAGAATTGGACTTAGGGACAGGCAATCCTAGCTAATTTGACTATTCTAAGAACTTTGGTACTATTTATTTCAGCATTCGGAGACTTCTACATGTGTTGACTGATTGTGGCTTATCGAGTGGTATGGTATTATTGGTTTCTCCAGCTAAGGACCTCAGGCAAGTGCACTTTCTGATTGCTTTTCAATTCATAGTAGTCTTTTCATTTCATGTCTATACATATATCTTGCTGCTTGTTGACACGCTCGTCACACGGAGTAGTCGGGAGGAGAAATACTAAGTAAATACGTGAACAAACCCAATTGCATTACTGAACGATAGCTAAGTCATACACACGCACGTATAATTTAGCCGTACCATTACTGAACGATAGCCATCGTATGATGTGCCGTATTAGTCCAGCCGTTCACGTATTAAAAGGTATTTCACACCACCTAGATAGATGTCTTTTATTAGTTTTTTCCTTGTTTACTTTTCTATCGTGCTATGTCATCAGTTTTCTTGCTAGCTTTCATCTCTCATATGCTATTTTCGTGTCTTGTTAATTCTATTATGTTTTGCATTATCGTCGGTTTGTGTACTTGTTCCAATCCTGACTGGATAACCAACATTTTTCAGGTTTAGCCGTGATCACTCTTAGCACTG
>JANAVB010034019.1:1035394-1277894 GCA_029216955.1 Iris pallida | reverse complement strand
GATCTACTCGAAGGCGGAGGAAGAGCATGAAGAGCACTTGAGGAAAGTGCTGAGTACCTTGAGGAAGGAGAAGCTCTATGGTAAGCTATCCAAATGTGAATTCTTTTTAGACAAGGTAGAATTTTTTGGCCATGTTGTCACAGGAAAAGGAATTTCGGTGGATCCAAAGAAGATAGCTGCTATTGAGAAGTGGACTGCACCAAGCTCGGTTGCAGAGATCAGGAGCTTTCTGGGACTAGCTGGCTACTACCGAAAGTTCGTGAAGGATTTCTCCAAGATTGTGGAGCCAATGACGAAGCTTACCAGGAAGAACGAAGAGTTCATATGGTCTGAAGCGTGCCAGTCAGCTTTTGACGAACTGAAGAAGAGGCTCACAACTGCGCCGATACTTGCGCTACCCGCAGGTACCGGTGGTTTCTCAATCTATAGTGATGCTTCCGGAAAAGGACTGGGTTGCGTTCTTCAACAACACGGGAAAGTGATTGCCTATGCATCTAGACAATTGCGGACTCATGAAAAGAACTACCCCACACATGACTTGGAGCTTGCAGCAGTGATATTTGCTTTGAAGCTTTGGAAGCACTACCTGTATGGAGAGAGAGTGGAAATATTTACGGACCACAAAAGTCTGAAATATGTTTTCACTCAGAAGGAGCTGAACATGAGACAAAGACGATGGCTGGAGCTAATGAAGGATTTTGATATCAACCTGCAGTATCATCCGGGTAAGGTTAATGTTGTTGTAAATGCACTTAGTCGTTACCCAATGGCGATGTTCTTGACCAAGGAGCGCCATTTGCTGGAGGACATGGAGAAGCTTGGATTGGAAATTGTACTGCCTGAGGAGGAAATGAAGAAGCTTGGAAGAGAAGCCATCGTACCAGGAGATGAATCATCATTGATGCAGTTGCAAGTACATTCGAGTCTTATGGACAGGATCAAGGAGACACAATTCCAAGACGAGATGCTTTGCAAACTCAGAGACGAAGTGCTGGCAGGAACACTTGAAGGATTCTCAATCGCCAGTGACGGAGCATTGAAGAATGGTATGAGGCTGTGCGTACCAACTGGCGAACTGAGAAACGAGCTAATGCAAGAAGCGCACCAGTCGCAGTATTCCATACACCCTGGAGCCAACAAGATGTACCGGGATATACGGACTATAGTATGGTGGTACGGAATGAAGAAGGACGTATCCAGGTATGTGGCTAGATGTTTAATTTGTCAGCAAGTTAAAGCCAGCAGGCAGAGACCAGCAGGATTATTGCAGCCGCTTGACATTTCGGAGTGGAAATGGGAGCACATAACGATGAATTTTGTATCGGAACTGCCTCGATCCCAAGGAGGAAAGGATGCCATCTGGGTTATAGCGGACCGACTGACGAAGTCAGCTCACTTTATCCCCTTCAAGGTTGGTTTATCCACCGAAAAGTTGGCAGCACTGTACATGCGGCACATCTACCGGATTCATGGAGTTCCGGTAAGTATCGTATCTGACAGAGATACCAGGTTTACTTCTCACTTTTGGAAGAGTTTGCATGACAGCTTGGGAACCCAACTGAAGTTCAGCACCGCCTATGTCACGACCCGCACCCTGATTAGGGGCACGAGAAGCGGTTACGTCCAGCCTACGCCGCAGAATCGGCGGTAGAACGCTGTATATAGGGTCTGTAAATGCTACGTCTAAACAGATAAATGTACATGTGCAGTATATACACTCCGAACGGAGGAATAGGGCAATACTGCCTCAATCACATAATCAAAACTAAGGTAGAAAGCATGGAAAAGATATGATAGAAATAAACAGGAAACGAGTCCAGAAAGTATCCACAAGTCACAGCTAACACAAGTCCAAAGTCTCAGAAATATAATATAAGTACTACAACTGAAATATAAACAGCTGGCTCGCAGGCCAGGCAAACCTACTAGCTAAGCTACTCTGGGTGGGCAAAGTCAAGAGGCTCTACTACTAAGCCTCTAACTAAGTCAAGCTCCTCGGTCTCTGCCCCGTAATAAGTAGGGCAGTCATCCTCTAAGTCATCTGTAAAATTTGTCAACGTATCCTGTCAGGAAAATGAGCAAGTACAAAACACCAACAGCAGTTCCATGTGAATTGAGAAATACTATAAGAAACAGTAATAATGAAATACAAGACAAAGAGTAAGGGCGACTTGGGAACCATTCGAAAGCCGAGTTACAACCCTTAAACCAAACAAGGACCGGGGTTGTAACCCTTCTTACGAACAGAACCTAGTCCCATAACCAAGGTACAGTATAAGAGACAGATAGAGCATATGAGAATGAATCGTAGCATGGTAAAAGTACAGTAAGTAAAGCTGAAACTGGAAATGTATATCATGATGTGAGTACTGTAAAGGACGATAATGTATATATATAGGATGACTTGGGAACTATTCGGAAGCCGAGTTACAACCCTTAAACCAAACAAGGACCGGGGTTGTAACCCTTCTTCCGAACAGAACCTAGTCCCCTAAGATAAAAATATAAAAGGTGCCTTGAATTATTAGTGCGTCATGTGATCGGCTTGGGAAGGCTTTCCATCTGACCAGCTATGAACCATGATGAAACGATAAGGCCGGTCACCATGGAAAGCCATGAACCGTGGGGTCAGGCTTTACCCGTCGTGAGGTGAGGGTATAGCTAAGAACCATGAGTACCATAAAACCATGTGGGAAATGATCACACAACCACTAATAACTCCACATCCCCCGACTAGTATAAAAGGATCCGGACATAACACGTCATGACACGGGACTTAAAAGCAGGTGATCAGCCCACTCCTAAGTCCATGTCTATACAAGTACAAGAATACTGAAATATCACATACTCATATACCAAGGAAGACAAGGAATAACATCTTATGACTGGATCCGACGTATACTAGTCCGTGAACCGTCGTGTCGGGAATCATGTAAAACACTACAACTGAATCGGATATAGTAGATATCAAGACAATGAAAACTATCAGTGAATGTACTCGCCTGTGGTCCTGAGCTGATAGGGTGAACAGATGCTCAGAGCGATCACAGACCTAAGATAAGATACTATAAGTCAAACAGGACTAAATGCTGAAAAAGAAACTAATACAAGCCATGAATGCAAGTCTAAGTCAAAACTAGGTCAATCTAGGTCTAACTGAGTCATACTAGGCCATACTGGTTCATACTAGGTCATACTAGGTCACTGGAAGTCATTCCAAGTCAAACTAGGTCAATCGGGATCAACGGTTGACTTACAGTTGACTTCGGTCAAAAAGTCAACTCTGGTCAACCCTGGTCAACTATGGTCAACTATGGTCAACTTTAGGTCAAACCTAGGTCAAACAAGTCTAATGTTGACCAACTGTTGACTTTCAGTCAATTGGTCAAGTCTCGGTTGGTTTCGGTCAAATCGGGTCGCTTTAAGGCTAAGTTTGACCTTCGGTTGACTTTTGTTGACTTTTGGTCAAAACGGTCAACCGACGTCAAAACTAGTCTTAGAGTACCATATTTGATCATTACCAACCACGGGGATCAAGTTCTAACACTATCTTAGGCTTCTAACACAAAATCCCACTTCTAGGCAAAAACTAGCATTTACCCTTTTTCCTATTTCTACGTCATGAATTTACCCTTCTATCTACCACACTCACCCACACTCATACACAACACTCACACACAACACTTCACCCTCACATAAACCTCTCTACAAGTCTCATAATAGGTTTCCTATTAGTTTGCACATAGGCTAACTATAGGCACTCACTAATAGGTTCTCACACACACACACAACTCACAAATACTCCTCACAACTACACACACACACAACTAACTAATATGGACTGTTTTTGGACAGCCCCTAACCCTCTCTCAACATCACACAACATCCACCATCATCTATATATATTCCCACACAATTAAACCACATATATATACCAATATATATATAACAACATATATATATATATCAACATATATAATACTAGTTGTATACTTAAATAGAATTGAACTCTCAACCAACTCTCAAACAAAACTCCCACTAAAATCTGAACCAAACCTGGGATTAAGTTCTCCCCCCTTCAAACATCACCACAACACCATATATTCCATATAAATATACCCCTTATACAACCATATATATATATATATATATATATATATATATATATATATATATATATATATATATATATATATATATATATCAATATATATATATATATATATATATAGATGCATAAAACTAATTGTACATCACCATTAACTTGCAAAACTCAACCAAAACATCCCCCACACATTCAGCCCAAATCTGGACAGCCACTTATATGCCCCATAACCCATCACAACATCACACAAATTAATCACCATTTATATATATATATATAGAATGATATATATATATATAACTATATATATACCAAAACACATAGAAATAATATGATACATTAAGATACTCTCATGGATCATCTCTACAACATTAAAAATCTGAGATTAAAAGAAAAACCACACAAAACCAATATTTAAACATCATTCATGGATCAAAAGGGGGCTTTTTCCTAATAGGACACAAGCCTACAAGTGGACACTCCTAAGAATGTCTAAAGGACACAAAAATGGTTTCTAATGGTGGAATCACCCTAAGAATCATCATGGAGGGTTCCTACATGATCTATATGAGAAAAGAATAAGTTTTGGGGAAGGAATCACCTTGGTTTGAGAGCAAAAATCAATGGAGCTTTCAAAAGCAAATGGAGCCTTTGGAGAAGAAGAAGAAATAGATTGGAATGAAATGATAAAGTGATTTTTTTCTCTCTCCACCCTATCACCATGTTGTGGCCGGCCATACATGGTATTCCTCCTATTTTGTCCTATATGAATAATTACAAGTTTGCCCTCCAATTAATTAAATGGTCCAAAAATGGGAAATGGTTAAACCGGGGGTAGTTTAGTCAAACCTAAACCACTAATCTCTAACTAATAATTAACTAAAATAATGGTCTAGTCTCTAACCAAAATATCTAACATATGGGCCATGGTTAGCTAGTGTGTGGGCCCGCTAAGGTCAAAATATCCCGGGTCCCCGAAACAAGTCAAAACAAGTCGAAACGAATTGAAATTCGAACCCGATTCAAATAACCCCAAAATAATACAAATAATAAATAAATAATTTCAAAATAATTTTTAAAGTGAAAAATTACCAAAATACCCCTGTTTGTGAAAACTGGGGGTGTCAAATCAATCCACCTTAAAAAAAATTCGTCCTCGAAATTAAAACCAACAAAAGTAAAATCTCAAATTCACAAGTCATGGCAAAAAATTTAAATGATTAAAATCTCAGAAATCAAAGCAAGAACTAAATGACTAAATTTATAAATTTTAAAATACTCACAATATAAGTCTATCCACCTTAAAAGAATCATTCAAAAACTTAAAATGAAGCAACACAAAAAAAAAAATTCATGCAATTTGATAATCGTACGCGTCTGTCCAATAATCATGATACCCAGAATCTCCGTCATGCCAGTGAGCAAGGCTACGATAATCACAGAGTCCTCAACTATGGTACATACCTCTAGAATCATGGTATTTAAAATTTTTGCATTGCCGTATGCTTGGCAGCGAAAACCTTAAATTCTCACACCCGAGAAATATGACCATAATCCGACTATATGTCCTCACTATGCCTGCTAGCATGACCCTAGAGGATTCTAAAATCTCAAAATCGAGACGACCTAGCCCATACGACTTATCTCAAAAAACTACATCACAAGAGCAATTTTTTTTCTTTCAAACAGACAAGGAACAGATGGAATCGAATTTCAAACAGTAAATAAGGAAGCAAATGCGGAAAGGAGATCGAAAGATCGGAACCTGCACTCCGCCCTGCTACTGCCTGAGAGGGCTCAACTGCCATGACGAATGCACGCCCCTGCTGGCCTCCTCTAGCCTGCCGTACTCTATCCTGGCCCGCCTGTCTGGCTGCACGGGCAGTACAGTCCCTCACCTGGTGATCTGGAGCTCCACAGAACAGGCAAACTCCCAGCTTCATCCTACAAACATCCCGGGTGTGCCCTATCTTCTTGCAGAAAGCACACTGGACGACCTGCCTCTTGCCCTGACCCTGCTGCTGGTCGTCACGTGCTAGTACCTGACGTACTCTGTCCGCACGGGCTCCCCTCAGGTGCTGCTAAAAATACTGCTGGTGCGTCTGAAGTGGAGGACCTCTCCGCTGAACTGCTGGTCCTCTGGCCGGCTGTGCTCTGTCCTGAACTCCTCGGGCTTCCCGGGAACGGCAGTCCTTCAGCTGGTGATCGGACGCCCCATAGTATAAACAGGCGCCCGATCTCTTCCTGCACACCTCTACAGTGTGCCCTGGCCTCCCACAAAAATGGCACTGTGCTGCTGGCCTCTGTCTCTGACACTGATACTGAACTGGGGTATCCTGAACTGTACCCGGTACAACCCTCTCCACTGCGGCCATGGCTAACTGGTACGAGTTCTCCATGGTCTGTCTCAGCACCTCTGTCTGGCGCTGCTGTGTCTGCAACATCTGCTGCAGGAGTGCCATCATCCCCTGGGTGTCCGTCGGTAGCTGGGGCGGCGGTGGAAGAATGTCCGGGATGACCATAGACGGTCCCGCTGCTGAAGGTGGAAGACCTCCAGGGATCATCGCTGCTGGTACTGCTGCTGCTGCTCCCGCCGGAAGGGCAGGAACTGATGGGGCTGCTCCCCCAGCTGGAGGTGGAAGACCTCCGGGAATTGCCACCTCTACTCCTGCCTGAAGGGCAGGAACCGATGCTGCTGTACTCTCTACTGTCGGTCCCGTAGCCGGAGGTGGAGGACCTCCCTGATCTGACCTCCCTGGAACTGAGCTCGGGCCCGCTGCCTGAGATCGTGTAACTGTCATCCTGAAGATGAATGGAACCCAAGAGATCAATATGGCACATGATAGGAATATCAAAGACGGACAATTAAATTTAATGCAAGGAATTTGTCATGGTAATCAAAAGATCAGAATCTCCTAACATGTAATTGAGTAACTCCTATCATACCCTAGTCCTATATCCTAATCGCAGGCTCGTAATTAGCACTCTAAATCGAGCACCATTACGAGTTCGCACTAGTTGCAACACTGACGTGCATGGGCCACCACAAAAACGTGTCACGACCCGCACCCTGATTAGGGGCACGAGAAGCGGTTACGTCCAGCCTACGCCGCAGAATCGGCGGTAGAACGCTGTATATAGGGTCTGTAAATGCTACGTCTAAACAGATAAATGTACCTGTGCAGTATATACACTCCGAACGGAGGAATAGGGCAATACTGCCTCAATCACATAATCAAAACTAAGGTAGAAAGCATGGAAAAGATATGATAGAAATAAACAGGAAACGAGTCCAGAAAGTATCCATAAGTCACAGCTAACACAAGTCCAAAGTCTCAGAAATATAATATAAGTACTACAACTGAAATATAAACAGCTGGCTCGCAGGCCAGGCAAACCTACTAGCTAAGCTACTCTGGGTGGGCAAAGTCAAGAGGCTCTACTACTAAGCCTCTAACTAAGTCAAGCTCCTCGGTCTCTGCCCCGTAATAAGTAGGGCAGTCATCCTCTAGGTCATCTGTAAAATTTGTCAACGTATCCTGTCAGAAAAATGAGCAAGTACAAAACACCAACAGCAGTTCCATGTGAATTGAGAAATACTATAAGAAACAGTAATAATAAAATACAAGACAAAGAGTAAGGGCGACTTGGGAACCATTCGAAAGCCGAGTTACAACCCTTAAACCAAACAAGGACCGGAGTTGTAACCCTTCTTACGAACAGAACCTAGTCCCATAACCAAGGTACAGTATAAGAGACAGATAGAGCATATGAGAATGAATCGTAGCATGGTAAAAGTACAATAAGTAAAGCTGAAACTGAAAATGTATATCATGATGTGAGTACTGTAAAGGACAATAATGTATATATATAGGATGACTTGGGAACTATTCGGAAGCCGAGTTACAACCCTTAAACCAAACAAGGACCGAGGTTGTAACCCTTCTTCTGAACAGAACCTAGTCCCCTAAGATAAAAATATAAAAGGTGCCTTGAATTATTAGTGCATCATGTGATCGGCTTGGGAAGGCTTTCCATCTGACCGGCTATGAACCATGATGAAACGATAAGGCCGGTCACCATGGAAAGCCATGAACCGTGGGGTCAGGCTTTACCCGTCGTAAGGTGAGGGTATAGCTAAGAACCATGAGTACCATAAAACCATGTGGGAAATGATCACACAACCACTAATAACTCCCCATCCCCCGACTAGTATAAAAGGATCCGGACATAACACGTCATGACACGGGACTTAAAAGCAGGTGATCAGCCCACTCCTAAGTCCATGTCTATACAAGTACAAGAACACTGAAATATCACATACTCATATACCAAGGAAGACAAGGAATAACATCTTATGACTGGATCCGACGTATACTAGTCCGTGAACCGTCGTGTCGGGAATCATGTAAAATACTACAACTGAATCGGATATAGTAGATATCAAGACAATGAAAACTATCAGTGAATGTACTCGCCTGTGGTCCTGAGCTGATAGGGTGAACAGATGCTCAGAGCGATCACAGACCTAAGATAAGATACTATAAGTCAAACAGGACTAAATGCTGAAAAAGAAAACTAATACAAGCCATGAATGCAAGTCTAAGTCAAAACTAGGTCAATCTAGGTCTAACTGAGTCATACTAGGCCATACTGGTTCATACTAGGTCATACTAGGTCACTGGAAGTCATTCCAAGTCAAACTAGGTCAATCGGGATCAACGGTTGACTTATAGTTGACTTCGATCAAAAAGTCAACTCTGGTCAACCCTGGTCAACTATGGTCAACTATGGTCAACTCTAGGTCAAACCTAGGTCAAACAAGTCTAATGTTGACCAACTGTTGACTTTCAGTCAACTGGTCAAGTCTCGGTTGGTTTCGGTCAAATCGGGTCGCTTTAAGGCTAAGTTTGACCTTCGGTTGACTTTTGTTGACTTTTGGTCAAAACGGTCAACCGACGTCAAAACTAGTCTTAGAGTACCATATTTGATCATTACCAACCACGGGAATCAAGTTCTAACACTATCTTAGGCTTCTAACACAAAATTCCACTTCTAGGCAAAAACTAGCATTTACCCTTTTTCCTATTTCTACGTCATGAATTTACCCTTCTATCTACCACACTCACCCACACTCATACACAACACTCACACACAACACTTCACCCTCACATAGACCTCTCTACAAGTCTCCTAATAGGTTTCCTATTAGTTTGCACATAGGCTAACTATAGGCACTCACTAATAGGTTCTCACACACACACACAACTCACAAATACTCCTCACAACTACACACACACACAACTAACTAATATGGACTATTTTTGGACAGCCCCTAACCCTCTCTCAACATCACACAACATCCACCATCATCTATATATATTCCCACACAATTAAACCACATATATATACCAATATATATATAACAACATATATATATATCAACATATATAATACTAGTTGTATACTTAAATAGAATTGAACTCTCAACCAACTCTCAAACAAACTCCCACTAAAATCTGAACCAAACCTGGAATTAAGTTCTCCCCCCTTCAAACATCACCACAACACCATATATTCCATATAAATATACCCCTTATACAACCATATATATATATATATATATATATATATATATATATATATATATATATATATATATATATATATATATATATATATATATATATATATATATCAATATATATATATATATATATATATATAGATGCATAAAACTAATTGTACATCACCATTAACTTGCAAACTCAACCAAACAATCCCCCACACATTCAGCCCAAATCTGGACAGCCCCTTATATGCCCCATAACCCATCACAACATCACACAAATTAATCACCATTTTTATATATATATATATATATATATATATATATATATATATATATATATATATATATTATATATATATATATATATATAATGATATATATATAACTATATATATACCAAAACACATAGAAATAATATGATACATTAAGATACTCTCATGGATCATCTCTACAACATTAAAAATCTGAGATTAAAAGAAAAACCACACAAAACCAATATTAAACATCATTCATGGATCAAAAAGGGGGCTTTTTCCTAATAGGACACAAGCCTACAAGTGGACACTCCTAAGAATGTCTAAAGGACACAAAAATGGTTTCTAATGGTGGAATCACCCTAAGAATCATCATGGAGGGTTCCTAAATGATCTACATAAGAAAAGAATAAGTTTTGGGGAAGGAATCACCTTGGTTTGAGAGCAAAAATCAATGGAGCTTTCAAAAGCAAATGGAGCCTTTGGAGAAGAAGAAGAAATGGATTGGAATGAAATGATAAAGTGATTTTTTTCTCTCTCCACCCTATCACCATGTTGTGGCCGGCCATACATGGTATTCCTCCAATTTTGTCCTATATGAATAATTACAAGTTTGCCCTCCAATTAATTAAATGGTCCAAAAATGGGAAATGGTTAAACCGGGGGTAGTTTAGTCAAACCGAAATCACTAATCTCTAACTAATAATTAACTAAAATAATGGTCTAGTCTCTAACCAAAATATCTAACATGTGGGCCATGGTTAGCTAGTGTGTGGGCCCGCTAAGGTCAAAATATCCCGGGTCCCCGAAACAAGTCAAAACAAGTCGAAACGAATTGAAATTCGAACCCGATTCAAATAATCCCAAAATAATACAAATAATAAATAAATAATTTCAAAATAATTTTTAAAGTGAAAAATTACCAAAATACCCCTGTTTGTGAAAACTGGGGGTGACAGCCTACCACCCTCAGACTGACGGACAATCGAAAAGAACCATCCAGACGCTAGAAGATATGTTGAGATCCTGCGTCCTAGAATTTGGAGGGTCTTGGGAAGACCATTTGCACTTGGTAGAGTTCTCTTACAACAACAGCTACCAAGCTAGCATCGGAATGATACCGTTCGAGGCACTCTATGGACGTCGTTGCCGCACCCCTCTTGCCTGGGACGACGTCGGAGAACGAGTGTTGCTTGGACCTGAGATGGTGACCGAAGCAGCAGAGAATGTGAGAATGATTAGAGACAAGCTCAGGATAGCCCGAGACAGACAGAAGCATTGGGCCGATTACAACAGACGGCCTTTGGAGTTTGAAGAAGGCGACAGTGTATTTGTGAAGATCTCGCCCACCAGAGGAACAATCTATTTCGACAGAGCAGGAAAGTTAAGCCCCAGGTATATTGGTCCATTTGAAATACTTAACAGGATTGGAGAAGTGGTTTATCGGGTGGCTCTACCCCCAAGTCTCGAAGGCGTCCACAACGTCTTTCACGTCTCGCAGCTGAGACGCTACATCCCAGACCCGAGCCATATCTTGGACCATTCAGAGCTGGAGATTGGACCCAGCCACACAGTGCCGGAGAAACCAGTGACAATTTTGGACCGAGACGAGAAGAGGACCAGGAACACCGTGACGCCAATAGTCAGAGTGATGTGGCGGCACAACTCACCAGACGAGTCGACCTGGGAGCGAGAAGACAAGATGCAGGAGCAGTACCCGTACCTATTTGAGACTTGAGGTAATCCCTAACCTTACTTTAATTTCGAGGACAAAATTTTTAAGGAGGGAAGATTGTGAAACCCATGTTTGTAAATTAATTATTAAATAATATTTTGGTAGTGTTTTATTTTTATTATTATTAGTAAAATTATTAGTAATATTATTGTTAAATATTTTTGAGTGAAAAGGATTTCGAAAATATAAATAACATGGATTTTTGGATTTCGAACCCAGACCCGAGTCCGAACCCAGACCCAGGCCTTATGTCACCCTCATTTCCCGTATTTCGTATTTATGCTCGTATTTGGATTTTGCACGTATTTTATTTTCTCGACTTACGGATTTTGGTTTCTCATAATGGGTTTGGACCATGGCTTGGTTTTATTTTGGAGTGGGATTGGTTTGGTTTGATTTATTATAAATGGAACACCTTAACCTACACTCCTCCCTCAACACACCACAACCACCCACATTAAAACCCACCAACCTTTGCTCTCTCCTCCATAACTCCATTAATTTTCTACAACTTCTTCTTCTTCCTTCTTCCACACAACTCCCCAACCCATAGGCAAGTGCACCTTGCCAACAAATAAGCACCCAATTTTATTTGTCCATTTGATAGATTAGGACATGTAGATCAACATTAGAACTTAGAATTTTGTGAATTGGAGTCTCCATTGTTCTAGATCTAAGTTTTGATTATTTTCGGAAATCTTTGGTTTTGATCTATTAAACTTTGATTTTTGCTTGTTTTGATGCTTCCATGTGGAAGAGAATTCAATTTTACTCAAGTTAGAACTTTGAAAATCTAGATTTGGTTTTGATTTGGCAAAGTTATGAAGAATTGAAGTTCTTGGTGTTCTTGGACCTGCTCTCGGCCAGGAAGAACATCCCTCTGCCTTGCACTCTTTAGCGCATGGCCGATTGCGCACCCCCAGCCTGTGCTCTTTAGCGCAGGGCCGATTGCGTATGACCTCAGCCAGTGCTTTGCGCTGTGCTGGATTGCGCTGGCGCAAGCCATCCATGCGCAAGCCAGCCATGCGCAAGCCGACCTCTGCGCAATCCACCCTTGTGCAATCCACCCTTGCGCAATCCACCCTTGCGCAAGGTGATCCCTGCGCAGTCTACCCTTGCGCAAGGTAACCCTTGCGCAAGACAACTCTTGCGCAGCTCTTCCATGCGCAGTACACACCCTGCGCAGACCAACCCCTGACCCCTTGCACAACCTACTTGTCTATGATGAATTATTTATTTCTTTAAGCTTGGCTTTTCTATAGCCCTGTATATTGATATTTTATTAGGTATTTTACGCCCATTTTATATCCTTACGCCTTTTGTCATGAACTTGATTTTACTTATATACTTGGAATGACTATAGTACATGGCCTGGTATGACAAGGAACTAGCATAACATGACAGTGACCCGTAGTGGTGCACTCCTGACATGACCAACCTGACATGATAGTGGCCCGTCGTGGCGCACTCCTGACAAGTACCCTGACATGAATTATCTTGATAACTTGATAGTGGCCGTGGCGGCGCACTCTTGACTTGACTTGACTTGATAACTTAAATTGACCTGGCTTGACACCGTGGGTGCTCCTGCTTGCTTGCTTGTACAATCCACTGTCTTGTCTTGCATCATGTCTAGGACGTGACTTCCTGGGTACCACGGCCAGGGACTCGCGCTAAATTGGATTAGGCTAATGATTAGATCAAACTAGAACATGGAGAATTCCCAGTCACAGGCAATCTCATTATCTGGGCGCTTTAATGGACTTGTAGCTTGCCGACGAGTAGAGCACATTTCCAGCACACTGTCATGTGTTGCACCCTCTAAGTCACCTAAGGGTACATTTGTCTTCCGGGCAATGTACCCACCTGTAACTCTCAACCCGCGGAAGGATAACTGGATAGTCTGCAGGGCTTAGGACTGGGAGTTTCTTGCTTGCATCTTGTTAGTAATTAAGGCTTGTGATAACCCTAGTTAGTTAAAGTAGTAAGCCGTAGTACTTGCTTGGCCGATTGTGAAAGAATGGTGTCCAGCCCTGTCTAAGTCTTGTCTAGCCCTTGTACCTGGAACTCTTTATCATGATTGTTTTACTTATCTCTAACGATAAATGGGTAGAGACAGTGAGCTATTCAGGCGAAGGGGTACAATCCCGGTCCTTGTTTGGTTTAAGGAGTGTAACCTGGCTCCCGGAAGGGTTCCACGTCCCTAGTCGTTTGTCGCTCTGTGTACTTTTATTACTCGTACTTTCTTTATTTTTTTATGTTCTGATATGTTGGCTTTTGTTCTTATTTGTGGCCTCCTTGTGGCACTTGCTCTTTCTGGGGTTTGACCCAGCTGGTTTTGTGTGGCCAGATTTCGGAGCAGCTCCCGAGGATCTACCAAGCTTCCAGCCCAATGGTGAACACTAGACGAAACCCGGGCTACGAGTGGGTTTTCCCTTTTTGTTTTCACCCACTTATATGTAAATTTATTCTTTTGAGGCATTTAGCCGACGAGCAACTGTTAGCTCGATGCACATTTACTTACTGTCTGCCTACGGGCTGTAAACATGATTAACAAATCCTAGGGTTGATCATGTACGACTGAACTCTTGCTAGTCCTATCATTTTGTAAGACTAGCTTCATGATCATCCAATATGTAATATTTGGGACGCCTTATATATATATATTTGATGCTCTAACATCTTGTAACTCTGTTAATTGCTTGAGATTGAGACAATAGGCTTGACCTTAAGAGACTGCTGGCTTGTAGTAAACCCTCATATCCAGACAGCCGTGACCGTATTGTTGAGATATATTCTATTTCAATATACGTAGCTGGCTATGTCTGCCCCTGCTCTCCAGTATTCTGGTTCTGGGGCGTGATACGGTTTAAGTGGTGGCCCATGCAGGTCTTGTCAATCAAGAAATGTGAGGGTTTACCGAATAGATGTCTCAATCAATATTCGCCCTTGATCTCTGCTCGTATCTTTAAATCCCTGAGATTCTTGACCTGATCACATGCTTGTATCATTGATCTGTCCTGGTCCTTTCCTTACTGTTCCCTATGTCGTCTTCTTCAGCGGCATTGCTCCCGGACCTGCCAACCAGCCAGAGGAAGCTCAACAAGCACCCCAGCACCAGGAAGATCAAGCTCAGCACTCTAGAGTAGCCTCCCGAGTTATGCTTTCCGGAGGCCCAGAGCCTCTAGTTCAGGCAGCTCCGCCCGTTCAACCAGCTAGACAGGATGAGGGACCTTTGGTAGGGCTTATCAGAGAACTGCTTGTATCCCAAGATCGTCGAGGCGACGCCTTGCACCAGAAAGTTCATGATGCACTAAACCGAGGAGGTCCCCAAGGGAATCAGGCGGCCAACAGTTTCAAGCGCTTGAACCCTCCCTTCTTTGACGGCAGTGAAGATACGGTTGCCGCGAACGCTTGGCTTCAAGATACCGAAGTGGTTCTAGAAGCAGCTAGGACACCTGAAAATGAGAAGGTGGCGGTGGTACGGCTACAGTTGTTAGACTTGGCTCGCAATTGGTGGGCAGCTCAGGCCATGGGGATAGCGGCACCAGTCACTTGGGCGACGTTCAGAGAGAGGTTCCAGACGAAGTACTTCGATGCGGTGGCACGGTACGACCTGCAGACCAGATTCACCAACTTGAAGCAAGGAGGCAGGACGGTCGATGGCTATGCGACCGAGTTTTCCAGGCTGAGTAGGTTTGCCCCCACCTTGGTGGCAACCGAATTCGATAGGGCCCAGCGGTTCCAGCAGGGGCTGCATTTAGAGATATTATTAGCTGTGGAGCAGTTCGAGCACCAGACGTTCGATGCAGTATTGAAGGCAGCAAGGAGGCATGAGTATATCTCCCGGTGAATTATGGACAGGACCGGAGGCAGGAAGCAGTCCCACAACCAGATGCACCAATCTTCAGCTCCAGCCCCGGCAGCTTGGGGTATAACCATTGGAACTCCGAGGCGGGCGGCCTCAGTGACGTCGGTTCAGCATTCGACCCCGACGTACCCGCAGCAGCAGAAGCAGAAGCAGTCTTCCGCGGTGGGATATTCTCATTGCGGAAAGTCGGGCCATGTAGTGGCAGAGTGTCGTAGGGCACAGGGATTGTGCCTGGCTTGTGGAGGAGCAGACCACCAGATAGGGACCTGCCCGAATAGGGGAGGTCCATCATCATCCAACCTTTCTAGTTCTTCGGTGAGAGGACCAGTCCCAGTTCCAGTCCAGCAGCAGCAGTAGCAGCAGTACCCGAGGCCATTGTTGCCTCAGGCCCAGGCCTTTCATCAGCAGAACTAGCAGCAGTTCACCCAGGCTCCAGCACAGAACCGACAGAGGGGTTTCCAGCAGAAGGGACCCGCAGCTAGAGGTCAGGCTATGATGATGACCATGGAAGAAGAAGTTGCACCAGGTGAGGTAGTGGCAGATACTATTCTCGTCAACACCTTTCCAGCATCTGTATTATTTGATTCTGGTGCATCGCATTCATTCATGTCTGCACGATTCGCGACACGGATAGGATTGGAGCCCGAGTCATTATCAGTGAGGCTCAATATACTTACTGGTAATGGTCTTGTGGGAGTAAATCGAGTGTTTTCCTCGTGTCAGATCGTAGTTAGCGGTAGAGAGTTCTCCGCTAGGCTCATAGAGTTCCATATGGCAGACTATGATGTAGTCCTAGGCATGGATTGGTTGAGGAACCATTATGCTAGGATAGACTGCCATGTTGGCAGAGTTGTCTTTAGTATTCCCGGAGAGCCAGAGTTTTTATTTTCCAGAGGCGCCGTGGAGCCTTCTCCCCCAGTATTGCGGATGGCAGTAGCAGCAGTGCAGTTGCCCCGGATAGTTGAAGAGTTTCCAGATGTCTTCCCAGAGGAACTTCCAGGGATGCCACCAGAGCGGGAGATTGAGTTCACCATAGACTTGATCCCCGGGACAACACCAGTATCAGAGCGAGTCTACAGAATGGTACCTTCAGAGTTGGAGATTTTGTACAAGATGATTGAAGAACTCAGGACCAAGGGATTCATTCGTGCAAGTGGATCGCCTTGGGGAGCCCCGATGCTTCTTGTGGAAAAAAAAGATGGTACGTCTAGGCTATGTGTAGATTATCGTACCTTGAACTCAGTGACAATTAAGAACAGATACCCTCTCCCGAGGATAGATGACTTGTTTGATCAACTCAAGGGGGCTTCAGTTTTCTCGAAGATAGACTTGCGGTCAGGATACCACCAGATCAGAGCCAGAGAGCAGGACATCCCGAAGACGGCATTCAGATCTAGGTACGGGCATTGGAAGTTTCTAGTTATGTCTTTTGGGGCAACCAATGCGCCGGCAGTGTTCATGGACCTCATGAACCGTATTTTTATGCCTTAATTGGATCAGTTTGTGATAGTATTCCTTGATGACATCCTGGTCTACAGCAAGAGTGAAGCAGAGCACGAGCAGCATCTCAGAGTTGTCCTCCAGATTCTCAGAGAGCACCAGTTGTACGCCAAGTTCAGTAAATGCGAGTTCTGGCTCGATCGCATTTCTTACTTGGGTCACATCATTACCAGAGGAGGAGTGGAAGTGGATCCCCAGAAGATTGTGGCCATCGAGTCATGGCCAGTACCCAGCTCAGTGGCAGAAGTTCGCAGCTTTCTTGGATTGGCCGGCTACTACCGGCGGTTCGTCTCTGATTTTGCAAGGATTTCAGCACCGATGACCCAGTTGACCCGCAAGGATGTGCCGTTCGTTTGGACAGCAGAATGTCAGGAATCCTTTGAGAAGTTGAAGCGAGGTTTGATAACGGCTCCCATTCTCACACTTCCAGATGGGACCGGAGGATTCATAGTTTACTGCGATGCTTCAGGCAGAGGATTGGGATGTGTTTTGATGCAGCATGGGAAGGTAATTGCTTATGCGTCACGTCAACTCCGTGATCACGAGAAGAATTACCCGACCCACGACTTAGAGCTAGCAGCAGTAGTATTTGCACTTAAGTTGTGGAGGCACTACTTGTACGGAGACAGAGTAGAGATATTTACTGATCACAAGAGCCTGAAGTATGTTTTCACCCAGAAGGATCTTAATATGCGGCAGAGAAGATGGCTCGAGCTACTTGTGGACTATGATGTGGACTTGCAGTATCATCCAGGGAAGGCCAACGTTGTAGCAGATGCGTTGAGCCGGAGAGCCGGAGTTTATTTCTTGACGACGCAACCAGAGCTATTGGCAGATCTTCAGAAGATGAGAATTGAAGTGATTCTTCCTTCCAATGTGGCCTTGATGGCCAGCCTACAGATTCAGTCCACCATAGTTGAGAGGATCCAGACCGTACAGTTAACAGATTCCAAGATTCAGCAGCTCAGAGCAGAATACGAGGCAGGAAGAAGGCCAGAGTTATGTATTCAGGAGGATGGTACGCTTCGACACGGCACTCGTCTTTGTGTACCCAGTGGAGATATTAGACAGGAAGTCATGGCAGAGGCTCACAGTTCGCAGTACTCCATTCACCCAGGCGGCACGAAGATGTACCGAGATATCCGTCAGCACTTTTGGTGGAATGGTATGAAGAGGGAGATAGCCCGGTATGTCTCTCGATGTTTGGTTTGCCAACAAGTCAAGGCTGAACATCAGAGGCCAGCTGGACTTCTTCAACCTTTACCGATCCCAGAATGGAAATGGGAGCACATTACCATGGATTTCGTGACTGGGTTACCCAGATCTCCGGCAGGCAGAGATGCTATTTGGGTCATTGTGGACAGGCTTACCAAGGTGGCACACTTTATTCCATTTAAAGTTGGACAGTCGACGGCACAGCTAGCAGAGATGTATCTCAGGCAGATTGTCGGACTTCACGGAGTGCCAGTCAGCATAGTATCAGACAGGGATACGAGATTCATATCGCACTTCTGGCGCAGTCTTCATCAAAGTTTGGGGACTCGTCTCAAGTTCAGCTCAGCGTATCATCCGCAGACAGATGGGCAGTCAGAGCGTACTATACAAACTCTCGAAGATATGTTACGGTCATGTACTCTTGACTTCGGTGGTTCGTGGGAGGATCACCTGCACCTGGTGGAATTCTCGTACAACAATAGTTTCCAGGCCAGTATCCAGATGGCACCCTTCGAGGCTCTGTATGGCAGAAAGTGCAGATCTCCGTTAGCATGGGACGATGTCGGAGAGAGGCAGATGCTCGGTCCAGAACTGATTTCTCAGATGGTTGAAGTGGTTAGAAAAGTCAGAGATCACCTCCGAGTTGCTCAGGATCGCCAGCGCCATTGGGCCGATGCTCATCGGCGTCCCTTAGAATTTGTCGTCGGCGACCATGTATTCCTTAGGATCTCGCCTACCCGCGGCGTCATTCGTTTTGGCGTACGGGGAAAGCTTAGTCCTAGGTATATAGGGCCGTTCGATATTCTAGAGCGAGTAGGTGATGTGTCCTATCGTCTCGCTCTTTCGCTGTCGCTAAGTGAGGTACATGATGTATTCCATGTATTCCAATTAAGACGGTACATCCCGGATCCGAGCAATATCCTAGATCATTCGGAATTGGTTATTGGTACCAACCTTTCGTATGAGGAGAGGCCCGTGTCTATATTGGACCGGAGAGAAAAGACGCTCAAGAACAAGACTATTAACTTAGTCCGTGTTGCTTGGGGTCATCACTCTCTAGGTGAGTCAACGTGGGAGCGTGAGGACGACATCCGATCGCGATATCCCTACCTGTTTGACTCGTAAGGTATAATGTCTTTCTTATGCCTTACGCTTTCCCTTTCCTTGCTTGCATTGTATGATTGAACTGCTTATTGTAGCTTGCCTATGCTTAGTATAGCTTGTCGTGGCAATCTCTAGCTCCTTGATTAAATTCTGAGGACGAAATTCTTTGAAGGTGGGTAGAGTTGTCACCCTCATTTCCCGTATTTCGTATTTATGCTCGTATTTGGATTTTGCACGTATTTTATTTTCTCGACTTACGGATTTTGGTTTCTCATAATGGGTTTGGACCATGGCTTGGTTTTATTTTGGAGTGGGATTGGTTTGGTTTGATTTATTATAAATGGAACACCTTAACCTACACTCCTCCCTCAACACACCACAACCACCCTCATTAAAACCCACCAACCTTTTCTCTCTCCTCCATAACTCCATTAATTTCCTACAACTTCTTCTTCTTCCTTCTTCCACACAACTCCCCAACCCATAGGCAAGTGCACCTTGCCAACAAATAAGCACCCAATTTTATTTGTCCATTTGATAGATTAGGACATGTAGATCAACATTAGAACTTAGAATTTTGTGAATTGGTGTCTCCATTGTTCTAGATCTAAGTTTTGATTATTTTCGAAAATCTTTGGTTTTGATCTATTAAACTTTGATTTTTGCTTGTTTTGATGCTTCCATGTGGAAGAGAATTCAATTTTACTCAAGTTAGAACTTTGAAAATCTAGATTTGGTTTTGATTTGGTAAAGTTATGAAGAATTGAAGTTCTTGGTGTTCTTGGACCTGCTCTCGGCCAGGAAGAACATCCCTCTGCCTTGCGCTCTTTAGCGCATGGCCGATTGCGCACCCCCGGCCTGTGCTCTTTAGCGCAGGGCCGATTGCGCATGACCTCAGCCAGTGCTTTGCGCTGCGCTGGATTGCGCTGGCGCAAGCCATCCATGCGCAAGCCAGCCATGCGCAAGCCGACCTCTGCGCAATCCACCCTTGCGCAATCCATCCTTGCGCAATCCACCCTTGCGCAAGGTGATCCCTGCGCAGTCTACCCTTGCGCAAGGTAACCCTTGCGCAAGACAACTCTTGCGCAGCTCTTCCATGCGCAGTACACACCCTGCGCAGACCAACCCCTGACCCCTTGCACAACCTACTTGTCTATGATGAATTATTTATTTCTTTAACCTTGGCTTTTCTATAGCCCTGTATATTGATATTTTATTAGGTATTTTACGCCCATTTTATATCCTTACGCCTTTTGTCATGAACTTGATTTTACTTATATACTTGGAATGACTATAGTACATGGCCTGGTATGACAAGGAACTAGAATAACATGACAGTGACCCGTAGTGGTGCACTCCTGACATGACCAACCTGACATGATAGTGGCCCGTCGTGGCGCACTCCTGACAAGTACCCTGACATGAATTATCTTGATAACTTGATAGTGGCCGTGGCAGCGCACTCTTGACTTGACTTGACTTGATAACTTAAATTGACCTGGCTTGACACCGTGGGTGCTCCTGCTTGCTTGCTTGTACAATCCACTGTCTTGTCTTGCATCATATCTAGGACGTGACTTCCTGGGTACCACGGCCAGGGACTCGCGCTAAATTGGATTAGGCTAATGATTAGATCAAACTAGAACATGAAGAATTTTCAGTCACAGGCAATCTCGTTATCTGGGCGCTTTAATGGACTTGTAGCTTGCCGACGAGTAGAGCACATTTCCAGCACACTGTCATGTGTTGCACCCTCTAAGTCACCTAAGGGTACATTTGTCTCCCGGGCAATGTACCCACCTGTAACTCTCAACCCGCGGAAGGATAAATGGATAGTCTGCAGGGCTTAGGACTGGGAGTTTCTCGCTTGCATCTTGTTAGTAATTAAGGCTTGTGATAACCCTAGTTAGTTAAAGTAGTAAGCCGTAGTATTTGCTTGGCCGATTGTGAATGAATGGTGTCTAGCCCTGTCTAAGTCTTGTCTAGCCCTTGTACCTGGAACTCTTGATCATGATTGTTTTACTTATCTATAACGATAAATGGGTAGAGACAGTGAGCTATTCAGGCGAAGGGGTACAATTTCGGTCCTTGTTTGGTTTAAGAATTGTAACCTGGCTCCCGGAAGGGTTCTACGTCCCGAGTCGTTTGTCGCTCTGTGTACTTTTATTACTCGTACTTTCTTTATTTCTTTATGTTCTGATATGCTGGCTTTTGTTCTTATTTGTGGCCTTCTTGTGGCACTTGCTCTTTCTGGGATTTGACCCAGCTGGTTTTGTGTGGCTAGATTTCGGAGCAGCTCCCGAGGATCTACCAAGCTTCCAGTCCAATGGTGAACACTAGACGGAACCCGGGCTACGAGTGGGTTTTCCCTTTTTGTTTTCACCCACTTATATGTAAATTTATTCTTTTGAGGCGTTTAGCCGACGAGCACCTGTTAGCTCGATGCACATTTACTTACTGTCTGCCTACGGGCTGTAAACATGATTAACAAATCCTAGGGTTGATCATGTACGACTGAACTCTTGCTGGTCCTATCATTTTGTACGACTAGCTTCATGATCATCCAATATGTAATATTTGGGACGCCTTATATATATATATTTGATGCTCTAACATCTTGTAACTCTGTTAATTGCTTGAGATTGAGACAATAGGCTTGACCTTAAGAGACTGCTGGCTTGTAGTAAACCCTCATATCCAGACAGCCGTGGCCGTATTGTTGAGATATATTCTATTTCAATATACGTAGCTGGCTATGTCTGCCCCCGCTCTCCAGTATTCTGGTTCTGGGGCGTGACACCTTAGCCAAACCCAACTCCATTCTTTTAAATCTGATTTGTTGACCTGGTTTATTTATTTATTAAAAAAATAATTAGTATTGGCTGGTCCCGTAGGACCAGCATGTTTTGACCCACTCCTTTCCTTCCTATTATTCCTCCCTCTCTTTAATCCTTACCACTCAGACCAACCCCCACCTTCTCCAACGTCCATCCCCAACTTCCCTTTAATTACTCCCCTCTTTCCCCACTCCTCTCACAGAAGAATAACTCCCAAGCTCTCACCTCTTCTTCCTATTTTCTCACAAACAACAGAGGAGAAGCTCCTCCTCTTCCCTACATCACAGAAACCCTCTTCACTAACTCCCCTCTCCACCTTGCGGCCAAGTCCGGCCGTTCCCCTTGCGTCGCCGCCGAGCCCGTGGGTCCGCCGACCAGCGCCGACCTTTGGTGCCTCCGCCCCTGTGATCGCGCCCCGACAGCGCAGCCCCTCGCAGCGTCGCCCCGACGTCAAGCCCCGTCCGCCGCGCCCCCGGCCGCCCGAGCTCCCCCTAGCGCACCCCCGCGCCCCTTCGCGGCCGTCTCCGGTGACCCACTCCAGCCCAGCGCTGCCCGTCTCCCTGTCAGCACCACCCCGTCGCCCCTTCGGCGGCCGACCACCCCGCCGATCCCCTCGGCAACCGCCCTGGCTGCTGTTCCTTCGGCGAGAACGCCTCCTCCGGGTTAGAACCCGCGGGTCCGCCCCTGGTTAGTTCGCTTTTTGGCGAGCTTTCTCCTGTTGGCGCCCCTGTCGTGCCCTAGACTCTGAATTTCTCGGCGTTGCTTCGACGACGCTGGTTCCAGCACTGTTTTGGGAATGTTCGCAAATCTGGATCTCATCATTTTCCTTCTATTTTACATCTAAGAGCTCTAGCCGAGCAATCCGAGGTATAATTCCCATGTTCCGCTATTTTATTATTATTTGTCGATGATGAAATGGTCCCCGATTCCCTTTGGGAATTCGGTTTTAGCGACGTCGTAATTTTTCGGGACTTTCGGAAAGGTCCTGTGAGTTATTTTGAATTCCCGGAATTTTTCGGGAATGGTTTTTGGTGTGTTTTAGTTTTTCGGAATTTTTCGGGAACGTTCTATGATTTGTAGAATTGGAATCGGACTTCCGAAATTATTTCGGGTCGTCCCGATTATGCTGTGGATTGACTGTGGATATTTTATATATATATAATGCGGATTTTTCCCTGGTTTGGGACTTGCAGGAATTATCGGCGTCATTTTTCCAGTTTTTTGGTTGACCAAAAACAGAGGAGATGCTGCCCAATTTTTTCGTAAATCCTGAATTATTTTTAAAATGAATTTAAAATGATTTTCGGAATTTATTCGATATTTGATTTTGGGTGACAACCGTATCGGTCAATGGACCTGGCTAAGTGCAAACGAAACCGGCCCAGCCCGGACGTTGAGGCAATTAGCCAAAATGAGGATCGGACCATATCTGAGACTTATAATTTATCATTATTTTATTATTTATTTCTGTTTACATTTATTTAATATTTTTAGTTTAGGACTAACGGCAGTTTATCTTATTTCAATTTATGTAAATAAATTGTAATTGGCATAAGCCCAGCTGGCTGGTCTGTGACTGTAATAGCTTAGATTTCCTGTCTTTTCTGGTTTTTCGAGTTTTTATTATTTAACGATTAAAATAATTAAAAAGTATTTTTCGTATAAAATTAATTATTATTTTCTCACCTAAAAATTGACAAGTTTGTTAATAAATAAAATTACGTGTTTTCTCACTAAAATAAGAAAATTAGCTTTATATTATATTTATAAAAATTACCAAGTTTTCATAAATAATCTGGCAACGACGATGATTTTTCGAATTCAAAAATGATATTTTTCCTCGTATTAAATCAACGCACTTAATAAACCGTGTTTTCTGTGTTGGTTAATTAAAGAATTAAAAATTTGACTAGGACGCAAATAGAGATTTCAACTAGCGTAGCTAGATTGGTTAACCTGAATGCTGAGTCAATCTCTCGAATGTAGGAATTCGAGGACAACTCTAACTCCCCCTCTCGAAGTCTTCTACCCCTCCAGTCATTTCCATTGAGGCAGGTATAGTTTGTGTTAGTTTACAGTTATTTATTTAATCGCTTTACTGCATGTCTAAACCACGATGCAAACACGAAACTCTCTCCGAGAGTACTATACTGTAACTACTGGGGACTGGGGAATAGCGTAATGATTATGACCACTACTGTAACAAAACCCATTCTCCCTCTTGTAACAAATCCAAGCCGGTCATATGTCATTACTTGTTCAAATCACTGTTTTATACTGTAACAAACTGTTCCTGTTTTAGAACTGCATGATTCTATTACTTATTTAACTGTTTAAAAAATTAGCATGAATTGTACTTTGCTCCCTCCTGACTGGAGATATATTTTTAGGGGATGTTGAGGATGCTGAGCTGTGTTACAACAGCTATTATGACCCTGTGTTGTACCCAGTTGTACTGTCAGAGTCCCCGCAGGAGGACGATGGGACTGAGGCCGATGACCCAGCTGCTAGATATATTTCCTTTCTGCATTGTTCATTTGTTTCAAAATTCTGTATTTCCTTTCAGAACAATTTTTATTTGTATTTAAATTTAAGTTTAAATAAAGTTTATTTCCGAATTTGAGTTGTGAGAAATATAGTGTTGTTGTATGGTTACATGCTACTGAACAGCTTACTGCCGCCGTCTCAACAACGGTGCAGGCTGGGCATGATCCGACTAGACCCAGATTATTGGGATCGGGTCGTGACACAACCTTTTACAAACCATTGCATGAATTCAACATTTTATAAATCTTTGCATGAATTAGGTTTACTATATATTGAAAATATAAAATCAAAAGCTAATTATAAGGGCACGTATCTTTTTGATCGGGGCTAGCCAGGATTAGGGCTAGCCATGTTGGGAGGAACTTTTACTAGGGCTATCAAAATATTCCACTCAGGGGGCTGTCCAAAGCCCACAGCCCCCCCCCCCCCCCCCCCAAACCCAAAAAATCACTCTCATTTCTAAATTTCACTCTCTCTTCACAAACCCTAGCTTTCTTCTTCTTCTTCTATCCATCATTTTCATTCTCACATCTTCATCAAAACCCTAGTTTTTTTTCTCATCATCATCATCTTCTTCTCCACCATTTCCATCATCACCATCTCCATCAAAACCCTAGTTTCCTTCTCTTTTCCAATTTCGATGGCACCCAAAAAATTAAATAAACCCTAAAATGTATGGAAATAAAGGTTCTTCTTTCCTCACAAAGAATGCATGAAAATATATCCTAAAATGCATATTTCACTCTATTATCAAGATTGAAATAAATCCTAACATGTTTTTTTCATTCGGAAATGTCGACTTTAGGACTGCCAGAAATTGTGGCAGTCCTGAAAGGAACTTGCTGTACAGCAAGTATCTTTCAGGACTGTCTCAATTTCTGGCAGTCCTCAATATGTCTAGGACTGCCAAAAATTGTGGCAGTCCTGTTGTGAAGCATGTCCCTTTCAGGACTGCCACAATTTCTGACAGTCCTCATTACTTCTAGGACTGCTAGCAATTGTGGCAGTCCTGTTGTACATCGAGTCTATTTCAAGACTGTCACAATTCCTGGCAGTCTTCATTACTTCTTGGACTGCCAGCAATTGTGGCAGTCATGTTGTACATCGAGTCTATTTCAAGACTGCCATAATTTCTGGCAGTCCTCAATATTTCTAGGACTGTCAGAAATTGTGACAGTCCTGATATTAACCCAATTATTCTACAACTAGGATTTCTTCCATAGTTTTCTTCTACAACTAGGATTTCATGCATAATTCTTCTATTAATAAAGAAAATTTTGCTAATAGACTAATAGATTAATAGATTTGGTAGATCTGATAACCCAATTTCTTCTACAACTAGGGTTTCATCCATAATGCCCAAACAAGAAGAAGAAAAATAAAGTAGGGTTTGGAGAAAGAGATCTGAGAAATTAGAAGAGAGCAAAAAATCAAAATAAACTGTCATACTCAAAAATATTTATTATTACTTTTATTATTGTTATTATTATTGTATTACGTCAATAATATTGTGATTAGGATTTTGTTGTTTTATGGCCATGTGTCCCAAGGCCATAACCATAACCCTAACCCTAGCCCTACACCCTACCCATAACCCTAACCCTAGCCCTACACCCTACCCATAACCCTAGCCCTAGGGGGGGGTGCAAGGTGTCCCTACAAGGGATGGGGAGGGGGACACTTCACCACTACACTCTCCCCTATATATATATATATATATATATATATATACACACACACACTTCATGACCAAAAAGAAAAGAGAAGAGAAAAAAAAAACAACAAAACAAACACACACACACCCCTACACACCACCCGACCCCCCCCCCCCCCCCCCCCCGAGCTCCCTGCTGCCGCTGCCGCTCCTGCCTTGCCGCCGCCGCCGCCAGCGCCGCCGCCCGCCGCCGCCAGCGCCGCCGCCCGCCGCCAGCCCCTCCGGCCACCTCCTCCTCCACTTCTTCATCCTCTTCCACTTCCAATTCCTAAGGAAAAACCTAGGTAAAAATCTAAATTCCTTCCTCCTTCTTCATCTCTATGTGTAAATCCCTTCCTTCAAAACTCTAGGTTAGGAGGTTTCTAACAAATTCCTTGTTATTGGATGAATTAGGCATTACAAAGGAGATTAGGGCATTCACCACCCAAGGCAAGTCCTCCTTCTCCCCTCCTCCTTCTCTTGAAGATTCTAAATTTGATCACCTATATTAGTTTTGGTTAATTATGAATTCATTAAATTTCTGAAATTATAAGTTGAGATTTTAAATTGTGAAGTTTGGTAGTTTGGAGGATATGTTTGGAAGCAAGTCCTCCATCTCTCTTTCCCTCTTCCTTGAGACTTATCTCATATTTTTGCTCTAAGTTTCATAATGGAATAAATTAGGAATTATTTCCATTTTTCTGAATATATATATATGTATATTATGGTTAAAATCCACCATGTAATATTGTAGTATAAATATAGAGATGAGCAAGCAACTTGACACGATACAATTGATATATGTAAAGGACACCTTGTGTAGGACACAACGCAAGTATATTAAGTATTGGACACAACATCAATGGGATCTCGGATACATGATATATTTATACACACTTTGATACCATATATGTATAGATGCAAATTCTTATTCATATACCCATGTACAATTTTAACTCGCGGTATGATTTTAGGGGCTTAACCTACACAAATTAAATATATATACATGTCATACGTCTTCTTACTTAAACACGTGTACACGAGAGTAGTTTTCGATGTTAGCATAACTATTTAATTCTGTCCAAATTATTAAACCAATCGAATTAATACATGTTGGAATGACGGATGGCTAAATTAATTAATTTGCAAGTCTCTATGTACCACGATAATTTTACTCTACAAATTTCCAACTCTCTAGCATACTAATGCAATATTGCGAAGAGTCTAACATTTTTTTTTAAGTTATGACACATGGAATTGATGCATATATATTACTAATAACTTCATGTGGATACTTGGGATAGTGAACTACAAGTCGCTCAAATCAAAGAAATTGCTTGCCTAAATAAATTGCTTGCTTGCTTGCTTGCCAAATTGCCATGGTAAGAATTAAGTATTTTATATATACATATGCTTGCTTGAGTTTTCGGTGTTGAGAGTTGCTCCACCGAAGGGGTCGGCGTACCCGGATATTAAATGCGTGGTTCCGGTGTTGAGGGTTGCTCCACCGAAGGGGTCGGTGAGCCCATATATCTCTTTATATCATGTTTTGTAAATTGTCGGAGCTCCTAAATACAAAGGAGACTCTGCCGAAATTTTTGAAAAATTTAGGAGATAGACAAATTTCTGATTTTTCGGAAATTTTAGAATCATTGGGTGGAGAGGACAACTGAATATCCCTAGATATCCCGTAACATAATAACCATAAAAAGCTGATCAGCGATTCCTGAATATCCTGATGAGTACTTCTATATAAGTACTAGCCCAAGAGAGGCTCATGTCCTGCTACTTCTATTCCGACAGTAACATCGAATAGATTGGTTTTAGCCCAAGGGAGGCTCCGAAATCACAGTCTGATCCCAGGTTAACGGGATTGTTCACGGGAATTATTTAGGGAATTAATTCAGAGTACTGTTCTCAAAATTGCATTGCATTTAGTCTACTAAATTTCATCTTACTCCAGTAAAATAACTCCACCTATCAAAGGTAGGTAGTTCTTGATTGCTCAAGGGAAGCAAAATCCTACTAAGAGCTCAAGGGAAGCTCAGAATATCTTACAATCTATGGAGTAGGATGTCATTTACATTTCCTTGATTTTGTGAAGTAAATACATATAATAGTGCTAGTTGACATATTTCTTTCTTTGAAAAACTGCATCTTTCTTTTGCATACTTTACCGTCCTTGACCGAGGACTTGCTTGTCGTTTTCTAAAACGACCTAGTATTGTTCACTAGGTGAAGAAGAGGACGTCTCCGCTGAAGTAACGCCGCAGTACAACGAGGAGTAATCGCCTGGACAACTTGCTAGTTATTTTTTTTGTAATAAGTTTGTAGAAGTATTGTTGATGAAGTCCTGTATAACAATCTCCATATGTATAATAAGTTGTAATCTCTGGCATTTTCCATTTTTGCTGATGTTTACGGGCGACAATCGCGGATTTTCGGCGCGTAGCCTGGGGATGTGTATGACGTCACCATTCCATTTGGGAAGTGGGACGTGACACGTCTTTTAGTGGTGGCCCATGCAGGTCAGCGAAAATGGAAAATCCAGGACGTACCTTAGGTCTAGACGTAGGTTTTAAACTCAGATAGAAAACTTTGATTTCCAATCATATCTTAGAAATCCTTAAGTAAGGTAGATAAATAGTTGGTAGCCTTTTTCCTTACAAATTCCTCTTTCTTGTCTAGATCTTAAATCCTACTAAGGAGATACTAACCTAAGGAAGAAATATATTTTTTTTCAATCTAGGTCATGCCTCGATTTGCACCCTTCGCAAGACTAGGAAATGATAGTCACAGCCTAGACGAGTATTATGCATTTGTAAAGAAGATGTGGCACGTAGCGCGTAAAGGAATGATCGAAGCCTATGGAGTACACTACGAATTGAAGTATCCAATAGTGTCAGACATAGATGATGAAAGGAAGGAATATTACAACTCGGTACATTATTATGTCCTGATAAAGGCAGAACCCACCAAAGGCCCAAGGACTGATCGCAATGGTACCTTGGAAGAATGGTTGCAAACTCATCCAAACGCAATAGTGCACAACATCAGGAAGATGTGGATTTAGATCCTCAAGCATGTATGTATGTGGAATGTATGTAATATATGTAGTAAGAATGCAAGTAAGTAGGGAAATATGGACTTAGATCCCTAGTATCTATAGATGATAAGTATGTGTATGTAGCTAGGATGGATGAAATGTAAGATATATCTGCATGTAGGTAGAATGTGACCAAGTATGTATGTAAGCCAAGGGCATGTTGTTCTATAAATAAATAAAATATGCTTTTCTCTTTATGTTCCTTATAAGAAATTCTTACATAGGATATCAAGGACATGGACCTGTTTATACCCAGTTTGGAATGGGATGGAAGCGAGTACACCTTGTACCTGTACCAACGCTATGCCAGGATACTATGGAACGCACCCGACTGGTATGACATTCACGTCTACCAAATATTCTATGGAGTCAGGCGTCCTATGGTACGAGACGTGGAGGATGGCGCTGAAGTGTACTTTGAGTACATCACCTACTGTCTTTATGTTCGAGACCCGAACCGCATCTATGTCGGATTGCACGGCTACGAAGGCACCATGGATGACTTTGAGAGGATATATACAGAAGTAGAGATCCTTGTTGAAGGGAGGAAGCTTATTGAAGCCGTAGCCTAAGATGTCTTAACCCTGTACATAGTGAAGAAGGAGTCCTTTTCCTTGTATTTTGGCATCTGCAGATATGTACTTGTATGAAGTAGAATAGTTTACCATGTCGCGTGTTGGAATGATGGGTGACATGAGTAACTAAGTAGCAAGAATGTATGGAAATGAAAAATGAGAGTAAGGAGCACCATTTTGTAATTACTCTCATTCTAATGAATGAATATGTATATATACGAAGTTTTATGATACACTCTTGTTGAAAATTTCGAGTTAAATACTTCCCTAAGAATTGCGTTTTCTCAGGATATGGACAACCACGGTCAGTCAAGTACTCCGCCCCCTCAAGAACCAACTGTGGCCGATATGTTTCGATTATTCCAGCAACTATTGGAATCCCATAATCAGCAGGCCACTGCAGCCCATGTTGCCAATACAACCATATTGGAACAAATGCAGAACTCCAAGAAAACAGAAGAGGGAAACCTAAAAGATTTTCGAGATCTTAAGCCACCTAAGTTCAAGGGAACTGAAAATGCAATAGAAGCGGGACAATGGTTGAAAACCATTGAAGGCTTAATGAAGGCCGCAAAGCTCAAAACCGAAGATATGGTGCCAGCAATCCGCATCCAGCTAGAAGATATCGCTGGATACTGGTGGAGTGCTGAGTACCCAGAAGATTCCGATGGAGTTATGACATGGGCAGAATTCAAGAAGAGGTTTGAAGAAAGATTCTATCCTAAATCAGCACGAATAGAGTTAGAGCGGCAATTCAACTATCTTAAACAAGGAAGACGCACCGTCGATGAATATGCTGTAGAGTTTTCCAGACTCAGTCGATTTGCTCCTAACATGATAGCCGACGAAGAAACAAAAATTTCTAGGTTCCTGGAAGGGCTCGGGACCCAATTGAAAAGCAGGGTCGCGTCCTACCGATGCCAGACCTTTTCTGAGGTAACAGAAGCTGCTCGAGACCAGGAGAGAATCCTGAAAGAGGAGCAACCTTTCCGGTCATCACAACCCAAGAGAACTTTTGAGGAAGGATCATCCTCTAACAAGAATCACTGGCAAGGACCACCTAAGCGTCCTCAGAATGGCAACTCGGACAAATTCCTTATCTGTGATTTCTGCCAGAAGCCAGGACATAAGAAGAATGTATGTAGGAGAAGATTGGGGCTTTGTTTGAGATGTGGAGCAAATCATCCAATCAGTCAATGTCCTCAGCCGCCTGCGAATGGAGCAAGGACACAAGGCTTCACTCAAGGATACCGACCTCCAGTTCAAGGAAACCAACCTCGACCAATGATACAGGCACCAACAGCGCAAGCAGGAATGGCTTATGGAAATCAGCAAAGGCCGCCCTATGCCCCTCAGGCTTATCAGTTTCAACAAGCACAACGGGCAGCTCAAGCTCAAAATAATAACAAGAAAAGGAATAGGCAAGGGCAAGCATTCATAATGGGAACTGAAGATGCGAATATCCCTGAAGAAGTAGTATCATGTACTATTTTAGTTTCTTCATACCCAGCTTCAGTATTATTTGATTCCGGGGCTACCCATTCATTTATAGCATCTTCTTTTATATCACAACGTGAAATAGAATCACAACCTCTGCCTAAATCATTGAAAGTACTCACCGATAATGGAGTAGTAGAAGTCAGTCGAGTATGTCGTAGATGTCCCATTAAATTGGGTGGAGGAGCTTTTCGTACCCGATTGCTTGTCTTTCCAACAAGCAATTATGATATAATATTGGGTATGGATTGGCTAACTGCAACATTAGCCAATATAGACTGCGGTCAGGGGAAAATTTCATTCCAACTCCCTGACGGCGAGTCTTATGAATTTGCAAGAGACCAAAATGAGTTCAATGCAGAGGAGCTAGAGAAATTTGAATTACCAGTACTGCTGCAAGGAGTAGCAGAGCAATCATTTCCAAAGGTAGTAGAAGAATTCAAGGATGTGTTCCCAGAAGAATTACCAGGGCTACCTCCAGACAGAGCCGTGGAATTTTCTATAGATTTAATACCGGGAGCTGCACCCATAGCCAAGAAGATATACCCAATGAACAAAGAGGAGCTAGTTGAGTTAAATAAGCAGATAAAGGAGTTATTGTCAAAAGGGTTTATCCAGCCTAGCGCTTCACCATGGGGTGCACCAGTATTATTTGTGAAAAAAAAAGATAGTACCCTACGCCTAGTAATTGATTATAGGGCTTTGAATGAGGTTACCATCAAGAATAAATATCCCTTACCTAGGATCGATCAACTGTTTGATCAGTTAGGAGAGGCAAGGGTATTTTCAAAAATTGATTTGAGATCCGGATATCATCAGGTAAAGGTGAAAAGGGAAGACATCCCAAAGACTGCATTTAGAACTCGGTATGGGCATTACGAATTCTTAGTTATGCCATTCGGGTTGACAAATGCACCCGCTATATTTATGGACCTGATGAATCGAGTATTTTATCAATATCTGGATAAATTTGTGATTGTATTTATTGATGACATCCTTGTATACTCCAAAAGTGAAGAGGAGCATGAAAGACATTTGAGGATAGTATTGCAAACTCTGCGGGAAGAACAATTGTATGCTAAGCTTAGTAAATGTGAGTTTTGGTTGGACCAAATATCATTTCTAGGACATATTGTCAGTGGAGAAGGCATCTCGGTAGATCCAAAGAAAGTAGAAGTAGTTAAGTCTTGGCCAACACCTAAGTCAGTAGCAGAAATCAGAAGCTTCTTAGGATTGGCTGGCTATTATCGGAGATTTGTAGAGAACTTCTCAAGAATTGCAGAACCTTTAACCCGTCTTACTCGGAAGGAAGAGAAATTTAATTGGACGGAGAAATGTCAAGCAGCATTTGACGAGCTGAAGAAAAGATTAATTACAGCTCCAATACTAGCATTACCCTCTGGTTCAGGAGGATATGAGATATATAGTGATGCATCAGGTAAGGGTTTAGGATGTGTACTGATGCAGCATGGGAGAGTCATAGCCTATGCATCCCGACAATTAAAGACGCATGAAAGGAATTACCCAACTCATGATCTCGAACTTGCAGCGGTAGTATTCGCACTCAAGTTGTGGAGACACTATTTATATGGAGAAAGAATCAAAATATACACAGACCACAAGAGCTTAAAATATGTCTTCACACAAAAGGAGATTAATATGAGACAGAGAAGATGGTTGGAGTTACTGAAGGATTTTGACATGGAATTGACCTATCATCCGGGCAAAGCTAATAAGGTGGCTGATGCCTTAAGTAGAAGACCCGAAGCTTTCTTTATGAATACACCCAAAGAAATCCTTGAGGATTTGAGAAAAATGGGAATTGAAGTGATACGCCCGCTAACCGAAGGAATGTGGCAAAACTTGCAAGTACAGTCCTCCTTAATAGATAGAATTAAGGAAGCTCAACAGAATGATTCAAAACTTCAGAAAATTTGGAAACAAACAGAAGAGGGACTCCAGACCGGGATGAGGAAGCATCCGGACGGATCATTAAGATTCGGAGATCGATTATGTGTGCCCAGTGGAAATTTAAGAACAGAGGTTATGTCAGAAGCCCACAACTCACAATATTCCATTCATCCGGGCAGCACTAAGATGTACAAAGATTTGAGACAAATATTTTGGTGGCACGGGATGAAGAGAGAAGTCGCCAGATTCGTATCAAGATGTCTTGTCTGTCAGCAAGTAAAAGCGGAGCATCAAAGGACAGCAGGACTTCTCCAGCCATTACCCATACCCGAATGGAAATGGGAGCACCTCACCATGGATTTCGTGACAGGATTGCCTAGGACCCAAAGGGATAATAATGCTATTTGGGTCATTGTAGACAGACTTACCAAGTCCGCTCGTTTTATGCCCTTTCGAGTTGGACAGTCAACGGAGGTCCTGGCCGAAATGTACATGAGACAGATTGTTAGCCAGCATGGAGTGCCAGTGAGTATAGTATCGGATAGAGATACCAGATTTACTTCACATTTCTGGAAAAGCTTGCAAAAAAGTCTTGCCACTAAATTGAAATTTAGCTCCGCCTACCATCCCCAAACAGACGGCCAGTCTGAAAGAACCATTCAGACCTTAGAAGACATGCTGAGAGCGTGTACTTTAGATTTTGGAGGAGCATGGGATGATCATCTACATTTGGTAGAATTTTCATATAACAACAGTTATCATGATAGTATCAAAATGGCTCCTTTTGAAGCACTATATGGTAGGAAGTGCAGATCGCCGGTATGCTGGACCGACGTAGGAGAAAGACAATTGTTGGGGCCAGAATTAGTAACACAAACCGTGGATATCATCAAAGCAATAAGAAGTCACCTGCAAGCAGCTCAGGACAGGCAGAAGATGTGGGCGGATAAGCACCGAAGAATATTGGAGTTTCAACCCGGAGAACATGTATTTCTGAAAATTTCACCAACTAAGGGAACCATCAGATTCGGGACCAGAGGAAAGCTAAGTCCCAGATATATTGGACCATTCGACATCCTGGAGAAAGTTGGGAATGTGTCATATCGACTCGCCTTGCCGCCAGCACTAGAAGGAGTTCACAATGTATTCCATGTTTCCCAGCTACGAAGATATGTGCCGGACACGAGCCATATACTCGATCATTCAGAAATCACCATCGGGCCTACACTCCGGATAGAACAGAGACCCGTTGGGATCTTGGATCGAAGAGATAAGATACTCCGCAATCGGGTCATTCCGTTAGTACGAGTTGCGTGGAGCAGGGATTCTCCTGGAGATTCAACTTGGGAGAAGGAAGAAGACATGCGGAAGCAATACCCGTACTTATTCCCTAAGACAGGTCAGTAACCATATTGCTAGTCTAATTATTTCAAATTTCGAGGACGGAATTTTTCTAAGGAGGGTAGACTTGTCATACTCAAAAATATTTATTATTACTTTTATTATTATTATTATTATTGTATTACGTCAATAATATTGTGATTAGGATTTTGTTGTTTTATGGCCATGTGTCCCAAGGCCATAACCATAACCCTAACCCTAGCCCTACACCCTACCCATAACCCTAACCCTAGCCCTACACCCTACCCATAACCCTAGCCCTAGGGGGGGTGCAAGGTGTCCCTACAAGGGATGGGGAGGGGGACACCTCACCACTACACTCTCCCCTATATATATATATATATATATATATATATATATATATATATATATATATATATATATATATATATACACACACACTTCATGACCAAAAAGAAAAGAGAAGAGAAAAAAAAACAAAAAAACAAAACAAACACACACACCCCTACACACCACCCGACCCCCCCCCCCCCCCCGAGCTCCCTGCTGCCGCTGCCGCTCCTGCCTTGCTGCCGCCAGCGCCGCCGCTCGCCGCCGCCAGCGCCGCCGCTCGCCGCCGCCAGCGCCGCCGCCCGCCGCCGCCAGCGCCGCCGCCCGCCGCCGCCGGCGTCGCCAGCCCCTCCGGCCACCTCCTCCTCCACTTCTTCATCCTCTTCCACTTCCAATTCCTAAGGAGAAACCTAGGTAAAAATCTAAATTCCTTCCTCCTTCTTCATCTCTATGTGTAAATCCCTTCCTTCAAAACTCTAGGTTAGGAGGTTTCTAACAAATTTCTTGTTATTGGATGAATTAGGCATTACAAAGGAGATTAGGGCATTCACCACCCAAGACAAGTCCTCCTTCTCCCCTCCTCCTTCTCTTGAAGATTCTAAATTTGATCACCTATATTAGTTTTGGTTAATTATGAATTCATTAAATTTCTGAAATTATAAGTTGAGATTTTAAATTGTGAAGTTTGGTAGTTTGGAGGATATGTTTGGAAGCAAGTCCTCCATCTCTCTTTCCCTCTTCCTTAAGACTTATCTCATATTTTTGCTCTAAGTTTCATAATGGAATAAATTAGGAATTATTTTCATTTTTCTGAATATATATATATATATATATGTATATTATGGTTAAAATCCACCATGTAATATTGTAGTATAAATATAGAGATGAGCAAGCAACTTGACACGATACAATTGATATATGTAAAGGACACCTTGTGTAGGACACAACGCAAGTATATTAAGTATTGGACACAACATCAATGGGATCTCGGATACATGATATATTTATACACACTTTGATACCATATATGTATAGATGCAAATTCTTATTCATATACCCATGTACAATTTTAACTCGCGGTATGATTTTAGGGGCTTAACCTACACAAATTAAATATATATACATGTCATACGTCTTCTTACTTAAACACGTGTACACGAGAGTAGTTTTCGATGTTAGCATAACTATTTAATTCTGTCCAAATTATTAAACCAATCGAATTAATACATGTTGGAATGACGGATGGCTAAATTAATTAATTTGCAAGTCTCTATGTACCACGATAATTTTACTCTACAAATTTCCAACTCTCTAGCATACTAATGCAATATTGCGAAGAGTCTAACATTTTTTTTTAAGTTATGACACATGGAATTGATGCATATATATTACTAATAACTTCATGTGGATACTTGGGATAGTGAACTACAAGTCGCTCAAATCAAAGAAATTGCTTGCCTAAATAAATTGCTTGCTTGCTTGCCAAATTGCCATGGTAAGAATTAAGTATTTTATATATACATATGCTTGCTTGAGTTTCCGGTGTTGAGAGTTGCTCCACCGAAGGGGTCGGCGTACCCGGATATTAAATGCGTGGTTCCGGTGTTGAGGGTTGCTCCACCGAAGGGGTCGGCGAGCCCATATATCTCTTTATATCATGTTTTGTAAATTGTCGGAGCTCCTAAATACAAAGGAGACTCTGCCGAAATTTTTGAAAAATTTAGGAGATAGACAAATTTCTGATTTTTCGGAAATTTTAGAATCATTGGGTGGGGAGGACAACTGAATATCCCTAGATATCCCGTAACATAATAACCATAAAAAGCTGATCAGCGATTCCTGAATATCCTGATGAGTACTTCTATATAAGTACTAGCCCAAGAGAGGCTCCTGTCCTGCTACTTCTATTCCGACAGTAACATCGAATAGATTGGTTTTAGCCCAAGGGAGGCTCCGAAATCACAGCCTGATCCCAGGTTAACGGAATTGTTCACGGGAATTATTTAGGGAATTAATTCAGAGTACTGTTCTCAAAATTGCATTGCATTTAGTCTACTAAATTTCATCTTACTCCAGTAAAATAACTCCACCTATCAAAGGTAGGTAGTTCTTGATTGCTCAAGGGAAGCAAAATCCTACTAAGAGCTCAAGGGAAGCTCAGAATATCTTACAATCTATGGAGTAGGATGTCATTTACATTTCCTTGATTTTGTGAAGTAAATACATATAATAGTGCTAGTTGACATATTTCTTTCTTTTGAAAAACTGCATCTTTCTTTTGCATACTTTACCGTCCTTGACCGAGGACTTGCTTGTCGTTTTCTAAAACGACCTAGTATTGTTCACTAGGTGAAGAAGAGGACGTCTCCGCTGAAGTAACGCCGCAGTACAACGAGGAGTAATCGCCTGGACAACTTGCTAGTTATTTTTTTTGTAATAAGTTTGTAGAAGTATTGTTGATGAAGTCCTGTATAACAATCTCCATATGTATAATAAGTTGTAATCTCTGGCATTTTCCATTTTTGCTGATGTTTACGGGCGACAATCACGAATTTTCGGCGCGTAGCCTGGGGATGTGTATGACGTCACCATTCCATTTGGGAAGTGGGACGTGACATAAACTGGATTTGCAAAAATTGATGTTCTTGTTCTTGTTTTTTTTCTTGTTCTTGTTCTTCTTCTTGTGAGGAATGGAGAGTGAGGAAGAAAACAAAAATTATAAGACTTATCTTTTATACCTACCACTTGGATAGCCCTGAGTAATTTTTTCAGTGACAAACTTGTAAATAATAAAAAACTAACGCCTGGACAGCCCCGATCAAAATGTGTTGTGCCCTTATAATTTACCAAATCAAATATATATGGAGCCAAATATATATGGAGCCCAACATATATCAACTATATATTTAATAAAAATTCAATCATAATTGGTTTGCCATAAATTGAAAGTCTAATTATATGTAAAGTTAATATATAAAAGATCCAATCATAAATATATGATCAAAGTCAAAGATGGAAATCTAATCATATATTTTCTTTTACCATATATGTTCCAATATACGACACGATCGATGTAATACTTCACCAAAACAAATTGGTTAATGATAATTAACCAACTAAAATCATCGGAGGCCAACAAAAATTCCAAAACAAAGAGAAACATTCCACATGATATTGATGTACTCATCAAGAACCTGACAGTAACTTTCTGGATCCTTTACTTCTTCTTTTTTGGATGCTTTCAGCAATGACATAAAGTCTTTGATATCATACACCACCAGTAGAAACAGAGTTGACAACAACACAAAAGAATTCTCGAGTTTCCATCATCAATGAACACAACAGAACTCGCAAAATACCAAAATGAAGAAACAAGCCAGAGTAAAGGTTTCAGATAACACCCGGAGACGAAAAGCATGTACAAACACATATTACACGGTAGCTGGGGTCAAGTATCTAACCTGCAATGTCAGATTACAAGTATCAGTGGCTCACTCTAAAAATGCAGATATTATAAGCTACAAACTATTGTTTAACTACTTCACTAAGCGTACTGTAACATGTTATGGAGTTAATTGTTGGGAAAGAAGCGCGGAAACCTTTCCCCAAACCGGAGAGTACCTGCGAGAAGACCGAGCAATACAACGCACGAACCAAAAACAACCACACAAAAAACAATCACGCAGACACAGAGAATTTTTGACGTGGAAAACCCTTGCGGGAAAAAACCACGGGACGATCGGAGTCCAACCCTGAGAAGCCTCCACTAATGGAATAGAAGAATTACACCCTCTACAAACTCCTCCGATCCAAATCGGATCCCCACAACACTCAGAGAAAAGAACAACGATTACAAGGCTACGAAGAACGAGAACGACGAGTAGAGATTACCCGAACACGATCTCCTCCGAATATCAACCTTCAATCCTCCGCCTTCTTCTCCGAAGTTGCAATGGCACTCTTGCCTCCTTCTCTCTCAAACTTGTGTTGTCCAATACTTGCGATATGGGATTAGGGTTGAGAAATCTCAACTTAATACCCTAATCCCGCAACCAACCTGGACCGTTGGATTAGATCCAATGATGAAAACTCATCCATAATCCCGCTTCAGCCCCCGACAACACAGAGTTCGGCCAGAACTCTGTGTGGGGCAGCCAGCACCTACTGGCCAAATGCTGGAACGGCCAGACCGAGTTCGGCCAGAACTCGGCCTGGGACCGAGTTCGGGCCGAACTCGGATCCCCTGCTCCCAGAAGCTCCAGCAGCAGCAGCAGCAACAACGTCGCCTACTTCCCGAGCTTCTCCGACTACGGACGGCGCTCGTCGCACTCCGGGGTCTTCTCCACATAGGTTGGGAACCCCTCCCACTCCAACAAATCTCCCCCTTCACAACTATGGGGAGGACGTCGTCATCCCGACGATCTGCCTGCAGTACTCAAACTTCCTCCTTGGTAGAATCTTCGTGAACATATCAGCTCCGTTGTCGTCTGTATGCACCTTCTCAAGCGCCGCGTCCTTCTTCTCAACCACATCCCGTATCCAATGATACCGGGTCTCGATGTGCTTGGATCGGCTATGAAACGTCTGATTCTTCACAAGGTGGATCGCACTCTGACTGTCGCAAAGCAAAGTATACTGCTCTTGCTTCAGTCCCATTTCCTGCAACAGCTTCTTCATCCACAACAGCTCCTTGCAAGCCTCCGTCGCCGCAATGTATTCCGCCTCCGTCGTCGACAAGGCAACACATTTCTGCAACCGCGACTGCCACGACACCGCTCCTCCCGCAAATATCATCACGTAGCCCGAAGTCGATCGCCTCGTGTCTACATCTCCAGCCATATCAGCATCGGTATACCCGACCAGCTTCGGCTCGTCACCACCAAAGGAAAGTCTCCAATCAGCAGTGCCCTGAAGATATCGTAGAATCCACTTGACCGCACTCCAATGTACCCTTCCAGGATTTGAAAGATACCTGCTAACCGTACCAACTGCGTGAGCAATATCTGGCCTCGTACACACCATAGCATACATCAGGCTTCCCACAGCTGAGGCATATGGAACCTGCTCCATATCTTCCTTTTCGTCCTCGGTAGATGGACACTGCTCCTCAGTGAACTTAAAGTGAGCCGCGAGGGGGGAACTCACTTTCTTCGACCCGTCCATCCCGAAACGCTGAAGTACCCGGTGAATGTACTTCTTTTGGGACAAGTGTAGCAGCTTGGACTCTCTCTCTCGGCTGATCTCCATCCCAAGAATAGTCTTCGCTGCGCCCAAATCCTTCATAGAGAAGGCCGCGCCCAGTTGGCGCTTCAACTCCGCTATCCTAGTGGCATTCCGTCCCACTAATAGCATATCATCAACATAGAGCAATAAAATGATGAAATCATTCTCGGCAAAATACCTCACAAATGCACAATGGTCCGACGTCGTCCGTGCATAACCATGCTCCCCCATAAACGACTCGAACTTTCTGTACCACTGCCTCGGAGCCTGCTTCAGACCATACAAGCTCTTCCTCAACCGGCAGACCAAATGTGACTTGCCCTTCTCACAGAATCCCTCCGGCTGCTCCATGTACAACTCCTCCTCAAGATCACCGTGGAGGAACGCCGTCTTCACATCCATCTGCTCGACCTCCAAGTCGAAACTGGCTGCTAATGCTAGCACCACCCGAATAGACGAATGCTTGACGACAGGCGAAAAGATCTCATCATAATCCACGCCTTTCCGCTGACCGTAGCCCTTGACTACCAGCCTCGCTTTGTATCGAGGGCGAGTAGCATCATCCGTCTGCTTCACTCTGAACACCCATCGATTCTTCAAAGCCTTCTTGCCCTTTGGCAACCGCACCAGATCATAAGTAGAATTGGTGTGCAAGGAACTCATCTCCTCCTGCATAGCCACCATCCACTCCTGCCTGTGTTCGTCTTCCATAGCCTCTGCGAAACTTTCGGGCTCTCCCCCGTCAGTCAGTAGCACATACTCATCCGGCGAGTATCTCGTAGATGGTCGACGATCCCTGTTGCTCCTTCTCAGTGGAGCCACTGGTGCTGGCTGTATACCGACAGCCTCCTCCCCTTCAGGAACTACCTCTCCGGCATGCTCATCCTCCTGAGGGACACCCTGACCACCATCAGCAGGCTGATGATCAAGGTTGGGAGCAACTCCATGTACCGGCTCCCCCATAACTGGATCCTCCGCGATGTCCTCTGGAAACTGCTCGAAGCGAAATGACTCTAACTCAGGCAATTCCTCAGCCTCAGAAGGCGTCTCGGAGTCCTGAGTGTTGGTCATGGTCTGATCCTCGACGAACACCACGTCCCTGCTTCTGTAGAGCTTTCCTTCCACTGGGTCGTAGAGTCTATAGCCAAACTCATCCCGACCGTAGCCGACAAAGACGCATCGCCTCGTCTTCGGCTCAAGTTTGGTCCTCTCGTCCTTCGGTACATGCACGAAGGCTTTACAACCAAACGCCCGCAGGTGACTGTATGACGGCTCTTTACCGTACCATACTTTATCAGGCACATCACCCTGCAAAGGAGCACTAGGAGACAAATTAATAATATAAGCAGCTGTGAGAAGAGCCTCACCCCAATAACTGCCCGGCAAGTTTGCTTCTGACAGCAAACACCGCACCCTCTCCATCAGTGTCCTGTTCATGCGCTCCGCTACACCATTGAGCTGAGGTGTCTTTGGCGGAGTCTTCTGGTGTCGTATCCCTTGCTCTCTGCAATACGCATCAAAGGGACCGATGTATTCGCCGCCATTGTCGGACCGAACACATAACAACTTCTTGCCCGTCTCCCTTTCAACAGAGGCCTGAAACTCCTTGAAAGTAGGCAGCACCTGATCCTTGGTCTTTAAGGCATAGACCCAAACCTTCCTGGAACAGTCATCAATAAAAGTCACAAAGTAAGAAGCACCACCAAGAGATTTTACCTTCATAGGACCGCAGACATCCGAGTGAATCAACTCGAGCAACGCCGGCTTCCTCGAACTTGGGTGACTTTGGAAAGACACCCTATTTTGCTTTCCCGCTAAACAGTGCGTGCACTTCTCCAACTTTGTAGACTTGAGCCCCGGAATCACTTTCCTGTTCACCAAGTAGCTCATCCCCTTCTCGCTGATATGGCCAAGCCGCCTGTGCCACAACTCGGTAGACGCATCACTGACTGCGTTCACCTCCTGTGCCCCCTCTGCGCTTCCCTCCATATAGTAGAGACCGGACTTCTTGCTTCCTCTGGCAGTCACCAACGAACCTCTGGAAAGCTTCCACTGACTATTCCCGAAGAGACTGAAGAATCCCTCGTCATCCAACCTTCCAACCGACACCAGGTTGAAACGGATATCAGGGACATGACGAACATCCTTGAGAACAAGAACCGCACCCGTCTTCGTTCTCAAATGCACATCTCCAACGGCAACCGCCTTCGACACATCTCCGTTGCCCATCTTCAACACGCCACAGTCGCCTGTCGTGTAAGTGGCAAACAGTGCCCTATTGTGAGATACATGTGCTGAAGCCCCTGAGTCCACCAGCCAAGAATTGTCATCGCAGGCGAGGTTAGTAATGACCTCATCACCTACGACGATCACATCGCCTCCATGCACCGAGGCCGCCGCTGTAGTGTTCTCTTCTTGCTTCCCCTTGTCGCCCTTCTTCTCCTTCTTCCAAGCGAAACAGTTCCGCTTGATATGGCCCTTCTTACCGCAATGGTAACACTCCGAGTCCTCGTACCGACCTTTGGACTTCCCCCTGCTCTTGTCTCTGCCACCACCTGGACCCCTGCTTTTGCCCCTTCCGCGGCTCTCTGAAACCAATGCCTCTGAGTGGTGGGATGTGGATGAAGTGCCCTGAGAACGTCTCCGCATCTCTTCATTCAACACCCCGCTCTTGGCAAACTCCAGACTGACCACGCCCTCTGGAGCAGAAGCGATCATAGATACTCGTACGGTCTCCCACGAGTCTGGCAAGGTACACAGCAGCCACAGTCCCTGAACTTCGTCGTCGAACTTGACTCCCATAGAAGATAACTGGTCAACCACGCCCTGGAAATCACTCAAGTGATCCGTAATAGACGCCCCATCCTTGTACCGCAGACCCATCATCGTTCGGATCAGGAACAACTTGTTTACCCCGGTCTTCTTCGCATACAAGGATTCCAGCTTATCCCACAACGTCTTCGCGTGCTCAATATTGGCAACGTGATTGTACACGTTCTCATCAACAAACTGCCGTATGTACCCACACACCTGTATGTGCTCGAACTTCCAGTCCTCCTCGGATTTATCACTGGGCCTCTCGGATGCAAACACAGGTAGATGCAGCTTCTTGACAAATAGCAAATCCTTCATCTTGCTCCGCCAATAATGATAGTTTGTGCCATTAAGGTTCACCATGCGCACCGGCTTCGCGTCCATCTCTCCTCTCTGGTTCCTCTGTCAACTCCTGACACCCTTTGAACCTGGCTCTGATACCACTCTGATGGTATCAGCCAGAACAAAACCTATGCTCTGATACCACTCTGTTGGGAAAGAAGCGCGGAAACCTTTCCCCAAACCGGAGAGTACCTGCGAGAAGACCGAGCAATACAACGCACGAACCAAAAACAACCACACAAAAAACAATCACGCAGACACAGAGAATTTTTGACGTGGAAAACCCTTGCGGGAAAAAACCACGGGACGATCGGAGTCCAACCCTGAGAAGCCTCCACTAATGGAATAGAAGAATTACACCCTCTACAAACTCCTCCGATCCAAATCGGATCCCCACAACACTCAGAGAAAAGAACAACGATTACAAGGCTACGAAGAACGAGAACGACGAGTAGAGATTACCCGAACACGATCTCCTCCGAATATCAACCTTCAATCCTCCGCCTTCTTCTCCGAAGTTGCAATGGCACTCTTGCCTCCTTCTCTCTCAAACTTGTGTTGTCCAATACTTGCGATATGGGATTAGGGTTGAGAAATCTCAACTTAATACCCTAATCCCGCAACCAACCTGGACCGTTGGATTAGATCCAATGATGAAAACTCATCCATAATCCCGCTTCAGCCCCCGACAACACAGAGTTCGGCCAGAACTCTGTGTGGGGCAGCCAGCACCTACTGGCCAAATGCTGGAACGGCCAGACCGAGTTCGGCCAGAACTCGGCCTGGGACCGAGTTCGGGCCGAACTCGGATCCCCTGCTCCCAGAAGCTCCAGCAGCAGCAGCAGCAACAACGTCGCCTACTTCCCGAGCTTCTCCGACTACGGACGGCGCTCGTCGCACTCCGGGGTCTTCTCCACATAGGTTGGGAACCCCTCCCACTCCAACATTAATGCCAATAACTTGGTATTATCATAGCTAAACTTTTTCTACTCTACAGTAAACTTTTACCAATTGAAATTTATCACAGTTCACTGGCAAACTGAAAGCACCGACTATGAGATTACATTTCCATTCCATCCATACAACTCAAATCAAATTATGAATATATGGACTTCCTCATAATATTTTCCTTCCTTCTTACAAGGGAAAATTTAACTAAAATCCTAAGAATCTGAAGGCAAGTACACCGGACACTCCTCATTTTCAAAATAACTCAGTGTTGGGGGTTTCAGTAGCAAAGTTTATTCATTCTGCTGCTATCATGGGTTGATTGTATATTTTTGGTCCATCTATGAAGTTTACTGGTTTACATGTACATAGAGTCCATATTACATAACTTGAAAAGATCAGGTACGGGCTTCCTTACTAGTTTCAGTATCTGTCCAACTATTAAATGGTGATGGAAGCGTCAGAAATTTTACTTGTAGACATTCTCCTTGTGTAAATTGTAATCTAGCATAAGAATCAGGTTATGGAACTACTAAACTAAATCTAGGCCTGCGGCCTTTCTAGTGCCATAGTATGCATGAACAAGTTTCCAATGTATGCAAACATGGTTCACAAATAAATACAAAGGTAACAATTGCTTCAACCTCAACAATTAGTATATTGGCATGCCAAAAAAAGAAAAGAAAAATACCAAAAATATACAAATCTAGAGGTCAACATGACGAATACTCGTGAGCAGATATACTGTGAAAATATTTCATACCAAACTAGGTGCAAGTCATAGTTTGCAGTATCCGCGGATACCAAATAATATTACTCGCTTCAAAACTATTTGTTGTTTTTACCATATCTATAAGTAAGTAAATAAACAATAATAGTTATTGCGGGCGAATAGCAATGTAAAATATTATTCCATTCAAAACTAAGGAGAAACATCATATAATATATAAAATTGTCTAAATATGTATTTAATATTTTCCGGTTCAAAATGAGAAACCCGATACTCCGATAAGAAACCGCCAAAAGCAACAAAAATTGTCGATACCCATACTTGTAGGAATGGACCAAACCGATTTCAACAAACCAAACCTTGGTTTCAAACAACCACGCATGTTTAAAAAGTATCTGGATCCAATTTTTTCATTACCATCTAACTAGCATATATACACGTGCATTGCACGTATTTAAAAGACACTTGTAGTCAAATTTTGTTCATTTTTTCAATGAATGAATGATGCTAAACAAAGTCCATTTTTCAATGCTTCATTTTTAGATACTCAATACATTTAAGAGTTGTTGTAATTAGGAATATAGAAGGACAACTCTTGTATTTACCTAGATACCCCTTAATAATTTTAATTAATCTTTTTAATTAGTAAATATATTAAAGGGCATTTTGAAAAGAAAACTTTTACCGTGAAGCATATTTTTGGCATTATATAGTAGAATAGATTAAGCTTACATTTGAGGACTCTGCATAGAAGAACCCGATCTAACAAAATAGGTTCCAATTATTAACCTCAGTCTAACTGTAACAAATAATTTTAGAATTTGTACGCACAAACGATCCTTTCCAAACTTATTGCAAATGTTAGTGGCAAAAAAAAAAAAAAAAAAGGTGATCAACCAATAAGAGAGCAGTAGAAAATGTACCTAGTTCTTGTGTCTTCATCAGCCGATACCGAACGAGTCCATTTTTTTTCACCCAGTAAAGCTTGCGTGATGACCACCATTCCACTCAAGGATCCTCACGTGTCAACCAAAAACCACTTTTACTTTTTTTCAAAAATGGGTTTAGGTTGACACTCGGGGGAACATCACATAAGTTTCGGTGGACGAACGAAAACGTACTCATTCCGAATCGGGGGAAATGTAGCGCACGGGCGACCGAGCCAGCGGCGGTCCGGTCTTGGATCTCTTCAGGACCTTCTTGGAGCCGTTGATGACCCACCGCGGCAGGTCGTCGTCGGGGACGGCGGCGGAAGGAGGAGCAGGAGGAGGAGGAGGGGGAGGAGGTTCCGCGGCGGTGTTCCGCATCGGCGCGGGGCAGCAGTCGACGCAGGAGAAGGACTCCGGGTCGAGCTGGGACGCGGAGACGTAGTAGGGGTGGGCGGGGATGCAGGCGTAGTGGACGCGGCGGAAGCAGCGGAGGCAGTTGAGGAAGATGTCGTCCTCCTCGGAGAGGCGGAGGAAGCAGTAGGAGCACGCCTCCGCGCCGCGGACGAGCTCGAGGCACGGCCCGCAGAGGAGGGCGATCCGCCACTGGCTCTCTAGGGCCTGGAGGCCGGTGGCGGCGCCGGCGGCGGTGGCGCTCTTCTTCTTGTTGCAGCGGTGGCAGCTGGTGAGGCTAGGGTTAGGGTTTCTCGTGGTGGTGGTGGTCTTCCTTTTGGAAGGGAGGATCCGCTTGCGGAGAGGGGAGAGGGTTGGGGCGTTGGGGAGGGTCGCTACTGCTTTGAGCGACTTCTCCTTCCTCCTCTCCCTCTGCTGCTGCTGCTCCTCCTCCTCCTCCTCCTCCTCGGCCATGGGGAGAATTAGGGTTGAGGAAGAGAAGGTGAAGTGAGCATTTTTCAAATTTTGAAAGAAGAAAACGTTCGAAATATAAGGGTTTGTTCTCTTGCAAGGAATTCCAAGGAATTAAAAAAAGAAAAGAAAAAAGTAATCTAATTTTTAAATAGAAATTTGACAAGAACAGACAAGAAAAGGTGCGCCTCTTCTCATTACTTAAAAGTCCAACTCATTTTTTCACTACGAATCCGTCCTAAAATAATTGACTGGACTATCAGAAAAGTGGACAGTCTTGTTAGATCCTGGCAGTCCTTGTTAGAAATTGGACGGTCCAGTCTACTGACTGGACTGCTAGAAAAATTGAAAAAATAGGTTAGTCCCGATCACTTTTGCCTGTGCCCATATAATTAGCCTTATTATTAACGGTACTAGTATATCGTACGTATTTTAATCGTCTTCAATTAAACATTTGTAATTGGAAAGACCAAAAGGCACCACAATCATATTATTTTTTAAAAAATTATAAGTAATTATCTAGTTGTTTCTATTAAATGCATAAAAAAAAAATTAGTAAAAATATATAAGAAAATATTGAAAAGAAAATTCATGATGAAACTATTTTTTTATTATTATATACTAGTATAGTTTAAACTGAGTAGACCGGTCTAATCCGTGAACTGCCGTTAGCAGTTGGATCTAATAGGTTGAAACTTGAAACCAAATGAGATGTTCAACCGGTTTGAATAGTACAAATTGTCCGGTCCACTTATTATTTTTAACTAGATTAATTTAGAAATGAAATAATAAAAATTTCCAATTGCATTACTGATTCTAAAAGCCACCATAAGTAGCAACTCCATTTATTTTATTTCCAAACATACATATGCATCCAAATCAAATATCATTGTTGTTGCCCGATCAGAAAATAAGTGTTACAACTTATTAAGAGAGTGAGGAAAAGTTATATATCATCCAAATAAAAATTGGCTTATTCTTTGGGTAAGAGAAGGGAAAAAAATTAGTTGAGAGTTGATGGCAACCAAAAACCGTTGAAGTTATGATGTTAACCATGATTGGACCAGTTGAGTCCAGACCGTTAGGGGTGAGCAGCGGTTCATGAAATCGAATCGACCGTTAGGGGTGAGCAGCGGTTCGGTTCGAACCGAACCGAATATGTGAAAATCGAAATAACCGTAAACCGTATTTCTCAAAACCGAAAATTGAACCGAATTAATTCGGTTCGGTTTTCGGTCGATTCGATTTCATGGACCAATGTGCATGGCCTTCAAGTTTTTAGCAAAATGAGCATATTTAAATATTTTTTTAAAAAAATATATGACATTATTGTATTTATGAATTGTTATATTATATAGAGTGAAAGATATTAGTATATATAGATTGAGGGTAGATAGAGAGAGTGCTCAAAGAAGCACCGACATAGAATAGGAGAAGAAAGTGCGCTCAGTTAGAGATTAATAAACATTAGTATATGTATATTGTGGGTAGTTTGATAAATTACTAAATCTAAATCGGTTTTCGGTTCTGTTCGATTTTTCGGATGAAGAACCGAAATCCGAACCGTTATTTCAAATTTTTAAAAATTTAAACCGTAAACCGAACCGATAACCGAAAAACCGAACCGTTTGTCATATTTCGGTTCGGTTTTCAGTTTTCAACCGTTATATGCTCACCCCTACAGACCGTCCACTCTGGCAGTTTAATGAGGGGTTATTTAGTAATCGGATCTCACATAATAGTTGATATTAGAATTTCGGTCTCTAAATTGTCCAACGTTAGTATTTGAGTCTCCAAATCACCGTTCACTTTTTAAAAATTAACTAGGGGAAAAATCTACATGATTAGAAATTAAATTCCAACTCATTCATTACTTCAAATAAAATTCCAAATCTACGCAAGCAAGAGAGTTGGACTTTTCTGAACGGATTCACATTCATCCTCCACGTAGTAGTTACGAAATTCTGTAGACTGTAGAGTTATCTTCTTAATCTAGTTCTTTTGAAGTTGGTTCTAAAATCTATTTTCTAAAAATCACCAAGGTTACAGTTTAGGAAATTAATTTCCACAAACATCTAAGGTATTGTCTTGCCAACTCCTTCACAATTTATGGGGTAAAGTGCATTTAAACCCTCCTTAGATGCACGAAATTGCAAATAAAGACTCGCTGATCCGAAAAATCCAACTAGATACGAAAATGCTCAAATCACCCCCTCCGCTAACTTTACGGGTGTTAAAATGGGATTGTTTTGACCATTTTACCTCTGGGCTATCTAATATTAACTTGTTAAAAACGGTTAGTTCTAAAATTATTTTGTTAAAAACGGTTACGCAAAAATACTTGTTAAAAAGTGGATAAATATTAACAAAGAGAAAATGGTCTTTGCTAGTAGAATTATTTATTAAAATTATTTTAATTAGTATTAACTTGTTAAAAACGGTTAGTTTCGTCAAAAAAATGGATAAATATTATTTAAAATTATTTTGTCATAAATTATTTTTTATTTAACAAATATATAAATATTTTTGGGAAAAATAAAACTGATAAATACAAAAAAAATCAATTCTTAAAAAATAGAAATGATGAAAAACTGGAAAAAAAAAAAAACCAAATAAAAAACAAAAAATACTATTAAAATATGGAAAAAATAAAAAATAGACAAAATATTCCAAAAAACCAAAAAATGAGGATAAATCTTAAACAATGAAAAAAGACAAAAACAAAAACTATACAAATTTGAAAATAAAAGTCACTCTTAAAAAACTAGAAAAGATTATTAAAAATATGAAAAAAAAAATATGAAATAAGAACTAAAAAAATGGAAACAAAAAACAAAATATTAAAAAGATTATTAAACAAAAATCAATTCTCATGCTTGACGTCATTTTCGAAAATAAATGTTTATAATCTAAATAGTAGGTTTTCATCTTAAATTTTTTCTGGAAAACAAAATATTTTAACAAATGTCCGATTAGTCCTGAACTTATATCGTAATTATTTATTAGTCATGACTATTATCGTAATTCTTTATTTATTAATTCTAACTGAAATTGTAAATCTTGGTACAAATTTATTTTCATCACATGTATTACTTAAACAAATAACTTAAATATTACTAAACGTGTCAAAAATCCAAAAAAAAATTGCAAAACATGTATGTCGAAGCATGGTCCGGGTTCAGTGGCTGCCACCGCCTTTGTCGATTATCTACGAATAGGCTTCCATAATTTCTATTTGGACGTCTTGAAAAAAAAAGGAATAAGTAAAAAAAGCTTCAAACATTAAATGAGAGCAAATAAGTAAAAAAAAAAAAAAAAAAGAGAATATAAAAAAAAAATTGCAGTTGGATTTGAGATCTGTAGGTAAGAAAAAGTTTCAATATATTAAATGAGAGCAAATAAGTAAAAAAAAAAAAAAGAAATATAAAAAAATATATTATTTTTCCTTCCAACCAACCGGTCAAAAATAGAAAATATAAAGTTTAGGTTTTATGTTTCAAACAAACATTGTCTTATACATAGAGAATGAAAGAGAGCCAACAGCCAAATGTAAGCATTAGGGGTATTTTGGAAAGTGCACTTTTTTTTTTAATTCCAAAAAAGGCCTCTAACGGCTGTTCTAACGTCAATTTGACGGAAAGGGGTATTCTGCGCAAAACAGGTTTGCGGGAGGTGCAAACTGATTTAAGTTTTCCAAAAGGTCTTATTTTGCGAACGAGGCAACTCTAAGGAGGGTTTAAATGCACTTTACCCCAATTTATGAAATCAAATTCCTAAAATTTACTCTCACATGATCTGATATTGAGATACCACAAGTTAAAAACCAAAATAACTTTACATCACATTTTATTAATTGATATGGACTTAAACTAATTCATAAATGTACCGAACTGACAACAGATTCTCATAAAATCGCCCGCTCAAGGGGTGGCAAACGTCAACAACTCCGATAAGACATTCCTAAGAGTCAATCTTCGTCGTCGGTCTCTTCATCATCACCGTTTACCTCGTGGTACCTCCATCTGCCGTCTCCAACATTCTCTTGCTCTTCTTCAGTTTCCTCACTATCTTCGTCGTACATATCCTGGACTGGCCATGGTTTCTTGACAGGATGACTAACATTTGTTGGAGGCAATGGGGAGACTCTTCCATATGCTACTTTGGCTGGTGGCGTTTCATGTATCAAGCCAGGCTTGTTTCTTCTTGAGTTCTTGCTGTTACCACCTTTTGCAATATATGCTTCTTGATCGCTGACTTCATCCATTGCATGGTCTGGAGCTGGAGCGCGCCTGTTATTATCTTCTGGGTTGTAATCAGGGTGTGCAGTTCTCAGATGAAGGCTTAATTTGTATTCGTGGATGTAGTCCTTTCCACAACCTTTATAGTGGCAAGCGTAAGGCCGTGCAGAGGATCCAGAACCGGAAACATAGGTGGCTGCAGGGGCCTTTGCAGCACTGTGGAACTTATCCGCTGGTGGTGTACCCTTCATCATATCCACTGGTGGTGTACGCTTCATCGTATCCACTGTGGTGTTCTGTATATTCTGTATTGTGCATGAAACTTGTTAACCATAATACTAGAAATCTATAGACAAAAAAAAAAATACAAGAACTTGATTCCTGCTAAGAGCATCATTAGTAATTGGGGCTCTCAAATGCAATTTGGGGTCCAAAATTTCAAAAAAAAAAGGTAAATGTAGAATTGGTTGGATTTGTATGAGAATAGTAGGAAATGATAAAGTGAGCTCCGATCCCAAAGATTGTGGTCAAAAATTGATGTGCAAAAAAAAAAAATGTAAATTATAGAATATAGAAAGTTGGGCTCCAAATTAGGACTTACTATTCTACAAAATGAGTACCTACAATTTTAAAAAAATAAAGAGTACCTATAATCTAGAATCTAGAAATTGGGAGGCCTAACCCTTAGCACCTATAGGTGAGATAGGACCGAAATTGTAGAACTTGAAACTAGAGATGAAACTTACTATTCTACAAAATGAGCTCCTACATTCTAAATCTAGAATCTAGAAAATGGGATGGGCCTTACTAATGATGCTCTAAGGATTTTCTTTCGGGGGGCCCTTTGACCAGGGAAGTCGAGATTGTTTCCAGACTGTCAACAACTTTTGGAGGCTTTTACTACAAACATTGGAAGTACTACAATAGATATAAAGATGAGCATATATGCATGTAAATGCCAAAAGCATAGGCAATAAAGAAGATATGTACCACAGCCGGATATACATAATCGACAAACTTGGAAGTATATTACTTGCTCACACTTGACTACGGAGACGTTTTGAGATAATAAAATAGACTAGAAATTCCATTATCAAGTCAAATCCTGGATCTTCTAATAGTTCATAAGATCTGCCATTTCGTAATAAACTCGAGACCTTTGATGGACAAAGGTAAAACTGGATGCCAAAAATATTTACTGCTTGCGTATAACAATCCATCAAAGCAGGACAGCAAGAATGGTAAAATGTACTCCAAAAGCATGGAGCTAACTGAGAGAGTCTCAGATATCTGTCTGCAAATAAACTAAGAATGTTTAGTGGGTCCAACTGAAGCAAGCATGTTATGTTCAAATCTAGATGGTTAAAAAACGGACAGATCAGCAATCACTATAGCAACTTAGAAATGATACAAGTGTAAATGGATACGGTACCTAGAGAAGAGGAGGGGGAAAAAGATGTATAAACAAATAAAGTGCAGAATTGTTAGCAATTTGTACATACATATGCCCACACTAACAAAAACAAGAAAAAAAAGACATGGAACTATCCATTGAGTGTGGGATGTATCTGTTATGATGTTGCTCCTATCCTGAGTAGTTTCTCTGATAATATAGATTAATCAATCAATGGCATAGATATACACCACATACTGGAACCATGAGAATAGTTAAAACTAAGGTGAAAAATACAGGCAGAAATAAGTTTTCTTCCAATTAGGGTTATAATAGAGTAAAAACAATGATCTTGCATATTGCTATACGAAAATGGCAAATTTAAAGAAATACATTTTATTGCAAGGGCTTAAGCAAGTGACCTAAGCCATCCCTTAAAAACCATGGTTAGCACAAAGTAAGCAAATGCAAATTCCTTCAGTATACTACTAGTTTTGGAGAGAGCATGGAGAATCCATACATTCTTGAATTGAAGCTTGCTGATATTGCAGGAGATGAGCTAGTTGAAGGAAGAGAAAATAGGGGAAAGGAAAGCTCAATGGTTCCACCACTTGAATGATACACAAATTGCACTTAGAACAAAGTTACGCAGTCGCGGGGTCAAGGGGAAGGAAATATTCATCCACAATCATGTCCTGAAGTTCACACTTGTCCAAGAAATCCTACCTAATCTGAATAGCTGTTACTCGGTTCAGTCAGGCCCCGTTGAATCAAGTGACCTAAGCCATCCCTTAGAAACCCATGGTGAGCACAAAGTATGCAAATGCAGATTCCTACGATATACTAGTTTTGGAGAGAGCATGGAGAATCCATACATTCTTGAATTGAAGCTTGCTGATATTGCAGGAGATGAACTAAGTTGAAGGATGAGAAAATAGGGGAAAGGAAAGCTCAATGGTTCCACCACTTGAATGATACACAAATGCAGTAAAATTGCACTTCAAACGATGTTACGCAGCCGCGGGCTCAAGGGGATGGATATATTCATCCACAATCATGTCCTGATGTTCATACTTGTCTAAGAAATCCTACCTAATCTGAATAGCTGTTACTCAGATCAGTCAGGCGCCCGTTAAGAACCTTATAGTAGATCCAAAACGCCAAAATGACCACAGGGCCCTTACAAATATTGTGAAGTAGTGGATGCATGCATCAAATAGTTAAAAGATCTTATACTATCCTACTAATGGAATACCATGAAAGCTCATATTTTTGGTATATTTATACATCATAGATGCTATCTGTTTATAATCTCTGTCCAGCATCATGCTTAGACAAGACAATTAGAAAGCATGAATACTAGGTTCCTGGTTGTTGAATATTCAGGTATAAAACCACAATTTGTATCAATATAATCTGAATTCCATCATATACATCCCTAGACTACACCATCCAGCTTTTTGGTCTAGTTGGATGAGGTTCAGCCTGCAGGAACCATTAAAGAAGTGGTTTTCTAGATCCACAAGAGATCAAACACGCAAAGCAACAAGTGATATTGTAAATGGCAGTCATAGTGGTCACATTTATGAGAAAGCAAACATACCTTTTCATGGTGCACCTTAATGTGAGTCTTAAGTTTGCATTCTTGTGTATATCTTTTGCCACATTCTTGGTAAGGACACACGTGATAGTGCTCTTGTGAATGAGTTCGCATATGCGCCCGCAAGTTAAAATCCAAGTTGAAGGCCTGTATTTTACAGCTTGCACATCAAAAAATAATTAATGCAAGAAAGGAAAGCGAAACAGGAAAGTAAAAGTATAGAAATTAGTAGGCAGTATAACTGATGCGGATCAGTCACATGCACGCTTATACAAGTTTAGGTCTAGTTTGAATCAAGTCTAGTTGGTAGCTTCTATATGCTTTTAACTCAGTATGAGTTAATAACATATTTAGAAAATTTTCCTTAATTCACTTCTAATAACAGGTTTCTATGTAAAACTCGTTATGAGTTGCTTCCTAAGATAGGTTATTTCCTTGTTAAAGTAATAGGTTTGTATGCAAAGGTTAATGATGGATTGCTGATTTTTTAGTATGGTTTTCTTTATAAACGTAGAAAACCCTATAAATACAGTGTCAAGCAATCAATTTAAAACGAATGAACGGAAGTGTTATGATTTGTTCCTAAAAGTTTAAGGTCAGATTTCACATGATTTCACATCATTGCCCATCAGACATAGACCTGTGACATTACAAGTTATCATAGATAACAATTCCGCTGCAACACCCAAGATGATTTATAAAGCAAATGCTATGCAAAAACTTTCTATAACACTTCCTAACCAAATTATACAGGATATATCTTAATCACGTTCCATATGTAATGCTTAACCAAATTTAGAAATAGAAAAAAGAAATTTTTGCACAAAAATGAGAGAGAATAATGCGTACATCCCAGCTCCCTCGTAAGGTTAGACATCATCTAATTTCTCTAACTCACAAAGATATGCCAATTGTGGGAATGTCATTCTTTTTTGCTATCTTTCACTTTATGTGACATTGTGAATGCACTCAATGCAGTTATCTGTAGCAAATTGTATACTCTTAACTCTTTGTCTTAACTTTTTTATAATCTAGATAAAATAGGAGGGTGTTCCCTAGTCGCATGAGATTAAAGTGCAGAGCCAGAAAAGTTATATCTATGGCGTCTATGTTCTATCATGGCATCTTACTCATATATAACTAGGCTAGGAACTTGGCAACAATGCACAGGGTTGAGGCCAGATCGACAAACTGTCATAAAACAGTGAATTATTTTGTTGAGATTTCTCAAGATCCATACTGGACCCACTCTGATGGAAGAAGGCTCCATGATGATGATGACAGAGTATGTAAAATGATACAATCTCTAGCAAATTCTTTGTTCCTTTTTATAAAAATGGAACTTACAATGTTCTAGTATGCACCATTACCCAGGAAAAGATGATCACCTTACCACAGCCTTCATATTTACATATGAACTCCTTAACTCCAGTATGAACTACTTGATGTCTCTTCAACTTGGAACTATCTAAGAATTTCTGTGAAGTACAATTTTAAAAAACAAGTGAGAAAATGTGGATGACCACAAGCTAACCATAATGCAAAATGAAAAGGGAATGTTATATTGATAATGTGGAAAATGTTAACTTGAAAGAAAGATATAAATGAACTGCAATTCTAGGTGGGTGCATGCAAAAATAATACATATTTTAAACCATAAGATTAACATAATACTGGTATGGGCATTTTTTTACTTGCAAGTTGCAACTTAATTTTCTATTAGCCGTTGCACACAGTACTAGGAGTTAAGAATTAACTTCAACTAAACTTTTTAGTAAATAAAAGTAAGAATTCTCAATGATTGTCCTTCTTGCACTGCACCCAACAATGCTATATCCATGAAAATGCCATGGTATTATGAAACTAGAGCGTTTGTTTCTTATAATATGCTTTATTGGTTACTTAAAACTTAAAGATCTAAGACCTACGACGGAGGTATAAAGAATTAATTTGTACTTTTTCAAATTAGTGTGACCTGTCCCTGGGCCTTGAAACACCAATAAATGTATTTCTGATATACTATTAAGACTAAGTAGACAACAAAAGGTTTGATGAAATATTAGGCAAGAAGACCAAGTAGATAAATGGCATACATATATCCTTACAATATATATCATGTTGTTTTAAACCTTTCTATATCTGTATAATGCCCCTTGAGAGTTTATTTTGTGACTAATTTCAAGAGAAATAATCTCAAATTTCAGTCAATAATTGTATATTCTCATGCAACTAAAATATATTTTTGGTTAAATGCAAAGATATCTTCTCTAGCCGTAATTCCCTATTAACTGTCAAGATACTTCACATTTGACAACAAATTAACATTGGCATGTAATATGCAAAAAATGAAAGTTGCAAAGACAATAACTTTTAGAAGGAAAATGTTTGTGTCTGTGTGTATTGTACACTAAGTTCAGATATATATACGTCAACCCCACACAATAAATAATAGAACTTAAGCTGGTAAACATATCCAAAACCCTGATATTCAAGTCAGGAGAGAGAGAGAGAGAGAGAGAGAGAGAGAGAGAGAGGAATAGTGGGAAGAACATGGCAGAAACAATCAGCACATTGTACTAGCTATGGATCAGGCAGGTCCTATCTACCCCCCCCCCCCCCCCCACCCCACAAAAAAAAACACACAAACACAATATATCGCCCTTTCTGCTAATTAATATCAGGGCTTATTTCTTCCTTATTCTTGGTTTGTTTTGAGGGTTGCATTGAAGATTTTGTAGTTTCATATATAACCAACGCGGCAACGCCAAGTCCGTGAATTTTCATGGCTAATAATACTCAACAGAAATTGGTTTGCGGGTAAAGTTTCAGGGATGGTGCGTAAGCAATCTAAAATGGATTATCAGTTTCAAAAAGGACAGTTTCTCATAGATATAGTGCAACTATGTTGTATCACGTCACTGTAGTTATTGCTAGTTTTGTAGAAATATCAAGTTATAAGAAACATGAGCGAAAGCCGAGAGCATGATGAGCCATGGTGATGCAGAAATCACCTTTAGACACCCAGGATAAGAACAAGCATATTGCCTCTGGCCATGAATGTGAGAATGTTTCCTAAATGCACCTTCATTAGGGAAAGATTTGTTACAACCCTCGTAGCTACAGAGGTAGAGAATCTCAGTAGTTGGCTCTGGTTTCAGCTCTTCTGGCTCAGGATCCTTGCATTTCTCTTTCAGAACTTTTAAAGAATCCTCTATAAACAATGACATGAAAAATGAATTAAATGTTTATTTAAAAAGGAAACTGGAAGGGCAAGGAAACACAATTAGCAAGAGATGTGGAATAATAGAAGCTTGCTGGAGCCCAAACTAATAGAGCATAAATTATGAAGACCATTTGCTTGATAACCCTACACATAAGCTGTTTGTGAATTGATGTTAAAAGCAAGCTGACTAGAAATTATGTACAGAGAGCTATGTAGACCCAAAGATACGAAGTTCAAAACTAAAACTTACACGAGCTCATTTAATACCCACACGGATTTCCTCGTGAAACTTTGTTTCATGAAACTCCAAAATTAAGCCAACGTTGCATGTTTTTGTTGGCCACTGCCATCTTGATCAATTTGTGAAAGATTTTCCCTTATTAACTGTTAAGAGTTTAATATATAATGTTTGCATGTTTCTATGAATCCCCCATCCACCAATTAAAATGGTTTATATTGACCAACTTTCTACGCATGATCCTTCTTCCTCTAGGCTTTAGCCCAAGTGCACTCTCTAGGCTCATCTACGTGAGGGGGGTGTTAAGAGTTTAATATAAAAATATATAATGTTGGCCCGTTTCTACAGCTCGAACTTTTGGGAACATTGGTTAACTAACATTAACAATATTGCACAAAAGAAATATCAGAATCAGAACATGTAGATGATAAAACAATGTTCCCCTTTTCAACTTGTTATGTTGCCTGGGTTCCCCACACTAATCCTTCCTTACTCATCAACTTTGTGAAGTGCTTCTTCAAACCACATCATCATCCATTGTACGAAAACCTAATGATCAACATATTACCACCTTATCCATCTTCGTCCTTGACTAGGCCTTTTTTCCACTAAGATGGAGCCAGCTATGGATCATAACTCTACATCGTGAGCTATACAAAAACTTAAACATATTACGACAGATTATATCCTAAAGTCATTGGTTCTAATCCCAGCCAAGGAAACTATATACAATATGCAGGCTTGCCACCAACAAAGACGAGCTATTGAACCTAGCGGAGTAACATGTAGGAAAACCTAACCCAGTGGTCAACATTTCGAGCCTAGGAAGCACGTGCACTTCAGAACCAGCTATATCTCTTTTCCGTGTAGTATTGGACACAATTAGACACGAGAATGATGCTCCAAAAAAGACTAAGACACTCAAAAATCGGAGCTGCCCGATCGCAGTGCCCGAAACGTGTCATGCTGTATTCGTTTCTATGCAACACAGTTTCGAGCTAACGCAGCTAAAGAGAATTCCTTCAAATTTCTCATAGCCTAAGAAAGAGTCTTAAAGAAAGGAAAAATAAATGATAGGAGTAGCTATATGACATCGCAATCGTCTCTGACGCAAGCTTAGGTAAACAGACGATACTAAAATGTATTCTTGCCTTCTCTCACTCTACCGAATCAACTTAGGCAGTGAGCTACACATCACCATATCAACTTAACCATCAAAACCTAGAACCTAGGAAACATGGACACTCGAGAAATAGGAGTCTGCATATATACACTTGACAGCGCACGGACATCCAAAATACACTAGGACACACCAAAACGAGAGTTGCATTAGTGTGTCACGCCAAAACAGTGAAATATGCCAGGACAAACCAAAATCAGGCACCTATTTTTAAGTGTCCGTGGTGTGTCCCATATGCACCCGGCACGGCGCAACACGGAGTGTCTGTGCTTCCTAGCTGACAGTAGTAGAAGTCACGCAAATCTAAGAATCGATAACGAAACATATCGGAGCACCGGTACTTAGACCAACGAAGACGGATGAGAGAAGAGGAGTGTCACCTCTGATCCACTTCAAGAGGAAGCACTTCTTCCCCGTCGACGCGATCTCCTGCGGAACCCTGCACCGAAAACAACACCAAAACCAAGTTAATCAGTCAGATCAATAGCAAAACATTAGGGTTAGGGTTTCGGCGGGGGAGAGGGGGGATGGGATCGCACCACTCCTTCAGCCACCGGACAGCGGGGGTCCTGTTCTTGAAGACCGGCCGCCTCACGAACATGGAGTGGTGATAGTCCATGGAGAATTAGGGTTAGGGTTTGGGGAAGGGGGGGGGGGGGGGGGGGGGGGGGGGGGGGGGAGGGAGAGGGGGGAGGATAGAGGGCTTGGTAAGAAAGAAAGAGGAGTGTAATGGCCAGTGGGCCACGTGAGCCGAGACCGAGAATGGCATGAGATGAGAAGAAGAGTCGGAGTTTTTTTCTTCTTTTCCTAATTCTATAATATATATCCTAACGTAAATCGGTAAAAATTTAAACTTTGGTTCGAGAGTTGAATGAGAAAAGTTTTAGAAATATAGCAATAAAAGACGATTTTTTTTTTTTTTTGAATCAAAAACTAGACTTTATTCAAATCTCATAAGCAGAGTTAACAAAGGATGTAGCTTCTTTTGCCAGAAGCTGAGTAATACATTCAGGGGGAGAGTGCAATATGATCTCTTCATCCTTAGAAGACTGATGAAGGAAAAATCTGGCCACAGTATGAGCCACTTCGTTTCCTTCTCTTCTGGTATAGGAAAATTTGAATTCCATACCGCACCGCCGTGTCTCCTCTACAAGATCCTGAACTTTATCGTATAATCTCCATGGTATAAGGCATTCATCTCCCAACATGATGCGATGAGCATTGAGCGAATCACCTTCGATAATGCAATTACTCGCGTTGAGAGAACTGGCCAGATGAACTCCAGATCGGATAGCTAAAAGCTCCGACGCTAGGCTAAAATCCTCCTCTACTAATGACACTGCAGAAGAACTCTGAGCTGAGCCTAGCACAAAATTCCCCTCTCCATCTCTCGCTATGGCAGCAGCAGCTATGGTTCCTGACGAGACCGCTCCATCAACGTTGATCTTGATGGATCCCATACGAGGCGGAATCCATCTCTTGTCTTCACAGCATTCATATAGGGTGTTGATGTGATCCGCCCTCACCGATCTACCTTCTAAGTACGTCCAATACAGATGGTTTGCCTGTTGAATGATGTTGTGGATGCTCGGGCTTTTATGATTGAAAATGCACTCACAACGAGCCTTCCACAGTGCCCAAAGTGTAGCAGCCCCCATAAGGAATCTGTGACCGTCTTCGTCCGACAACCATTCTTCAAGAAGATTAAAGATATCTCCATGTTGATCTACTCTGAAACCCAGCGGGCTTGCAAACCAAACAACTCTCGATGTGTTGCAATGGAGGAAGAGGTGATTGGAGTCCTCAATATGAGACAAACAGAACGGACACTCCTTATTCATGTTAGTAATCCTCTTGCTCATGGAATCGAATAGAGGGAGAGCTTTGTGAAGGAGCCTCCATATAAAGTACTGGATTCTCGGAGAGATGTTATTCAGTCGCCACAATTTATTCCAACCGAAACTCACAGTTGAGTTGTACGAGCAGCTCGGGGCATCTCTCCGAATGGTTTCATAGAGTGACTTAGAACTAAACGTTCCGTTCTTAGACTTGACCCAGACGAGGACATCATCCCCGTCATTATCCCGCAGACTTATGTTGGTGATAGCCGCTACTTCATTCTCGGAGAAAAGGGACTGAATGAGAGTTAGATTCCAGGCTCTCCTGTTAGGTAGCATGAGTTCCCTAACAAAAACTGGGCTATTACCATCAGGGGCGATGGTTACGACTCGAAAATGCGGGAGCGTAGGGATCCACGGATCCTCAAAGATTCTAACTCTGCCTTCGTTGATGCGCCAAAATATGTTGTCTTGCAAATAACTCCTAACGTCCAACAGGCTCCCCCACGTAGCCGAGGCCATGTTAGTCTTTCTAGCCGCCCATATAGAATTGTTTTGAAGGTACCTTCCTGTAAGTAGACGGACCCACATTTGGTCAGTATTAGTCAGGAACCGCCATAATAATTTCCCTACCAGTGATATGTTCACCCATTCGAGTCTCCTGACTCCGAGACCACCTTCGCCTTTGGGTTGAGTGATTTGCTGCCATTTGAGGAAGTGCATCTTCTTCTCCGTGGTGGCATGCCCCCACCAGAAAGAGCGTTGTTGTCTAGTGAGCTTGCTCAGAACTTGTTTAGGAATCAGGAAAGAAGACAGGTGATAAACCGGGATCGACCCAAGTGAGGCTTTGATGAGCGTTGTTCGTCCAGCATGAGACAATAACTTTGCCTTCCATCCTTGCAACCTATCCTCGCATTGGGATATCAGGGGATCATATGAAGAGATTAGGCGTTTGGGCTTTAATAATGGATATCCCAAGTATCTATCTTCATTTGACATTCTCTCGAAATTCATAGCAGCTGCAATAGTAACTTGGTCTTGATTGGAGATTCTCTTACTAAAGTGAATTCTAGACTTCTCGTAGTTCACTTTCTGCCCCGACCAGGATGTATACATATGGAGAATAGTATGTATAGAATGGATGTCCCCAGTCGAGGCGTTGCCAAATATAAGAATGTCGTCGGCAAATAATAAGTGTGAAATAGCTGGGGTGTACCTGCTTATACGGAGCCCTTGATAGAGACCTACTCGTTCGAACTTGGCAAAAATCCTGGATAGAACTTCGGAGCAGAGGACGAATATAAAGGGAGATAGTGGGCAACCTTGCCTCAACCCTCTCTTTGGTGTCACGAGTCCTTCGGGTGAACCATTTATTAATAGGGAGAATGAAGGGGTGGTGATACACTCCATTATAAGATTCTTCGAGTGTTCCCTGATGCCCATACGGATTAAGACTTGTTCGATGAATGGCCATGAGAGCCGATCATATGCTTTGGACATGTCGATCTTGAGAGCGAATGCATTCTTTTTAGACGGGAGGCTCTTCATTGCATGGAATAGTTCGTGTGCGATAATAATGTTGTCATTTATCTGCCTGCCCGGCACGAAAGCACTTTGGTTTTGAGAGATAAGTCTGTGTAGCAAGGGTTTAAGCCTATTTGTGAGGATTTTAGAGATAACTTTGTAAGCCACATTGCAAAGAGCAATGGGCCTGAAGTCCCCCGGCTCCTTCGGTAGTTCCTTCTTTGGGATAAGAACTATGAAAGTGTGGTTCAGCTTAGGGGGCATGCTGCCATTAATAAAGAAGTTCCTCACCAGGTCATATAAGTCTTTGCCAATTACCTCCCAATTGCTTTGATACACGATCGCCGGAAATCCGTCAGGCCCCGGAGCCTTGAATGGTCCCATACTCATCACCGTATTTCTAACCTCGTCTTCACTTGGAGGTTGAGCGATAAGGCCGTTCTCCTCTGTGGTAATGGGCTGGGTGGCCAAACAGAGTTCTTCCTCCATGGGGACGGCTTCGTCCGTGCAATATATAGAGGAAAAGTGCTGGATGAAAGCTTCCGCTAAGTCCTCTCTCCGAGTAGTCCAGGTTCCGTTCGGGAGCATAATGGAGTGAATCTCATTCCTCCTTTTGCGAATCGTCGCCTTTGTGTGGAAGTATTTGGTGTTCTTGTCGCCGTCTCGTATCCACTGACACTTTGCCCGTTGACTCCAGTAGGATTCCTCAATAGAGAGCAGGTCATTAATGTCTGCAATAATCTCTCTTTCTTCGGAAAGGTTTATCGATGACGCATCCCTGTTTTGTATACATAGTAGTTTCTCCTGGAGTCTTTTGATGCTCGTTTTGACTCTCCCGAATCGAAGTCGACTCCACCTGTGTAGTTTAGTTAAAGTATACTGGACTTTGTTACTAAAGGAGGAGTTTACCTGGTTATCGGCCTCCTGCCATGTTGATTTGAGTTCTTCTCCGAAAGAGATATGTTTCGTCCAGAAGGATTCGAAACGTAACGGCCGATTCTTCCGACTCGTGTCTCTGCTTGTATTGAGTAGTATGGGGGCATGGTCGCTATTGATCCGTGGGAGTGTAGATACTTTGGCATCCGGGAACATACAGCACCACTGAGTACTAGCCATAGCCCTGTCCAGGCGCTCTCTGATGTTGAAACCTGGCCCTCTCCGATTTGTCCAAGTGTAAGTCGGACCTGTGCTTCCCAGGTCGATAAGACCGCAATGCTGAATCATGTTACTAAACGCAGCCGCCGCTCTGTTGTCAAAACTTCCCCCACCCTGTTTTTCTTCCGGGCGCAGGGTTGCGTTCATGTCGCCAATGCAACACCATGGAGTATTTAATGATCAACTTTTTATACGCAATACATGTGCACTGACTACTAGTATAATACTAATACTTTAAAATACAATTAACTATTATTTTTTATGATTATATATAATCCACTTTAGAGTTTATATGTGCACGTGCTTTGCACGTATTTTAACATTTCTTAATTAGTTTAGGAAGACCAAAGGGTAGTCTTCCTAATTACTAAGTTGTCCTTATTAAAATTAATGAACTTTTTTTAATTAGTATAAGTATGTAAGGGTATTTTAGGAATTCAAAAGTTTCACCATCTAAGTTTTCCTATTATATAGTAGAATAGATGAACTTTTTTTAATTAGTATAAGTATGTAAGGGTATTTTAGGAATTCAAAAGTTTCACCATCTAAGTTTTCCTATTATATAGTAGAATAGATAAATGTATGAATTAATTATTATATCCTCAAATACCATAATATTATTTTAAATACAAAATTACTGTTACAAATTATAAAAAAAGCATAAATTTGTTCTCTGTCATAACCTTAATTTTCATATTATTTTAGGTATTTTAATTATTATTTTTCAACCATTCAATAATTATTATTTTTCCTATAATCATTTCTATAAAAAAAAAGGTAAATAAATAAATTATATATTTACATATATAGTGTAAATGAATAAATCAGAATTTTTACAAATCCTCCCTCATGCAAAGTCTATTTTGCATTTCTCACTCCATGCTTGAGTGGCAAACATGCATGGATGGAGTGCCATTTGGCACTCATGCCCCATGACAATGCCTCATGGGCATTTTAGTCTTTTCCTTTCTTTTCTCTCTTTTAATTTAGAATAAGGGAGAGAGAAAAAAAAAACCATTCTCTTCTCCACCATCTTCCTGGTAAGTCCTCTCCCTCTCATTAATGCTTTTCTTCTTCTTCTTCTTCTTCATCTTATTATTCATCTTCTTTTCATTTTATTTTTCCCTCCCCTATTTTTCCTTAAGTTGCTGCTGCTACTGCCGCTTATTGCTGCGCTTGCTAGCTGCTGCTGCTGCCGCTGCGGCTGCTGCGCGGCTGCTGCGCCGCCGCCGCCGCCGCCGCCCGGTCGGCCGCCGGCCGACCCCCCCTCCTTTCTCATCATCTTCTCCTTCTTCCTCTTTCTTTCTTCCAATTCCTTTCCCTTTTTCTTTATTTCTAGGGTTCTAGAAATTTAACCCAATTTTCTCTTCTTGTGCCCTAGGATTCTGATTTTGGATTTGAAGGAAATTTCCAGCACTCTAAGGATCAAGGCAAGCCCTCTCTCCTTCCATCTCTCACATTTTCCCTTGTGTTCATTTTTAATTGTGCTTGTATTGGCATGTATATTCTATGAATAATCTGAATATATATATATATATATATATATATATATATATATATATATATATATATATAAACCAATATTCTATGACAATAGTGAGGTTGTAAATATATGCCCTTTAAGTATGATTTGGATAAATGTTGGACACTTCTACATAGGATAAAATGTGCATGTTGATTTTTCCATACAAGTTTATATACATATATTTGCTCATACCTACACACTAAACTCATGAAATAAATAGCCAACATTGTTGTTTTCATGAGAGTAATTCTAAATAACCCTAAAATAAGAAATTATGAGTTTTTATCCATTATTTTTATCTTATTTCAATTCTGTCCAGAATTGAAATTATACATATTTGACATAATTAGTGTGATTTCATAGTTAAATATGCATTTGTTGATACCGGTTCATTAAGGTAACTTCAATTACGAACTTTTACGTCAAAAATAACTATTTCGTGCCCTAAAAGTTAGTTTTAGTATGTAATAGCATTGGACTTGTTAATATTGGAATTAGATAACTTGTTCATATGTGATTGTGCATAGAAACTTCATTTTGCTCTTTCAAGAAGTTAGGATTCGGTACAATAATATATGAGTTAAATTACTATGTGATAGGAGTTGTTGTCAACCATTTTTTTTACTTAATATGCAAATCTGTCCAGAAATTCATTTATGCTTAAAATGACCACTTTGTCATAGACACATAGTTGGATTTGATATTTAATAGACACCGGACCAATAGGTTAACATACTAGTTAACTTTTCAAGTGAAAAGGCTATCTTGAACACTCAAGAAGTCCATTTTATCATTACTAGTTAAGACTTGTGCTTTGTAATTGTAAAACAACTAGCATTAGGCCACAATATATTCTTTACTTATTAAATTAAGTTTCTTGAGCTTGGAGGAGTGTTTTAGAAGAAGGGCAAATGCTAAATCTTGTTCCTATTGCTTGCTTGCTCGCCAAGGTGAGAAAGCTACCTTATGTGCATAACCTTATCATAAATTGCGTGTGTTCCGGTGTTGAGGGTTGCTCCACCGAAGGGGTCGGCGTACCCGCTTATATTTGCGTGTTGCCGGTGTTGAGGGTTGCTCCACCGAAGGGGTCGGCGTGCCCGTATATTGTTTCTTTGTGTTTACTTGTATCGGATTAATTTCCGGGTCAGTAAATACAAAGGAGACTCTGCCGAAAATTTTGAGAATTTCCAGAGTTGGTCTATTTTCGACAAACTCGGATTTCTTGGAAAATTTGACTCTAGTTCTAGACGTTTGAACCATCCATCTCCAACCTATAATATCGGAGGGATTCTTGGAATCATGTCCACTTGGACATTTCGGAATTTTACCTTGTTTTCAATATTTCTTGGACTACTTTAGTTTCAGAAAAGACGAAAACTAATATTTGAATGCGACTTGACTTATAGGACTCCCGTTTGGGAGATAGTTTCTCTGAAGTCTAAATGTTTAGAATAGGTTGCATGGGGTTTGGGAGAGAAACCGTTGGATCACACCCGGCTGACTTCTTTGCAATATAATTTTTCATTTTCATACTGATCAGTCCCTGATACGGTGTTCGTACGGCCGTGCGAATATCCGGGGTGAGGCTTAGCTCACTTTCTTGATCGCAATTGGACATCCAGGCCCTGAGTTTCAGCTCAGCTATCCATTTGCACCCTACCATGAGTTTCAGCTCAGAATACTTGATTCATTAATGAATGGGTTCGATATTCTTGGAAAAGTCCAAGTCATACGAACTTCTTGATTATAACACATGATGCGATGACTCGACCCAGATGATTCGGAAAACACTCATGATGTTACCTTGCTTGTAATCACATCAATATGTGATAGTACAGACGGCTGGAGTATCTAAGCACCAACCCGTTTTGTACGAGCCTGATCCCGGGCAAATGGGGTTATTGTTGAGATGCTAGGCGAGTGTGCGTGATCCATGAGTTTCTCTAAATTGCATTTAGGTCTAGAAAGATCTTGTCGTGTCCTTGTGACATTAATTGAGATTCACTTACTTTTGACTAATATCATGGTATGAATTTAATCACTCTAGATACTAAATCTTGTTCACTTGTCTTATTTTACGTATTCATACTTCTCCTTTGACTGAGGGCTTGCTCGTCGTATTGACGACCTAGTTTTGTTCACTAGGGATTGTTGAAGAACAGGATGGGGAACAGGCATACACTGAGGCAGAACTTTATGAATGATGTAGGACTGAGGGTTGTAGCTTTATTCTGGGAACTTCATAGCTATGTGACTTATGTATTTTGAAGAAACATGAATGCAATATGTAAGTTGTGTATTTTGAAGAACAATGAATCCAAAATGTATATATGTGTTTGATGATGAGACTTGAATTATGTTGTAACATTTTGGGATAAATGAATGTTATGCTCTTTTGTGGAAAATTGTATTATTTCCTTAACTCTATGCCTACCTAGGACCTTACAGGCGACAATCGCGGGGTGCAATTGGGTTCATGTTGTATGGTCGCGTAGCCTGGGGATGTTGTACGTACTCGTCTCGCCGTATTCTGGGAGCGGGACGTGACATTCTCGAATACTTTTATCAACACAACATAGAACTACAGGTTCACCTTAAACAATAATAAAATAAGAAGATATATAATAGTTTGAAAACTATATTTTTTCTTAAAAATATTTAATTTTAATTTTCCCAAAATACTTTATAATTTGGATTTTTTTTAATTTTTTTCTATAATTAAAGAAAATGGGAAGATAAAAATAAAAATAAAAGGTTACGGTTGTTTGGAGATCTATCGCAATAACTAAATTTGTTGAAGGTTACAATGATCTTCTTTACATTTACAAGTTAACTGATAAATGAGGGCCATTATATTTTAACTTACAATTTACCATTTATTAAATACATCAATATATAGCGATTAATACTTTAAAATACAAAAAAAGTTGGGCTTGTATTTATTTGAACACTTTAAATTGCTCACAATGTAGTACAAAAAATCAAATACCTTACTAGTAGTGGATGAAAAAGTCGTTTTTGTAATTATTTTTCTTCTACAAAATTAAGGAAAGTTGCCTTCAAGTGAAAGTATGTTGTCAAAATATACCATAACATAAACCAATATATTTTTTTTTTATATTAAGTATTTGTACAAAACAACTTGACATGTTTATTAAGGAAAAAAAAAATACCACAACAATAGTCCTGTAAGCAATCTGAAATCCAAGCAAATCCAATTGGAACACGTTTGGATTAATATATATAAGTGGAAAGAAGTGTGAAAGTGAGCTATTATTTTCTAAAAGTGCAATGTGTATTATTTTGAATTTTGTGCTAGTTATTGTCTCATGAAATTAATTTTTAATATTTTAATACATGATATTTCGTACGCTAAAAGTAGATAATTTGATACTCCATGCTTGGATGTTAATATCAAGAAGGTAAAGAAGAAGAAGATGTATATTATAATTAAAAAAACTAATTAATTATCCACATAACTGATAATTACTTATTACTACTAATTATGTAATTCTTAATTTAAACATTAACAATAAATATTAGTAACTATTTAAATTTATGTAAATATTATTTCCTACGTATTTTTAAACTACTAATATCTAGACTCCTAATTATGAGGTTAACCATATATTAGAATTTGATATATAAGTTCAATTTTTTTAATTGTGAACTACAATATTAGACTCGACCACTAATAAATATGAGTTCTTCCATTTTTTAAAAAACAAAATCATTGCTACTCTATTATTTTGTTATTGTTATTATAAAATAACTATGTCTATAACTTTTATCCATCTCGTCGCCGTCGGCAACCCTTTGTCATCCAGATTCACGTTATATTTGAAATCTTCTTGGCTCTGACCTTTTCAACCACATTCTGCCTCAGCCCCCTTCCTCCGAGCACGAAAATGTCTCGATCCTTGTCTACTTGTTCGAGGTTGTCATGGTCTGCCACCACCGGAAATTGCGCACTAAGACATATGTCTCATCTTCTTCGTCAGTGTCGCTGTCACTGATAAAGATAATAATTTTTTTTTGAAGGTCCTCTTATCTAATGCAAGGATAATACAAGCATCCCGAGTTCAAATTACGCAAGCGCCACCACCACCATTGAGTCATTGACTATCCCTTATATTAGTTTGACAAAACAAATACAAGCATACATTCTCAACCTATGTATTCAAAAACAAATAGATATGTACTTCAATCATTTTATCCATAGAACTAGAAAACAATGACAATTTTTTAGTTCATGTAAGCGCCAAAAACATAATAGTAACTCTAATTTTCTGTTTTGCTATGCTCAGTGCAACGCTCGTGATTTTGTCTATGCTGCATTGCAGCTCTTTTGGATTCGGTCCATCCAATTTTTTATTATTTTTATAAATGTTAAAAATAATACGTGTTTATTCTGGTTGAAATCGAGGATACTTGGGACAAATACTTGGGTCAGACAAGCCACAGAAGTCCAGACTCCAGTTTGACCAATGGGACCCATCTCCTGTTCTGTAGTCAGTAGCCACCATCCATGGGACAATAACCATTCCTTGGTAGCGACTAAACACTTATTAACCCCTACTTATTTTAATAAGTAAGAACAATGACCATTCCCCCCCCCCCCATAATTCTCTCTTTAGTTTTTTTTTCTGTAAATACGATTAAACAATACTACAAAACCCACCCACCCCCTACAATTAGATTCCCTCCTCCTCCATTCCCATCCTCCCAAACCCCTAAAACCCCAAAACCCTAAAAATTCTATTTTTTTACTTCCCCAAATCCTAAAGCTAATTCTTGAATCCCTCTCCTTCATGTCCACCGCCTTCGCCGGCAGTCATGCAGAAGCTATGCCAGCGAACCACCGCCTTCCCGGCGCTCCTTAACAAGAAGGCCCCACAGAACCCTAACCCCAGTCTCTTCTTCCCCATGCCATCCTCCTCCTCCCTGGCCCGCCCCTACCGCCCCACCCCGCCCCCCGCCCCCGCTTGCGTCCCCCGCCGCCGCAGCCCCTTCGGCGTCCGCGGCGTCGCGCAGCGCCGGGCGTGGGCCCCTCTCGCCCAGACCCCCCACTGGAGAGGGCTCACTGCGGTCGAGGGTGCGAGGAACAGTGAGAAAGGAAGGTTCCTGGGTGGTTCCGACGGTGCCGGCGGAGAAGACTCTGCCGCCGAGAAGGAGATCGAGGAGAGGACGGACGCTGCCGCGGGCCCGGCGAGGGTGGCGGAGAGGAGGCAGAGAGTGGGCCCGGCAGCGTCGGCCGCGAACATGGACCTGCTGACTATACCGGGCGTCGGCCCGAGGAACCTGAGGAAGTTGGTGGATAAGGGTTTCGCCGGAGTTGCGCAGCTCAAACAACTCTACAGAGATAAGGTCTAATTTTCTTTCATCATTATATATTATGTATTTTTTTGGATTTGAAATCACTGTATTGATTATTTATTTATTTATTTATTTATTATCGGGTCAGAAAAATACATACTTAAGTTGCTTAATTTGCATAGAAAAGTCATTGATGTTGGTTTGAGAGCTTATACAAAGCAGCTAGATATGGATAAGATCAAGGTGTATTCACTTTGCTAGTCTGTGTGTATAGTCAGTGTGGTTGGCTATTTTTTATTTTTATTTTTTTTCGCTTTAGGCAGTGTCTTATATTTTTGTTTGGTAGCATATATTGTCAAACTTTATTAGCCTTAACTTGACTTGATATTACCTTATTGAAAAGATATGAAGCATAGGTATGACTATATCAGTATGGGTGTAAGATATGAACTCGGTAGGTCAATTTAAAAAATGCAAGATACGGGTATAGCAAAGTTATTATGTATTATATATAATTTATTCACAGTAGTCGAAAACTAAGTAGTTTTAAGTTTTTAAGAAAGAAACTTTTGATTTTTGAAACAAAGTACCCAAGTTGCATTTTAAAAGAAAATGTCATATCCAACGAGCAAGCTGCACTAGAAAAGTTCCTATGAAATACCATAACCAGGTGTAAGGTATGTAATGTACCCATTATGGGTACGCCTCCTTAAATGGTGTTACAATGCTTCAAAGAGTAGAAGTAATATTTGTGTCTATGTTGCACGGACATGGTAACATGACGTCCGTATCTATATCATGTCCGTACCTTTGTCCTTACCCTACTCATGCAACACAGGGAACCACCTTTGTACCTATTTGGAAATGTCCATATCACGTATCCGTATCGTGTCCATATCCGTATCCGGCCAGTATTCGTGCATCATAGATTTGCGTTAAACAACTCTTTCCTGAGTATACTGTAAACTTGAATTTCTTATTCATATGAAATCTCATTGGGAGTATATATTCAATAGATCTTCTCCATCTTTGCTGTATTTTACTTCCTAATTGCAAGTATACAGGTACTTTGATTGTTTTTGTAGAAATGTTCAGTCCTGTTTGGGCTTTTGAGCAAGTTTAGTGCGGGGACTTCAGTTAAGTAATTTTTGCTGTGTAGAAAATTTTCCTTTTTAAAAAAAAAATTATTTTTTATACTATTTTGGTGTTTGAGCTTCGTAGTGCACCTGCCTAATCACCTGGGCGAAGTTTTCTCCCCGCATGCTCTGGTCAATATCTAAACTAAAATCCCTCAGGACTCGCCCATTGAGAATGAAGTGTTCAAATACAAGTATCCTACTTATTGACGTAATGACTTGGTCTAGTAGTAACTTTGATTAATTTGTGCTTTGTGTTAACTGAAACAGTTAGAGATTCGCACCTAACTTCTTTATTAGTTTAAAACCAAGTGAAGTTTGGGGACTTTTGTACTGTATTGCTTTTATTGTGTAACATTATATTATAGAGTGCAGCTCAAAGTGCTAGCATGATTTACTGGCATTTCATGTGATGTCAACTGGTGATGACTATGATTATGTTTTTGTTTGGTTAGGTTTAAATGATAGAAATGTGGTTTAAATGATAGAAATGTGAATATACCTATTTTTATTGGTATGCACAGGTTGTATTTGATATCATCACTTGGTCCAAAGGCAATTTTCTTCATTTTACTCTGCAGCTTCTTCTATTGATTTGCTTATTGCGTGAAGAATAGATGTACCGTGTGTAGCTCATACCTCCTTGTCTAGTATTAATTCACATGGCTAAATAATTGATTGTTAATTCAATGATTTCTTTTTCTACGTTTGGCATGCTTTGACTTCCCAACTTGTTAATGTATGGAGGCATCCCATTCTGATACTAGAAAACATTTAAATCTGTAAAGTTGAAATTATGGATTTGGTGAATTTCATAATATCTGAATGAATAGGCCAGCTAAACACGAGTCAAATATAGTGGTTTGATTTATATTTAAAGTTACATGAAATAAAAGTAGAAATAGAAATCGCACCTGGTTTCTTGCTGGGTGTGTAACATGATTATTTTACTGTTGCTTTGAGCAAATTGAATGCAACTATTTCTTTGCTTCCTTGCATTTTATGTGAATGATATTATGGCTTACTGAGTACGATGTTGGTATTATTTGGTTGCATCTCTCTTCAGTTCTTTGGGAAATCAAGTCAGAAGATGGTAGAATTCTTAAGAAGCTCAGTTGGAATTATCCATAAAAACCATGCTGAGAGTATAACCTCTTTCATTAAAGAAACTGTGGATGAAGAGTTAAAGGAAGATGGTTCTAACTCCGAGCAGAAGCCTGGTCAGAAGAAAAGACTGACATTCTGTGTCGAGGGAAATATCAGTGTTGGAAAAACCACCTTTTTACACCGAATTGCCAATGAAACACTCGAATTACGCGATCTTGTCGAAATAGTACCTGAACCTATCAACAAGTGGCAGGATGTTGGTCCTGATCACTTCAATATACTTGATGCTTTCTATGCAGAGCCGCAGAGGTATGCGTACACCTTTCAGAATTATGTATTTGTAACTAGGGTCATGCAGGAAAAAGAATCTGCTGCTGGAATAAAGCCCCTCAGGCTGATGGAAAGAAGTGTATTCAGCGATAGAATGGTATTCTTCAATCCCTGGAACTTTTATTTTCCTGATCCCGGTTTCAGAGAGCTTGATTTGTGATATTTTACCGATTTACGTTATCATTATCTTTATATGAATGCTAATCGACAGGTCTTTGTCCGAGCTGTTCACGAAGCAAATTGGATGAACGAGATGGAAATTAGCATTTATGATTCATGGTTTGACCCTGTTGTGTCGAGCCTGCCAGGGCTTATTCCCGACGGGTTCATATATCTTAGAGCTAGCCCAGACACTTGCCACAAGAGAATGATGATGCGGAAGAGGGAAGAGGAAGGTGGTGTGACCCTTGATTATCTGAGAGGTTTGCATGAGAAACATGAGAGTTGGCTATTCCCACTCCAAAGTGGGAATCGTGGGGTACTGTCATTCAGTCAACTGCCCTTGCATATGGACCACACCTTACATCCTGATATAAAAGACCGTGTATTTTATTTAGAAGGCAATCATATGCACTCAAGTATTCAGAAGGTATTTCTTTTTGCAAACCCTTTGTTACAATTTTAGTTTTCAGTTCCATTGAAGGCTTAGGCTTATGTTTTGTTTTGTTCCCAGGTTCCTGCTCTGGTGTTGGATTGTGAACCCAATATTGACTTCAGTAAAGATATTGAAGCTAAAAGACGGTAAGTACCCTATTGTCTCATCTATAATTGTCGAAGGAAATATTCTGTTGATTAGTTTTAAGCGCATAGTAGAACATTCTCATAAACTCTTGTGTCTTTTCCAATTCATAGCCATCTTCATTTTAGAATTTTTTTGGTTCTGTTGTCAAATTGTATGCAAGTTAAAATCCATTTATGCGTAGAAACCGAAATAATTGCCATGTCAACTCACTGTTGTACATCTCATGTGTTGTTTGATCAACCATAGTTGTGAAGTACTGTATTTATTGGTAAAGCTATTGCAGTCTTCTCTTTAAAGTTTTTTTTTAGATAACTCTCCCAAATCTTGTTATTTTCTCAGAAGTCCCTGAATTCATAAGAAATGAGAGATATAAATTCCCGTCTCTCTTTCAACCAAAAAATAATCCAATCTTGCTTAAAATCTTACAGAGTAGACTGATTTTCCGTACTTCTCTTCCATCTAAACCCATCACCATCACCTCCTCTTTCCCCTACTTCCCCCACATCGAAACCCTCTCTGCCATTTGTTTGCCATCCCACTACATTCTAAACCAATCATGGCCCTTAACAGAGGATTCAATTAGCCTTAACAGAGGATTCAAATAGCCAACCCCAAAAATTTGGTATAAATGCTTATTTGTTGTTGTTGTATTAATCGATATGTTGCCACATGGGATTTTTGACTAATTGGTCACTCGAGTATATGGATTAAGTGGCTGAGTACTCAGCCGATTAATTTTCGGTTGGTCCTTTTCTAGAGCACTGAGGTCACAGTTAAGAAGTTTTAACAGTATCAATTTGATGCCAAGAAGTAAGTTGGCTGATATCCTTGGCAGTTTTGAAGTCTCTATGTTCATGCAACCTTGAGGTAACCTCCCTAAATTTTCTGCGTTGGAGAAGAAAATCTAGACTTACATTGTTTGCAATTAGCTAAGTCTAGTATAGGAGAAGTTAATTACATCATACTCTATATGTATGACAGTATGAGCTACTTTCAAGAGCAAGAGTTTATGCATTGCTTGTTTCATGTTAGTTTCAAGACCATCATTTATATTCTGTATGTCCATTGTTCCCACCACAATGCATCGGTTAGGCAAGTGCAATTGTTTAGGCTACCAATTCAAAGTTGGATTGCTGATTGCTCTAAATTGTTTGGTCAGTTGAGGGAAAAAAGGACCCCACATATGCCTCTGGATATGCACCGCAGATTAGAATCTTAGGTTACTCTAGATCTTAGAAGTCGGAAGCGGGAGCAGGGGATGGGAGCGTGCGCTAATAATTTTTTATGTTTATTAATTATTGTTATCAAAATTTATAGATGTCTTAAATATTTGTTGGAATTTATAAAAGTTCAGTTCAAAGTTACGAGAGATCATTCGCATGGTAATTTTTATGATATCAACTAGTAATCTTTAGTTTCTTGTTACTCTGATAAACACGCATTAAAAATTATTGAACTGCTTCCCAAATTTTGTCTTTTAAAATTATGGTCATGTTATGGGAAAAATGAGTTCCCAAGTAAGAACCTCGAGATTTTTGCTGAGATTCCTTGACCTCGAAGAAGTTTCTGACTTCTAAGGTCTAGATAATATGATGGATTTGATGAGGTAATTGCTGTCTTTCATGTATAATGCTTCAAAATATTACGCGAGTAGTAGTCAAACTGGGTGTGGCAGTGCTAGCACATGTTTCTGTATTGTTTCAAATATTTTAACTTGTTTCTGGTCACGCGAACCTCAAAATATGTACATATAGTTTAGGATGACTGGTGAACTGTGGTTCATACAAACTAACACCCCAAATTCTTATTGAAGGTATGCTCGCCAAGTGGCAGAGTTTTTCGAGTTTGTCAAAAGAAAGAAAGAAGACCCACCTTCTCAGACTGGTACTGATGGAAAGAACATTGGTCGACAAATAGGGCTTCCTCATAAAGGCGGCCTATGGGTTCCTGATGGTGGCCAATTTCCCGTTCAATCAGCGTTGGAATCTCTGGATTTCAGAAAAGCAATGTCGTCTTACCTTTCTGGCTAGTTTGTTTTCCTCGAGATGTTTGTTGCGTGTTATCATGGCAACTATTAACAGACTGACCATGCTCAATATGCTGAGGTGCAAAGTAAGAGCGTTCAGTCCATCTTGAACAAGTTCTAGCTGATGACATGCAATTGTATGTACAACTGCATGTTCTTGTAAATTAACTGTTAACCTCTAGAATTTACTGTTTTAAGGAGTTCTTGACTTGGCCTTGTTTCTTTATGGTGTTGTTAATGTGAGCCTTTTGGTGGTTCTTACTTGCTTGTCAGTAATCCACTTCATGTATCCTAATGACCGCGTCTTCCAAGCTTTTGTACTTCTGGGTAGTGTTAACTCTGAAATTAACTGCTGATGCATGAGTGGGCATGGCTGATCACCGCAGCCCTTTCAAATTACTGTGGTCTTAATGCTACAGTTACAACCAAATGCTTACAACTCACTTACAACCTTCATCCATTGCTGACATGTGGGCCACATGTCAGCAAATGGGTAAGTGGTTGTAAGTGAGTTGTAAGAATTTGGTAGTAGACTTTGCATTATTGTTGATTTTATTGGTCACAAGTTCAATGGTACAGAACAAAAAAGACATGGCTTGCACGGTACTCGCCACCACCCTCACCCTATTGTGCCCCGCAGCCTTCCGTTGTCGCCTTCCTCCCTCCTCCTGCTCTGTCGCCACCTTCGCCTCCTGCTCCGGCCCCTTCCTCTCGGCTGGCTCGTGCTCGCCTTCCTCCCTCCTCCTGCTCTGTCGCCACCTTCGCCTCCTGCACCGGCCCCTTCCTCTCGGCTGGCTCGTGCGAGTACTAAATGCGAGTATCGAACGAGTACTTTGCGAGCCATATAGCATGACTGTCCGAGCCCTATAGCATGACTGGAAATTGGATGGGTACATGTGTACACGTTTTGAGCGGGTATCTAGAGAGAATGAAAGGAGATGATGTAGATGGTGATGTGGACATTTTTGCCCCAATAAAAGTTGGGTGATTGATGTAACATTTTTTTTTCCTTCAAAATATTTATCATTTACTTCAAACCAAACATTTTAAAATGATATAAAAGGTGTAAAAAAAAGTTGCATGTTATCTTATTATAGCCAACTTAACAATCAATTACACTGTATTACTACTTCTCATAGGATCTGACCAAAAAGCTATACATGACTACTTTTGTTCCACTTTGAAATGAAAAATGTTTCATATCAAATCGCAAATGCTGCTTTCGTAGGTATATGTTATTTATTTGCTATTTTTGATCACTTTTGTATGAAACAACGAGTGAAGGAAACAAGCAAAAATAAACCTCTTACTATTTCAAACATGACCAAGGTAGTCAGTCCGTAATTAAAAAAAAAAACTACGTCAAGAAGATTCAAACTATATTATGTTAAAAGGATGCATAATTAGTTTTTAAACTACTATCCGTAAGAATGTAAATTATTTTTATTATGACTTATAATCAACTGGTTTCATTGCGTAATCATCATGATTACAATCAAGAAAACAAAATCGTGTGTTTCTCTCGTAAGAGGCGTGCGTATTTAGGAAAAATGGTTTAATTAGAGAACATAGTACTGCCACAGCTTCCCATCTCCTAACCAATGAACAACCTGTCCGTGTTAGACATGTTGCCAACCCAACAGACTACATTGCCCTTGTATCATTAACAAAACTACAACTTCCCTAATCAATTTTTTTTTTGTAATTTGGACAGCATGAAGGGGTACACTGGTAATCACAGCAGCAAAACCCTCCTCTATTCCACTCCCCTTCTCTTTCGCCATTCTCCTCGTCGAAGAGAGAAGAGAGAGAGAAGCGAGAGCTTGCTATAAAATAGAAAGCTGCTCCTTCTTCTTTATCGAGGAGAGAGAAACTAGAGAGAGAGAGAGAGAGAGAGAGAGGATGTGGAGAACTCTGGTGAATCGAGGGCTCCGTCTCTCGGCGAAGAAGACGACTCAGATCGGAAGCGAATCGCTCCTTCCGAGATTCCTCTCCACCGGCTCGGTAACCCGCTCCCTCGATCCGGAATCTCATTCCGATAGATTGATTATTTCTTTGATTATTGTGGATCTCAGCTCATTATGCTTCATTTTTTTTTTTTTGTAATTTACACAAATTCTCGATTGCGTGTTGTTGTTAGGGTTTTCTTTTCGAATAATCGGTTTTTAGGGTTTAGTTTTGGTTCGATCGTAAATCTTCTAGTTTTTTTTTTTTAAATATTCACAGCAGTGTCCAATTATTAGTTTCGTTGATATTTGTGTATATTCACATCATTTTCAGTAATGTTAAGCTTTCCTGGGAGTGTGTGTGATGCTACTAGGATTTATTTTAGAATTATCAGTTTTATGGTTTTAGTCTATCGTTTAGGAAAAAGAAAATCTTTTTTTTTATAACTGTTGGTTGTTATTTTTGGCAGGAGTTGTGTACTTACATTGTTTTTAGTATTTTTTATTATTATCAAAGCTATCACTTTTAGACCGTCAGTGGATTGTAGTTTTTTAATAATTGTTGTGATTGTGGTGTAGGTTGGGGATCGATCATCATACACTATCGTTGACCACACCTATGATGCCGTTGTCGTCGGAGCCGGCGGTGCGGGACTGAGAGCGGCCATCGGGCTCTCGGAGCATGGGTTTAATACCGCTTGCATTACCAAGCTCTTTCCTACTCGCTCACATACTGTTGCAGCACAGGTATTATGATCTCCTTCTGTTTTTTTAGTTTTATTGAATACTCTTAGAGGATGATTGGAGTTGATTTTAATTTAGGGCAGTGAAAATATCAATACTTCATGAAATGATAATATTTGAAATTGGCATTCATTCGGTCATCTATTTTCTAGTTGAAGGAAATTTTGGGCGTGCTCCTTGGTTGCATATGCTTAAATTGCACGGCCTTTTGGTTTTTATGGCAAGGCCTGTCTTGCTTATAGCTACATTGTCAAAGATCTTATTTGATAATAGAACATGGGTTTGGTATCAAGTTGACAGCGTGATGTAGAAACGATTTTTTTTGTGGAGCTTTCTGGTGCTCCTTAAGGTTTTGTTTGGTTGCTAAGAAAGTAAGGGAAAAGAAAAGAAAATGAAACACAATCCTATACAAATGGCTTCCCATTTCTACACCAAACAGTTGCATTTTCCTTTCCTTTTCCTCACTTTCCACCAAATTAACCACAACTTAAATGATCCCATTTCAGTGGGAGAAAGCTTCGACTGATCGTGTTGCATGTCCAGCTGAAAGTTAGTTTACAAATATGGTGTAGATTGTTTTGGAGGGTATTTAGAACTAATAGATTACTTTTCCTTCTTATATAACAGTTTTAGATTTCCAATTTATTTTTACTTTCTCTTCATCCGGAAGTAATACTGGTAAAAAGATTTGGCAGTACTAATCAGAGAATGAATTGTCGATATTGGTGTGTGAAGAGAAGCTGTTCGACTTGGGTTGTTTTAGTAGATAGTGAGTTTTGTATATCCACCACCTTTAGATTTTATACAAGATTTCTAGTTAGTTTTCCTTCCTGGATATTTGGGGAGTCGTGGTCTTGTTTTTGCCCTTATTTAACGGCATTTCTCGGAAATACACTTATGCTTTGTATAGTATGTCTATCTTGGGGAATTACAATTCAGACAATGCGATGAGTAGAATCTGGAAGCTTAGAAAGATGTTAGGTCTAGTAACTCTTAATAGGCACTGCATGGGTTCGAAGATGTAGGACCACTCTATAAAGGGAGCTTATAAGACTTTGAAATAGGCAATTAGTGGAACATTTTATATGATAAGCAGTTTAGCTGCTCTTCGGCTTTCGAATGAGTACTAGTTCTCGAGAGCGAAGACTAAAGAATCTACTAAAGATAGGGTCCCGAGGGCTTAATCTGACTGAAACAAGGCCAACTGCACTCGGAAAGAGCTAAAGGGCTTAGCCAACTCCAACTCCAACTTGCGCTCAAAGGTTGATGCCGCAAATCTTGGGATTCTGCTGCTTCCTTCCTTCCTCACGCCCTTATCATTCTATGTTTAGTTGTTTACTGTCAGCAGTGTGTGTGATTTGTTTTGTTACTGCAGTTACTGCCATTCCAGTATTGGAATTTCTGTTTTGTGGAGGATCTAATGTAATATAAGAAAATAATGTTAGGGAATATATCAATAATTTTTTTTCAATAACCTATTTGTCATAGCTCCAGCAAATCTCTCATACAAATTTAAGAACATGTGCAGCCCTAATACCTTCCTAAAACCATTGCATTGGCTTACAACTCCGAAGGGGAAATCAGCCTATATTTTGATTTTGTAGCATGATTAGTGGCATTCAATAATTTTTTTTTTCGAGGTTTAGAAATGTTTATCGTATCATATTATCATATGTAACCTCATATAGGATTTTTTTTTTGTTTTGTATTACAACACTTATACACTTGGGCATGTCATACATGATTAAATATATATGGTTATGATAGTATATACATTGTTGAGGCTGATCATCTGGCTTTCTGTTAAGATATTGTTTGCGATCCCTTACTAATTCTTCTTGTAGTGGATAGCATGCATAACATCTCGAAGAAGCTGTTGATATCTTTGAGCTTTCTTATAGTCTAAGTGGTCTGTTTACTTGGAGATACTTCAGTAACTTCACGAAAACATTATTGGCTCATGTGTTATGATTGTGATATCATTTACCCCAAAAGTCTCCAGAGAGAATGTTTAACTTCTAAGATTAATATAACTAGCAAAGATCAGTGTGTGTTCTTCTGTTTTCCTAAACCGACTGACACGATACGCATTCGAAGAATCCAGAGTAGAAATTGGCATGGGTTTACAGTATTAGCAATTATTTGTGGAAGTTAGATAATTTGTTGCGTATCAGTTAATTGATTCATATTATGGTTCTCAACTAGCTTTGATTATTGTTCTGGTGCTCCTCTTTTGGATTTGCTGCTAATGTGCAAGTAGATCTTATACAGGGTGGTATAAATGCAGCCTTGGGGAATATGACTGAAGATGATTGGCGATGGCACATGTATGATACAGTCAAAGGAAGTGATTGGCTAGGTAACTTTGTTACAGTTATATGCTTTATTGGCTCAAGTAAATTCACATTCATCATGAGTTTGGGATCTGATATTTTAGTCTTCGTAAAGAATCAGTTATATTTGTCATTCACATGTTCTTGTGACTTGAATATTATCTAGAAACCGAATATGTGCTCTCTCATCAGTGATTTTGTCTGTATGATTTTATTTTTAAAGCTAAGGTTCTGCAGCTAAAATAGGATTGTCTTTTAATGACATCAAGTTTTCTAGGATATTGCAGCATTATCTTCTCATTTTTTTTATTGAACTGTTACTAAATCGCCAGGTGATCAGGATGCTATTCAATATATGTGTAGAGAGGCACCACAAGCAGTGATTGAACTTGAAAATTATGGATTACCATTCTCAAGAACAGATGAAGGCAAAATATATCAACGTGCTTTTGGAGGACAGAGTTTGAATTTTGGCAAAGGTAGGGCTTCAAACTTTTCTATGGCCTTTCAGATTAGAGGCTACATCAAGGATTCATTTTTGCCTTGTTGAAATATGTATGTGGTTTGTTCTGGAACTATAGGTGGGCAGGCCTATCGTTGTGCATGTGCTGCTGATCGTACTGGCCATGCTTTGTTGCATACTCTTTATGGCCAAGCAATGAAGCATAACACACAGTTCTTCGTAGAGTACTTTGCACTGGACCTTCTCATGGATAATAGCGGTAAGTTTCAATTATGGCATTTATCTTTTTCTTATCCAAATGTTGGCTATTCTGCTTCTATGAGATAAATTTTAAATGGCAAGTCGTCTAGATTATAGTGTTGCATTTTACATTTTCCATGATTGGGCAGAAACGAAGAGATCCCAAGGTGAATACTTTATTAGTAAATGTACTGGGTGATATGGGACTTCTTATTAATGAATTGCTTGCTAAACTATGTTTTTAATTTTTACTGTACCATCTTTCCTTTCTTTTACTTCTCCTTGATCTTCTCTACCAAGGAGAAATCTTTGTTGTCTTGTATTCTTCTCGTGGTGTATGTACTTTAAATACAAACAACAAGCCTTTATCCCAAAATTTTGGGTTGGCTGTTTGAGTCCTCAGTCCTCTTCTTCCATTTGGCTCTTTTAAGGGCCATGTCCTCTGTAAGACTGTAACGCTAACAAACTTCATACCATTTTTTACCACTTCAAACCATGTTAGTCTAGGCCTACCTCTGGTCCTAGCAACTCCATTAACTAGTGTATTATCACTCCTCATTACAGGAGCATTTATTGCTCTGCATTGCACGTTTCCAAATCACCTAAATCGATTTTCTCTCTTCTCCTCAATTGGCACCACCTCTAGCTTTCCACGGATACATTCATTTCTTGGCTGATCTTATAGGAACATTATAAAAATTTCTTTTCAACTTCAGAAGTATCTTGTGATCACAATGTACTTGGACACACTCCTCCATTTCATCCATCATGTTTTAATTTTATGTGTGGCATCCTTCGTCATTTCTCCATAACATACTTTAAATGTGCTGTGTAATTATGTGTGGCCCTTTTTCTTTTCTTTAATCATTTTTTAATCTCCTTTGATTTTCGCCAGATGTTCCTCAAAAGTTGATGGATCGATGCCACAATATTAAGAATTATCTACTATTGCCTCTTGATTTGGTTGTGATAGGAAGTCCGCAATGACATTGCTAACCACTTTTAAGTGAAATCATTGTGTTTAACATATCAAACTTGTTCAGTAATGATGTCCTTGTGGTAAAAGCCATTCTTTCGGTTGAATGACTCTATATTGCCATTTTGTGTTTAAGAATTCTTTATATCTTCCTCATTTTAGTGATTTCTCGAAGTTACATCTGGCATTATTTGCATAATTAACCTATGATGACTAAACTATGACTCATTATTTTCATAGAAATCCATCTAGTGTGGTTGATGGGGATACATTGGGTTTGATGTAGTGATGCACTTCTTTTCTTTATTCAAAGGTGTGCATCAATTTGGAAAGTGGACAAATTGTAGGTATGGATATGCAATCTGTGGGCATTTGTCATTGGAGTATGTGATGACTAAGATATGAGCCAATTTCCTCGTGAAATCTGGTTATACAATTATCTTGTTCTCCTTGAGGTGTAACACAAATTGAAGGGGATTAAAAAGTAGCTTTTCACTGATAGATGCTTATAGCAACCAAATGGAGTGCCCAGAAGACTTTGGATGCAATGCCTCAAGTTTTGGTGGTTTTTAGATTTAAAGCTGCTATTATTTTGCCCTCTCCGTCGTTCATGTGATGCATGATCACTATTTATTAATCAATATGGTCTGGACCCTGGATGCTACACTTTTAAGGAAAATGATAAATAGTGTGAAGGTTTAAACATGGCAAAACGGACGCAAGTAATGTAGGACTCATATTAGCAAAATGAACACAATAGCTATTTGTTTATGAATGGAGTATTTATGGGTAAATCAAAAGAAAATTGTCAATATCACCATTAGTATCTGAGCCTTTACCATCAGAAAGGGTCAGCTATGGATCATGTGTCACAGATGAGCGTGCTACATAATAATCAAATAATTAATTGATTGCTTGCCATCTTTACTCCAATCCTCTCTTGGTTGGTGCCAACTACCTGCTAAGGCGACCGATGTGACGGGGTTGGGGGAAAAAAGAACCCTAGAAGGCTAAATGGTGCCTAGTGAAACTTGCCGTCGCCAACAACAAAAAATCTTTATCCCAATTTTTTTGGAGTCAGGCAGCTCAGGCTGTTCGAAACTTATCTAGTTGGCTGCACTTTAAGTTCGTGTGATTTCGACGTAACTCTCTGAATTCCCTAAGAATTAGTCTAGACAGAAGAATATACATTCTTTTATATGAAATTATATTTTCTCATTGGCATGCTAGGAAGCACATACACTGAAAAAACGTGGCCATGTCATGCCGGACACATATTGGACACTCCAAAGTACACTAGGACACCAAATACGTGCCATGTCAGTGTCGCCATGTCCTTGTCATGTCATATGCATGTCCCTGTAGGGGTGAGCATTATTCGCTTTAGACCGGAAACCGAACCAAATAAGAGGTACGGTTCGGTTTGAATAAAATTTCGGTTCAATTTCCGTTTTGAAAATACTAAAAATTACGCAATTATGTAAATATTCCCAATTTTATGCATATTTTGTGCTTACAAATGTGTATATTTTGAAAACAACAATTCTATGCATATGTTTTGAAGTCCAATTTTGATAATTTAACAACTAGTCCAACTTTGGACGCAATTTTGAAATACAACAAATATGTGTATAAAAATTACCATTTTTAATATAATTTAACCATGATTCCAACTTTGGGTCCGACCCATTAAACAATAGCAATATTCCAACCGAACAAACTGAATAAACCGAATAAACCAAACTGATTATTCGGTTCGGTTTTGGCTAATTTCAGTTTTTTTTCGGTTTTGATTTTTAGAATTTCGGTTTATTCGGTTTTAACTTGGTTTGGTTGAAACCGAATAAACTGAACGCTCACCCCTATGGCCCTGCAACATAGTTGGCATGCCATAGCTGAAGAGCTAAATGTAAAAAATATTCCTGTAGAAGTAAAAGTTAAGTATAATCTCATACAGTACTAAGAGGGGGTTAGTCAAAGTAGGTTTCAAATTCACCGCGTGGTTGTGATTTGAAAATCACAATCTCCGTAATTTCAGTCCAATTACACTGATTTGAGCAATATCTGTGATTGTGATTATGAAACCATACTTGCAGCATGTTAACATCACAATTCAAAAAACCAAGTTGTTTTTATATTTTGATTTTGACACTAATTAAATGAGGTAATTCAAATTAATGTATGTTACATATAGTTAAAGTTTTTATTACTACATAATGGTTGTTATTACTGCAATTTTTGACATAGTTACTAATATAATTGTATTTCTAGATCTATACAGCCTAAAATAACCTACAACTAACTATACATCATAAATTAGCAGAAAATTATAGAAACCAACATATTACAACTAAAATTTATCGTTCATACATTATCCATAGTTTCCAAAACTTCCATTGTTGTGGATGGCTGCAAAGTATCCCACTAACACCCAACTCCACGTGCATGACGTGACAGCCATTTATAACTGGAATGTAGTTTCCCGCCACCAGAAATGTAAAATTCCTTACAAATTTATTGCAAAAGGAAGTCTTGGTTGGTGAGGTAAACATGAAAACTGATTATACGAAAAAACTATCTAATGGTAACTTGATGCAAAGTGCAACTATATTCTCGTTTAGTAATTTGAAAAAAGAATACTGTCTCTATTAACTACATGATAGCTAAGGCACAACCACTGATTACAAGGTTACGATGAGCACTTAATTTGATAGGGATAGAGGACATTGAACAAACACCTTGAGAACCAATTTTTTTAGAAACTTGCAGATTTGTGCGAATAATCTTCTCATAGTTTTTAATCAATGACGAGTTGAAAATGATACTTCCTAGGCATATAACGACCGAAATAGTAGGACAACCAAATGGACTTGGCCTCCAAAAGCTTCGTCTTGACAACATGGACAACAAGATGAAGTATGGTGCTCGCAGCGACAATGGGAGACTGAATACAATTTTGGAATCTTTGAGGTTGGTTCGGAACCACACAGTAAACCTAGATAGAGACGTTGAGGGAAGGGAGACGAGAAGTAGCAGGGATGTTGGTGAGAGGTAAGGAAAACATAAATAAGTTGTCGTCGGCGACCGAAAGGTCACATGGTAGGCTGAGAGATGGAGACTTTGGATTCATCTGTGCAACTTCAGGATAGGACAAGGATGAAAAAAATTCAGAGGGATTCTGGTGGGAGATTTAAAATCACACAAGAATATATTGTGGTTTGGGATAAAAGGAAGTAACAAAAAAAGAGGTCTGATTCCCAAATCACCTATTTTTCTGATTTTATAATCCAGTTGACTAACGGGTGATTTTTCACTCTCTCTTAAATCGCAATTGACTAACACGTTATTTTAAAGACACCCTCACCCTGTGATTCTGAAATCCCGATTGACTAACCCCCTAAAGTATAGTTAAATTACTATTAGAGACTTATGTGGGCTACATATTAGGTAACTTCTGGTAATTAGAAAAGATTTGGGTTACACATGTTGTTTAGCAACAAGTATTGGACGGTTGTTCTACTTTTGGTTTTCTTTATTTTATTTCTCAGTACTTATCCTCGTATACCTGCTGGCTACTTTCTTGCGACTTATCTATGGACAAAGGGTGTGATCATCCACTTTCGCGCATCTTTAAGCAGTATTGATGTTTTGCTGCTTTCTAGCCAATTTAGTGCTTTTCTGTTTTCTTCTTTCTTTCCTCTTTGTCTTCAGAGAAACAATGTTCATGTAATAAGAATCTATGTTGTTCTCGGCGCTAGGCGAGGCGAGACGACATGCCTCCCGCCTCGCCTAGGTGACGCCCAGTAACCTGCCCAGAAAAATGAAGAACTGAAGAAGAAGAAAACAAGAAGTTTAAAAAAAACAGAAGAAATGAAGAAGCAACAAGTTAAAACAACAGAAAACAAAAACACAAGAAGTACAGAAGAGGTTTTAAAAAAAAAAAAAAAAAACAGAGGAAGAACTGAAGAAGAAGCAGCAGAAGAAAAAAATCAAAAGAAATAAAAACAGCAACCATTTTTTAAAAAGAACGCTTAGGCTCTCCTAGCTGACCATCGCCATTCGCCACAACCAGGGGAAAATTACCCAAGTCGAGACGGTAGGTATTTTACCTGCACGCCTGGATGTCGCCTATGAGAACATAGATAAGAATAAGCATTCAGGTAGATGTTTGTTTACACTGTACTTGCAAACCTGCTTGTGTATGCTGTAATCGGCCATTTCTTTTTGTATTTGTTTATATTGTAATATACCAAAAGAAATTTAGCATGCTTGACTTCCCCTTTCTAATTGTGCTTCAGGGGCTTGCCAGGGGGTGATTGCTCTCAACATGGAGGATGGAACCCTTCATCGTTTCCGTGCTGCCTCCACAATTTTGGCCACCGGGGTAGCTATATTTTACTCTTCAACTGCCATTACCTTTTAGTGTGATGCAACAACCAACATAACTTTCTCCAAACGGATCTACAAGTTTTTTTGTTTAATGTATAGGGTTATGGGCGAGCTTACTTCTCTGCAACCTCAGCTCATACATGTACTGGAGATGGCAATGCTATGGTTGCACGTGCTGGATTACCTCTCGAGGTTTGTGTATGGAAGAAGTAACTGTTTTCAGCATATTATCTATGTTCATGATTGACTAGGAATTCTTTGTGTGCAGGATCTTGAATTTGTACAGTTCCACCCTACTGGCATATATGGTGCTGGTTGCCTCATTACGGAAGGTACATATCGTTAGTCATGATTGCTACTACCTGATTATTGTGCTGATGCACGATGTGACTTTTTGGTCTAATTGTCTTTGAATATATTCTCTTTAACATTTTTGCCTCGTACTCAAAGTTTTGATAGTTTAGTTTATTTAGTTCCTGCCTTTGTTAAATTATTAGGATCCCGTGGTGAGGGTGGCATTCTTAGAAACAGTGAAGGTGAACGTTTTATGGAACGCTATGCTCCTACTGCGAAAGATCTTGCTTCACGTGATGTTGTTTCCAGGTCTATGACTATGGAAATAAGAGAAGGCCGTGGTGTAGGTATGTATAAACTGGAATAATACAAGCTTTATGTTTAACTTTAGCAACTGTTAGATGAATATCTTGTTGATGAGTTTGCAAGCCTTGCCGATTACCAGCCACTTCCAGTTGATTGGTGTCTGGCTAGTTTGGTATTTTGAGTTTTTTTCCTTATTCTTCTCATTATCGTTTTCTGTACCCATCTCTCTATAGTCATGTGTTTAAATGTCTTCCTTGTATTACTTGAGCTGAATCATGATCTCCTCTAGCTTGTTTGAGTACTGTGTTACCACCTGCTTGTTTATGTGTAGCGTGCATGTGCTATCATATGTATTAGCGCATGTGGCTGCAGGCACAATTAAATGTGACTGCATGCCTCATTCTGTTGGAGGTCGGCCAGCAGTTTATGAAAGATATTACCTTAAATATTGACATCTGATTTCTTCAGGACCACTGAAGGATCACATTTATCTGCACCTTAATCACTTACCTCCCGAGGTCCTTAAGGAGAGGCTTCCTGGCATATCAGAGACTGCTGCAATTTTTGCTGGTGTTGATGTCACCAAGGAGCCTATCCCTGTATTACCTACAGTGCACTATAATATGGGTGGAATACCCACAAATTACCATGGGGAGGTGAGATTCAGATGGCAGTTATATCAAGATGATGCTGGCTGCAAACATGGCTTTGTCCTTTTTTGATCTATTTCCTACCATTTGCATCTCTCTGTTTATGTTCTTTCTTTTCCAGGTAGTAACTATCAAAGGGGATAATCCAGATGCAGTAATTCCTGGATTGATGGCTGCTGGGGAGGCTGCATGTGCATCTGTGCACGGAGCCAATCGCCTCGGTGCAAATTCTCTTCTTGATATAGTTGTTTTTGGTAGGGCTTGTGCGAACAGAGTGGCAGAAATCAACAAGCCAGGTGGGTTTTCTTGCGTCTCATTTAGTAGTGTTACACATTTCAATGTGAAATTACTTTAATGGAGAAGAAACTTTTGGAGTATTGTAGGACAAACGCAGAAACCCCTCGAAAGTGATGCTGGTGAGAGGACAATTGCTTGGTTGGATAAATTGAGAAACTCGAATGGTTCTTTACCAACCTCAAAGATCCGGCTTAACATGCAAAGGGTGATGCAAAATAATGCTGCTGTTTTTAGAACTCAAGAGACATTGGAAGAAGGTATTATAAATCATCAATAAAACAGTACTAAAATTTTCTTTCGTGTACATTTTCCTAATCAATAAAAATACCAACAAAATGCTAATTGAAAATATTCTATGTAATTTACTGATTTCTATCTCTATTAATAAGTAAGTCGATTGTCTAGTGACCTGAAATAGCTGTTTACTGTTGCTTAAAAATTAATGCAGGTTGTCAGTTAATTGACAAAGCATGGGAAAGTTTTCATGATGTCCAAGTCCGTGACCGGAGTATGATATGGTAGCTTGTTTCTTTTATAAGTCAAGTTGGGTTTTCGCTTATCAAGATATTCATTATTTATTAAACATATAATTCCTTCTTTTTGTAGGAACTCTGACTTAATAGAGACTATTGAGCTAGAAAATCTTTTAATAAATGCATGTATAACCATGCATTCTGCTGAAGCAAGGAAGGAGAGCAGAGGAGCTCATGCCCGTGAAGATTTTACGGTTAGTTTATTTTTTATTTTTACTAGCATCTTATACCATTTCTCTTTCTGATATTGTTTATTCACTACTTCATTTCTTATTTGCAGACAAGAGATGATGAAAAGTGGATGAAACACACGCTAGGGTAAGTGTTTACCTTTTACTTTTTTATGTAACTAGCACTATTCGGTATATTAAAGAATATTTTACCATATATCTGTTAACAGTTTCACTTGTTATTTTTCTCGTGCCAAAACTTGTCTAGTTTTTATTAGTTGCTTAAGTAAGATTTTTTTAAAAAACAAATTATTTGGATCTAAGATGGATGAGTTGCAACATATTGGAAAATAGGATAAGAAAAGGGTGTATTTGTGGGAAGTTGGACATGGCACCAATTGAGGACGAGATGAGAGTTATCTCGGTTAGACTTTAGACATGTGCAACCTAGACCGATAGATGCACATGCTAGGACAAGGCATAAGATATTAGTCAAAGGAAGCTGCTAGAACTAGAGTGTAGGTGAACTAGGGGGTAGGCCTAAATGAATTTCATTGGGTCTGTGAGAAAGGATATTCTTTTGGTTAATGATACAGTGGCATGGCCTTTAATATAGCTGGTTTTTTTGTGATAAAGGCTACGTTGTTGCTTTTTGTTGAATGTAAGAGGTACCTTGTGTTATTTTTGGGTCATTTATGTTTTTAGGCTTTAAACATAAGATTCCAATCTAATGCACTATATCTGTTAAACTTTGCTAATTTTCTGGCGATGTTGCTCTTGGTGCTATGCTTCAATCTCGGCTATATGCTCTAACCAGATTGTTCCTTTATAGGACTTCGAGGAAAACCATTACATGACCTAACTTGTTTGACACTATGCAAGATATTTTCTGAATGGATATTTCTTGATTAAGGACTTGTAGTGATACTTACAATGGGTATAAGTGTGAGTCCGCAGAGATAACCAACACAAGAACCTTCGAAATGTCCTGATACTGTGAAACAACTATATTTATCAATGTGTTTGCAAATATATGCAACATAGGAATAAAAATAGGCATTCTTTTTTAGTTTGGTAACATGTGATTTGGGCCTATACTTGATGCGATCAAGACATGGCATCTTTCAAATGATACTAGCATTGAATTTTATTGGTGATATCACTTGATATGATGCCTAATAATGAATGCTCTTTGGAGTGCCTCGAAATATCAAGAGTGTTCGGCGTGTCAAAAATTTGAAGAGTCTGGGAACATTCATTATATATTTTGTTAAAACATGGAATAAGCTAATGCCACAGGATAGTATGCTTTTACATGCAAAAGTTTGAAAACGCTGTAGCCATAGGAACGATTGGTATCACTTTCACATTAGTCCAAAGCTAAAGTCTGTATATACACAGGAAAATTGTAGGGCGCATGTGTACATAGTTTGGATACAGTATATGTACAAATACTGATAGGGTCAATAACAAGGATATTATACATAAGAAACTTCATGAAACTTCGTGATATTCTTTATTCTAGGTCCTACCGTTTGCCCTTGCAATACCATCTCTTGCAGCTTCCTTTACAAGGTCTTCTCCACCAAGCATTAGCCATGGAGTTATTGTTGCTGCTGGACGAAGTAAATGGTCAACCCACTATGTCGACATATCCATTTAATAGGCACATTATGACAATTTTAAGGTATTGAATATGTTGTTACTCGAGGGAGAGGTAGATAACTGATAAGGAAACCGATGTGAAGCCAAAGAGTCTAGAGATAGTGCTGGGCCTCCAAATGGATAAGTCCATAAAGGGAAAAAAACTGACAACTTAAGCATAGAGATGGCATGAATTGTATCCTTAACTATTTTAAGCGCCTCTTTGCACTGGTGGTTATATCCTATATGTTCACCAACATCAATGCTGTGATCAAGACTCTCAAAGAAACACTGATAGAGGACCACTTGCAATCAATTCATTCTATGGCTAGATATTGGTCTAATAGCTATAATTTATTTATACTACTGTATAATAGAAAAAGTTCACGCTTCACCGTGAAATTTTTTATTCCAAATATGCCCATACCCATCTATTCTACTATATAATAAGAAAAGTTGGTGGTGAAACTTTTGAATTCCTAAAATACCCTTTGAGTATTTATACACATGATGTTATTATGTCAACTTGCATGTTATGTTTAAGAGTCGAAGCAATAAAGTTTGCATGCAAGTTTCCTTTTTCTATACAACTATTTATCCAATGTTAATAAACTTTTCTATCTATACCATTTTCTAAAGGTTATTATTCTCAATAAAAAATTAAAAAAAAAAACAAAAAATTGTACTTCGAATCTCTTGACGTTGTAAAAAGAAAGCGCACACACATAAATAGTCACTTGAAAAAGACGGGAAGACGATAACTGACCTTATGATATTCTAATTAAAATACGTGCAAAGCACGTACATGTAGACTAGTATTTATTAATTAAAACTATTCATCAAATTTAATGGGGGCAGCTAGGTAAGTACATATAGAAGAAAATTTTTTTAGGGGGGGGGGATGTCCTTTACTCTTCCCAAGGGAGGCTTTATGCAGTTCAACTCCTTATTACCATTTTCTCCCCTTCCCCCTCTCCTTCAGTTGAAAGTGTAAGCTTTCTCCTTCAAGCCAGGCTCTCATGCCCATCGATGGCTTCTTCTGATTGATTGAGAAAAGTTCAAATCTTTCACTCTTGAAGAGGAGGAAGAAGTGGTTAGAAAGGGGGGATTTTGACAATTGGAGCTGACGATTTGACTTTGGTTTTTCTAATGGCTGAATAATGCTTTTTCTTTTTTCTCCGACAAGGTGATGCCTTTTCTTACTAGCATTCCTTGGATTATGATCGATACCCATGTTTAAGAATTTGATTTTAGGAGAATCATACAAAGACAATTACACTTTTGCTAAAAAATGTAACCTTTTCCCCCTCCCATATAGATGAGGCATTATTGGGTGTGCTCGGCACCTTTTCCATGCCAACCGTTAGATTACCATGTGGATGTGTAATTAATGGTTGGGGAGAGGAAGGGTGCATTGCGTCCGGCCAGCACACCCACTAATTTTTTCATATTATGTATTGTGTATAAGTTTATTATTTATTTATCTTTAGCTCTTTGATATGAATATTCTTCATTTACTACAATTGTTTGATTAATTGTTGAAGAGAACAAGAAAAAAAAAGGACCCATTTCAAGACATTGCGGGGAGAGCACTATTTATTATTTTTTCACTCACAATGAAAGGAGAGGAAGGATATATTTAAGGGTGTGTTTGATTGCAAGGTGGAAAATATGTGGAAAAGAAATTAATTCCACGGAATTATTTTCCTAGGAAAAAAAAATTCCTTGGAATTTTAAAAAATTTCCATGGAAAACTTAATTTGGGTGTCTTATTGTCATTATTTTCCACGGAAAATAGTTATTTTCCATGGAAAATGATATTTTCCTATGGGTTACGCAAGTTTCATTTTTCACCATTTTAGAAGAAAATATGGAAAATGATAGTTTTTTGGAAAATAATTCCATGGAAAATATAAGCTATCAAACACTACAATTGGTGGAAAATTTGTGATGGAAATATTTTCCATGGAAAAGAAGCCCAATCAAACACAGACTAATTGATTTTGGATTTCCATAGTTGTGCATTTTAAGCGGATTTTAGAACTCCATAGGTGTGTCAATGGTGCGCATTTTAAGAGGGTTTTAGAAATCCATAGTTGTGGCGAGCGTCGAGGGTTATGTATATAGATTATTTCGACACATTTTAGGTGCCAATGATGTTGCTATTGAAAACTATGATGCATATGTTTTTTGTCGATGTGTATCTATTTCAAGATTCTCTCCTCCAGTTAAGAATGAATTTATTCGTGGACATCCAGGAGCTTATACGAGAAATATTTGTGATGTTTTAGTCTAGCATGTAACGATGGCATGTGTTAATGGTAGTTATTAACAAATCTATGGAATTGCTTGCGCAATCTTGCTTCTTTAGAAGATTTTTTTTAACTCCGTCTGTGCCAAGCTTTGCCTGCGTTACCGGTCCCGGTCCGAAGTTCGAATAAAGGAGGAGGGTAAAAGTAACCTTGCATATCTTTTATGCATTAGAGTGTGTACTTAAAGAGTTTTTATCCAAGAAAAAGACATGCTAGAGTTGAACAAAGTTTTATTGAGTACAAAGCTTCACACTATTTTTATCTGATTGAACATGGATAGAAATGCGCACTAGAAATGGATAGAGATGGGTGCTAGAAATAATTTATCATGTTCTAGGTTTCTTGTATGTGTTGGTAATGTAGATGAACCATATATTGTAATTTGATTAGATTGTTCCTTGGCGAGGTGATGAATAGAAATGCATGCCAGAAATGGATAGAAATGCACGCTAGAAATAATTGTTCTTTGGCGAGGTGATCAATTGAACATATAATTTATGAACCCATACCATGAAATGGTGATAATTGAACGTATAATTTATGAACCCATACCATGTTTTGACTATATGATCATGAAATGGTGATAAATTGAACGTATAATTTATGAACCCATACCATGTTTTAACTATATGATCATGAAATGGTGATAAATTGAACCTATAATTTATGAATACATATTTTAACTATATGATCATGAAATGGTGATAAATTGAACGTATACATATTTTAACTATATGATCATGAAATGGTGATAAATTGAACGTATAATTTATGAACCCATACCATATTTTGACTATATGATCATGCCTTTTTTTTTTTTCCCCTAACTCAAGGGAATACTCATAAATGTTGCAGCATATGTTTATTATTTGGTGATAATAACTTAACCTTGTGTGTTTTTGAGAAAGCAGCTACCATGAAACACATCTTACATGGTTATTTATAAAGGCACATCATTTTTTGATCGGAGCACATCAATCCAGGACTGCCACAATTTCTGGCAGTCCTAGATACATTCAGGACTGCCAGAAATTGTGGTAGTCTTGGATTTGCACTTGTTGTACACATGACTGCCACTGTTTCTGACAGTCCTATCAGTTTCTAGGACTGCCAGAAACTTGGACAGTCCTGGATGATGTGCCCTGATAAAAAATTGATGTGCCCTTATAAATAATCTTTGTTTAAATTTGTTTCATTTAGTTATATCTTAAAAAAAAATCACAAATCTCATTCAAAATTTTCACAAACGTTGATTAAACAAGATGGCAAAGACATGTTACTAACTTACTATCGTCAACCATATAGTAATTAATTTCTGTTGTAAACAAAAGTTCTAATTATATTCGATATGAAAGTAAATCAAGCAACAACCAAAGTTTGAGGTATGTCTTTTTGGTTGACCCACTACCTAGTTTGTCCTGTTTTCAGCAGTATTCATCGGTTAGACAGTTACTATTGCTAATTTCAATTCCAAAAAGGTCAAACTTGTTTCTTTCATTTATTCCAATCTAGACTGCATATTGTGTTAATTAGAAATGACTTTGAATTGGTTCATTATATTAGAGATTTGTAATTGACCATGAGATTGGCTGATTGTATGACTAAACATCTCAAATAGTTCTTATTTAATTTGACAGGGAAATCGAATCTCATCTTAATTAAACAGCTTCTTCGTAATATGCAAATTGCAAAAAATGAACTCTAGTTCACCCAGTTTCATGTGATATTAATATGTTCCTGTACTGCAAATCTTCATACTCAATTACTATGTGTTCCCGTCCCGACTCAGAATTAATGTGTTCCCATTTCGACTCACAGGTTCTGGGAGAACGATAAAGTTAGGCTTGCATATAGGCCTGTCCATATGAATACTCTAGATGACGAAGTGGAGTCGTTCCCACCAAAAGCACGGGTTTATTGAAGCCTTTTGCAGTTATAATAGCTTGGGTTGGATTTTTTGAAGAATAACTGATTGCCAGGTCTTTCAAATTTCAAAGTTCAATAAAGTCATTTCAAAGTTCAATAAAGACATAGATGTGTTGCATTGTTCTCCAAGGACAGAAATGTGTAATGTGTAACCATTGTTAGCGGGGAGAGGCTGATTTACCATTGTTATCGGAGAGGTGCTGATTTCGTTTAACTGTACATTATGTTGAGGGAACACTGGTGTTAGTGATCAATATTTGAGTTCAAAATAAGAGTCACGTTGCATTTGTTCTCACTAGTGTTTTACATTAATGTTTTGTATTTGTTCTCACTAGTGTTTTACATAAATATTTTTTGTCTTGTTATTTTATATAAATATGACTGCTGTAACTTGGAGTTTTATCTTTAGCTGTATAGAAATATTCCCTTCTCTGTGAAATTAACTTGTGTGCTGGAAGTAATTATGAAACTTTGTTGTGCTTTTAACTTTTAAGCTGCTGCTGGTAGTCTTGGTTTATACAAATTTAATGTTTTATAATAGAGGGTGGTGTGTTGAGGTTTACTTCTTCCTAGGTGGTGTGAGTAGAATATATTGATATCGAATTTTCTGTAGCAAGGGCCTATTTGTTGAGAAAGAAAAGGGAGAAGCAAAACGTTGAAAAATTTACGCAGTGGGTTCATGCAAAATTCGTGAGTTTTTGTCCTATTTACATGATTGTAATCATGGAAGTCGCCTAGAACTTGGTCGTGTTATATTTTTTTACTATTATAATACAACGGTTCAACCGTTTAAGTTGTACTATATCCTCTACTAATTAATTAAAAATAAATAAAATTTTATAACTACCATGAATGGTTCTCTTAGGAAATTAAATTCTTTTCTAACTGCATAAACATATAAAAAACTGGAAATTGCTGAGAAACCCAATTTCGGGATGGGTTTTTATGAAATGTCCACCCGCTGGATAAGTTTTATGAAATGCCCAGAATTAAGTATTTTTACGTTAAATATTCCAAGATTCCCTTTTAGATGCCACCCGCTGGAAACTGCTATTTTTATAATACCGAAACTACCCCTCCGCGCGAATTGGTCATCTATATGTATTTGAATTCAAAAAACTCAGATCTGGATTGCGATTTTCGTCTTCTTCTTCTTCACGGAAAATCTGAATTCCATTGCTCTCATCTTCAGCAGAGATCGCAAAGATCGTTCGTAGTTCGGTGTGCTTTTCTTCGGTCGAACTCAGATCATCGCTCGTCGTCATCATCACCATCATCATCATCTTCATCGACGTCAATTGTGGAGAGAAGATCTTTCTTCTTCTTTTCCATAAGAATTATCATCGCTTTGAAAGAAGAACGAAACTCTTTATTCCTGAAAAAACTAAATTACACGGAGAATGGCCATTCTCCTACGTTTTAACACTGGAAATGACCATTCTCCGTGTAAATTAACACGGAGAATGCCATTCTCCGTTTTATTTAAAACGGAGAATGACATTCTCCGTGTTTCTAACACGGAGAATGGCCATTCTCCTGAGTTTTAACACTGAAATGACCATTCTCCGTGCTAAATTACACGGAGAATGACCATTCTCCGTTTTATTTAACACGGAGAATGACCATTCTCCGTGTAAATTAACACGGAGAATGGCCATTCTCCTGCGTTTTAACACTGAAATGACCATTCTCCGTGCTAAATTACACGGAGAATGACCATTCTCCGTTTTATTTAACACGGAGAATGACCATTCTCCGTTTATTTAACACGGAGAACGTCATTCTCCGTTTTATTAAAAACGGAGAATGCCATTCTCCTGCGTTTTAACACTGAAATAACCATTCTCCGTGCTAAATTAAACGGAGAATGCTATTCTCCGTTTTATTTAACACGGAGAATAACATTCTCCGTTTTATTTAACACAGAGAATGACATTCTCCGTGTTTCTAACACGGAGAATGGTCATTCTCCTGTGTTTTAACACTGGAATGACCATTCTCCGTAATAAACTACACGGAGAATGGCATTCTCCGTGTAAATTAAGACGGAGAATAGTCATTCTCCGTGTAATTTAGCACGGAGAATGGTCATTCTCCGTGTAAATTCAGACGGAGAATGACATTCTCCGTGTTACTAACACGGAGAATGACCACCCTCATGCGAAATTAACATTTTTCGTGTTCTAACACGGAGAATGACCATTCTCCTGCATTTTATGGTCAGCTGAAAATTTGGAGAGCCATAACTTTTGACTGGGAGGTCGAAACGAGGTCCCGTTTGTCGCAAAATGAGCGTATCGTCGAGGAGACTGAAAGTAACAGTCTTACAGTTAGACGGCCTTCCGAAATTTTAGAATCGCAAAAAAATGATGTTTGGACCTCCGTTTTAGCACTTTTGCCGTTTGTCCCGGTCTTTCCGAAATTTTTCGACGAGTTTTTGAAGATTTTTGAGGAGAAAACCTAGATTCGAAAGTGAGCAGCATATGGAAGAAGATGAAGTATCGAAACATTTTTTTTAAGAGCAGTTTGGTGTTTTCAATAAATTAAAAGGAAGGGCAAAATGGTCATTTGGAATCCGCTTTGGATAAGTTTCTCTAATTCTGGGCACGCGATGAAAGTTTTTTTGTCGGTGGGTTTTACATAAAACTTTTTTAGTTTTTGGGCATTTCATAAATTGTCCCTATAAAAAATATCAAAAATAGTAAAATATTTAATATTTAAATTATATTTAAACTAAGTAAATGATATTATCTTACTAAATACATATCCAAAATTCTAAAAAATAATCTATAACAAATTTTAATTAAAATATATTCAAATTAAATTTAAATTTTTATATAATTTTGTAATAAAATCATAGATTTCTTTAGTGCGTGACAAATTATATATATATATATATATATATATATATATATATATATATATATATATATATATATATATATATATATATAGGGGAGGGATCCGTCTCCCCTCAAATTAATGGTTAAGATTTAGATGACTTAAACAAGATCCAATGGGTGTTATCATGGGATGCATAGAGGATGCAAAAGTGAGGGGATGCAGATCCCTCCTCATATATATATATATATATATATATATATATATATATATATATATATACTAGTCATAACCCGTGCCCATAGGACATTCATTTAAGGTATTCCCCCTCAAAATCTTGAACCCCCAATTTTAAACGAACAATAATAAATATGAGGCCCCCATCAAATATTAAATTCCAACCACTGCTGGATGTGAATTTTCTTTGGATTTCCCATAAAATCCCACTCTCAATAATGTTCATCCACAACCATTATGATTGCAAACCCCACTCTTTGGATTCTCCATAAAATTCCACTCTCAATAATGCTCATTCCCCATAAAACCCCACTCTCAATAATGGTCATCCACAACCAACCATTATGAGTGCAAACCCCACTCTTTGGATTTCCCATAAAATCCCACAACCACCGTTGATTCACCAAGATTAAATCCCAACCACTCTTTATCTTGGCACAGTCAGTCCTAGGATTCAAAAATCTTTGTGTTTTGTATAATATATATATATATATATATATATATATATATATATATATATATATATATATATATATATATATATATATATATATATAATTCTAACTTTTTTTTAGTTTAACTACCGGATATGGTATCCAAACTTATAACTTAACTAGTAATAGTTTTAACTATTTTATCTATGTCTAACTAATATTTTAACTATTCGATATGATCTAATTATCTGCTGGTATATAATAACAGATTCTAATTTAAATATAAACATATAAAAAATAAATTCTAGTTGAAATATAAACATATACTATAACTATTTTAGTGAAAAGAATAAAAAGATATTCAAGACGCATCCATAACAAATACTTATTTAAACTAATTTTCAACAGTATTATAGATTTTTTATGTGCTTGTACCTCACATAATATAATTATTATTTAGATTTATTTTAATAAATATTACTAATATTATTATATTAATACAATTTAGGTTAAAATGTTCTAATTTATTTATTTTATTTTAAATATAATTTTAAATTTAAGTTCTACTAGATAAAGTTTAAATTTTGATCTTATAAATTTAAAATTTATCTTATAATTTTGAATAAAGTAAAAGTCAAGTAAAATTCTCGCTGAGCGTTTTAATTTAAAATATTGAATAAATTTAAATAATAATTTAAAAATGATGGAGCTCCGTCACTAATTTTTTTTCTTTCAAAAAACTAATTACATACGTACATAGATAGACTAAACTGATATTTTAAAACTTGATAAAATTAAATCTGAATAAATTTGGTTGATATATATGACTATAATAAACATATCACGCTGAGAGAGAGAGAGTTGTATTACTATTATATGCCAGTTTAAGCAGTAGGCTCCACGTCAACCCCTCTCATATGATATGAGAGACAGGAGGAGATGCTTGACTTCCAAAAAACCTTCAAATCATGACCTAATCCCCAAAAAATCGAACAAAAAGCGACGGAGAGCTCGCCGGAGAAATAAAGCTCGACTCGACTCCTTGGTCTACTCCTCGACGGAGAAAGCGACGGGGAACTTGCCTGTGCGGAGCGGGAGGGGGAGGTCGGCGTCCATGGCATCGGCTTCGGCTTCGGCGTCGCCGTCGACTTCGTCGGCCCTCTCCTTCTCGTCGTCGTCGGAGTTTAACCCCTTCGACCTCGTCGCCGATCCGCCGCCGCCCATCCATCTCACTCCCGACCAGGTTAATTACTGCACCGAAGCCCTAGATTTCTTCAAGAAGCAGCTCCGCTCCCCGGCCAAGATCAGCCAGGAGTTCGACCGCCTCCAGGTACTCACTTAGGACCCTTCTTTCCATACTGGGCGTTCAGTATGGGTTCGATTTTCTCAAATGGAGGAGTCTTTGTTTTGATAAACTGTGGGTGAAGTGGATAGTTTGGCCGTTTTTGAAGTTTCAATATTATAATTTTTTTTCTCCCTCCAAATTTCAGATCCAAATACCCTAACATTCGGTTGTCTGGAAAAATCTCGACGAGTGTTGTCAAATTTTGTTTCGAGTCTTAAGAAAAGAATTGTTCTTTGAAAAATTTTGAGTGGCACCCTACTTGGATGGCCTATTTGTGCGGTGCATCCCACATTGTTTGCTATATGTATAAGTAGTCCCACTTTGGACGTTTTTCGTCAGTTTTGACGTTCAGCCGTGTTTGACCCTTAAAAAAAGACGAAAATGTCGAAAATGTCCCTCTTCCTCCCCCCCCTCCTCATCCCCGCTGCCCGCCACCGCTGCTGCTGGCTGCTGCTGCTGGATGGGGGAGGGGGCGGCAGCGGGGTGGAGCGGGGGCGGGGCGAGGTCGGGGAGGGGGTGGGGCGAGGTCGGGGAGGGGGCGGAGGGGGGCGAGGTCGGGGAGGGGGCGGGCCGAGGTCGGGGAGGGGGGGCAAGGTCGGAGAGGGGGGGGGGGTCGGGGAGAGGGGGGGGGGGGGGGGGGGGGGGGGGGGGGGGGGGGGCGCGGGGGAGGAGTCGAACGTGGGGCTGTGATGTCACGGAAGAAGACAATGGGAGGAGGGTTATTTTGGTCCAAATTTTTTTATGAAGAGTCCATCCGTCAGAACTGACGGAAAACGTCCAAAGTGGGATGACTTATACATATAGCAAATCCAAAGTAGGATAACTTATACATATTACAAATAATGTGGGATGCACCGCATAAATAGACCATCCAAGTGGGGTGCCACTCAAAATTTTTCTTGTTCTTTTCGTACTGTGTTGAGTGTAGAGCTTCAATTGGAGAAGCTTTTAGGCCTTTGTTTTGTTAATCTGTGAGGGAAGTGGATACCCACGTATTCTTGAAGTTTCAACTAATCTCTAAATTGTCCGAATTTCGAACTCAAATGCTCTAATTCTAGATTGGGCTATATTATTAGCATTAATGATTTCTTACTTAGGGTCTGCTTGATTGAGAAAGAAGGGGGGGGGGTGGTTATAAAGGGAAGTTAAGTGAGGGGAGGGAGAGTCAATACATATAACCTTGCTTGGATTGAAGGGAGGATTAAGTGGGGGTATGTTTAATAACTCTTTCTTGGATTGGAAGGTTTTGAGTGGGAGGATGATTAATAAAAATACAATATTTACCAAAATAGACTATTACGTATGACATAAAATTAGATTCAATGGGTTTTTTTTATTAAAACTTGTCAAAATAACTTCAGAAAGTCAGGAAGCTAGGGCGCAGCAGGTTGTAAGAAAAAATAAAATTGGAGAAGAAAGTCATAATATTTGATACGGTAAATAAGGGTTATTTATGACTTTTAAACACAACCTCTCATTTTCTCGTTAACCCTCCGATTTCTGATTTCGGGGGCTAAAAAAATTAACCATCTGATTTCCGATTAGGGGGGTTAAAAAAATGGACAACAGGTTAAACAAACCCTCACTTATCTTCATTTGCTGTTGGGTATAAACGTGGACTTCTCAAATCAAGAAGATTTAGCTCTTCATTTGGTTTAATTCTAGGAAAAAGTGGACAGTAGGTGACTCTTGAAATTTCAATAGATTTAGGAAATTTCAAAATATGTAATTATTAATATACATCAATAAATTTGGAAAATTTTCATCTTGTCCGCAAGCATATGACATAATTGTTCCAAAGAAGTTCCGATCCCAAGACGAGCCAGCAATTTGAATCTATCTATAGAGTACAGATAGGTCTATGTATTTCCAAATCCGGGGTTTCTGTTTAAAAATCTTTTTGGCCTCCTATGCTCATATTTGGGAGAAATTTGGTGTTGCCCTCTAAATTCATATTGATTGAAGTATTTTTTGCTTAAATTATGAATTTGAGAAGTATATATGGGCAAGAATGACACTCTTATTAAGAAAAGGATTGCTCTCTCCAAATTTTGGTTATGTATCTAGACATCATATGAGACGAGGTAATTGTGATTATAGTGGTCGGAATTCTTTCTTTGTCAGCTATCATTGACTCATGAAGGAAACTTTATGGTGAATTTGCTACCATTTACTCATAGGACCTTAAATATATGATAAAGGTCAGTCTTTGTTCACATGTCAGATGCTATTCTGGGTGGTAAAATCTTGTTAAGGGTTTAGAAAGTAAACAGAGAGGAGGATATTCTGGATGGTCATTTTTTGTACTTCTTTATTCTCTACCAAGCAATTAGTAACTTTGGTGTTTAACTTCTAACTCAATTGATGTCTGTTTTTTTTTAACACACTTCTATCACCAGTATACGAGGTTAAGGAAGGATGAGATGATAAGAAGATGCAGTGTGGCTCTTCGAGGTGGCAATGTGGGCAAGAATCGCTATATTGATGTCATTCCATGTATGTTTTGTCATACTTTTCCTTTCTTGAATTGCAGAAAGGCGTCAAACATAAGTTATTGCAATTATATAAAATGCAATTCGGAGGTTGTTGAGAAACATCTGATCAGCTGTAATTCAACTTGCATTCCTTTCCTCTTTTTCAGTTGACGACACCAGAGTTACTCTTAGTACTTCGGAGAACAATTACATCAATGCGAGCTTTATTAAGGTAGGAGTTATAGACCTTTCTGAGGATTTTCTCAATTGAACAATTTCATCAGCTGATGTTCTTTCAGATAAATTATTTCCTTACAAACACACTTGGCGTTTTCTATGAATTGTAGACTGCTTCAACTGGGAATGTTTCACAGTTCATAGCTACCCAAGGTCCACTTCCAAAGACATTCAATGATTTCTGGGAGATGGTGATTCAATACCGGTGCCCTGTCATTGTGATGCTTACTTTGGTTGATAAGACGAAGGTGCTTATGATTTATTTTCTAACGAAAAACCATCTTTATATTTTGTAATATAATAATCTGGTCTGTCAATCTGCTCATTGATGGTTATGAATTGCACTTTACATGTTGAATCATGAATCACTATAAAAGATGAGACCAATATATATTTTGCATTTCTTTGCCTTCAGAGTTTCTTTTTGAATTTTGAATCTTGGAAATGACTTAGGACAAGAGCCTATTCCTAATAGGAGAACCATATGTAACTTTGGCAACTTTCACTTTTTGTCATGCTAGTTGTTTGCTACTTGTTTTGCACTCTTATCTATAATAGACGAGCTTAGCTACGTCTTGTTAATTTCATAACTGCAGGACCTGTGTATATCCTTGGATGAAGCCGACATAGAGACATTCAACCTCTTCTTTTAGTAAATGTTGATACATTAATTTAGTAGTGTTTTGCACTATGGCTTTGGTCTGTCCCTATAATATTCGGGCTTAGTTATGCCTTTTTGATTTCTTAACTGCAGAGCCTGTGTGTAACCATGGATGAAGACGTACATAGAAACATGCAACCTTAGCACACTAGTAGATATAACCTGCAATTTGTTGAGGTGCTATTTGTTGAATGTGATGAGCTTAGCAACAAAGAAACACAGGGAATATTAAGATATTTGCCGATTTCATCTACTTCTCTTTTAGTAAATGCTGCCACATTTTATATTTTCTACATCCATATCCCGTGAGATTTACTATTTTACAATAACTTATGTCTCAGACAGGATTACAACTTTGTTCTTAAGAATATAAGAGTTCTATGTTTAAGAATTTAAAATTATGGTTAAAGAAGAAATGCTTATCACATTGTATTTATCTAGTTCTAATCATCTGGCACATCATGATTTTTACTTTTCTTCAACCATTCCAATGAGTGCTGACCTTTTTGCACAAGCTCATGTTGCCTATTGCAATTCTAGTTCTCTTTTTAGTAATTTACTGCAGTCCAAAATATAGGTCTATTTACCTGCCAACTTGCCACTTGGGTTTTATGGCATGTCCTTCTCATGCTCATTGCTACATTGGCTAGGAATTTGGCACCAACATGGCTAGAAATTTGGCACCAACACATAGGGTTGATGTCAGGTCCACAGTCGGTCACAAAACTTTGTCAAATCTTGTATGAAGCTTTCTTATGGTCCATAGACGACTCCATTTTGTTGGGATAAGGCTCGGGTGATGTTGAGGATTAATTTGAAAACCCGTGTTACAGATAGGATGTTAACTTTTGTTCTTAAGAATAGTTGTGTGCTTAACCACCAAGGGGATGGTCCAGTGGTAGGACTGGTGGTAAGGGAGGGGAGGAGTGGGCTTGGGTTCCCATGCCGTGCAAAAATTTAATTAAATGGGAGGGGGTCATGGTGGTATTAGCCCCAGGACAATGACGGTCATTAATGACTAGCCTTATCTCAAAAAGAAAAAATTGTTTTGGCCTTATTTATTTTAGGGCTAATTAGTGTTTAGACCCTGGTTTTATACCAGTTTAGAGTTTAAGTCCTAGCATGTCCACTTGGAGAGTTTACACCTTGGATTTTTGTTTTTTGTTTCTTTTTCCTATTATGCCCTCCAATCATGTTTGATAATGAAATTTCCATACATAGGTTAGGGAGGGTATAATTGTAAAAAGAAAACAAGAAACAAAACTCCAGGGTCTAAACTCTCAATTGGACATGTGAGGGCTTAAACTCTAAATTGGTATAAAATCTAGGGTCTAAACTCTAATTAGCCCTTTATTTTAGGATGATATTTTGATTTTATTTTTCGTAGACCAACCAAATATTTCCCCCAATTTTTGGGCGTCAGCTTCCTGAGTGCTTATCTTCAGATCTGCCAAGTTTAGTCTCCAATCTAACATTACCGAAAACCACATCTGATACTTTTCATATCACTTCACTGTATTTGGCCAAAATTATGTCTATATATTGTCTCTATTACTTTATCTGTTACCCTCTTGTACATTCTTCTCTTTCACTATCACTTTGCTGGGAAAATATTATTTTACCTTGTTTCAATGTACCTGCAGATGATGAAAAAATGTGCTGATTATTTGCCAGCAGCAGATGGGCGTAGGGAATTTGGAAAAATAATGTCACCAATGTGTGCAGAAGAACTACTGGCTCTTCATTAGTGTTGCAATGCTTGGAGGTGACGGAAAAAGAGGTATTGGATTTAGTTTTAATTTTTCTCCAGTTTCATTAGACCTGTGGGTGCTGCTGTATAGCACCGCTTCACTTTGCTCTCATGCAACTGACCTGTGTTCAACTCCTTCCACACACACATAATTCGTTTACGTATGATTTATTTATTTCTCATAATTTAAGAGTGATCCATAAGGATATATTGTGTTGAACAATCGCAATTCCTCCCCCCCCCCCCCCCCCCCCCCCCCCCCCCCCTTCCCTTTACATCCACTCATCTCCCTACCCAACCCATTATGCTTTTATGCTATCCTGACAATATTACTTGGATTTGTATGATATTCTATTGTCAGAAAACAAAATTATCAAAAAGTACTATAAACAGGTAGAACTTTTAGCAAGAAAACATGTTTATTCTACCCAAAAATTGTCCCACAAAATTATTTTTTGGGGAAGGCGAAGTATATATAGTTCTATTTGGATTGATACAAGGTCCAAAAGGTCGGCCAAAATTGATACTGATCTGTCATACCACATTGGATTTGAGCCAAAATTACCGAACTAATCTGAAACTGAGTGAGAAAAATAATATAAGATTATCCTTCTTTGATGCCTTCGATATTAGACTAATCATGGAAACTTTCTGTACCCTCGTCCTTAGTGGCTTAAAACTTGCCAAAGTTGGCAGAAGCATACCGAATCTGGTCAATACATGCCTAAGTTCTCAAAATTGGCTGAAACTTTGGAAACAAGGCTTAGAATGTTCATAATTTTCTAAACTTTTACTAAACCAGCTGAAATGAGTTTATGATTTAAGAGAATTTTTATGCTATTAAAACTACAGTTATCTTGTCACGATTTTTTAAAATCATGCAGCCGTGTAATTTATTTGCAAACTAGGTAAATACTGATGCTATTATTTTAAACTTCCTATTCACTTTATTTTTATGTACTTTTAATATTTGTAAGAAGTTTTCTTGAGTGATGGAACTCGACACCCATGATACTATCTGAAAGCTTAGACAGTATCGATACTGGTAAGATTGATGAGACCATACATGTGTATCATACACATGAATACACTATTGACACGTCTTTGAGTGCAATATCTGACCCGCTCCCCCCCCCCCCCCCCCCCCCCCCCCCCCTCTCTCTCTCTTTCTCGTTTCTACATATGTAGAATCCTTTTGTCTTGTCACTTTGTACCTTTTTATAATTCTTATCCTGTTTGTGGTAGGCAGGGGAGATTACTCTGCCAGTTCTCCATATCCAGTACCCCGATTGGCCTGATCATGGTGTGCCCGAGGACACTTTTGCTGTTCGAGAAATTTTCAAACGGACATACCATGTCCCAGCTGATCGGGGCCCTATAGTTGTTCACTGCAGGTTTGTGTTAGATTTATGATAATCTCCCCATCATTTAAGTATGTGATTTTTTGTCTTTGATTCCCATGTCTGATATATGTACATTCTCTTGCTCAGTGCAGGCATTGGGAGAACTGGCACATATTGTGCAATTCACAATACAATCCAAAGAATACTTAATGGTGATATGTCTTCTTTAGATCTTCCTAAAACAATTGCTGATTTCAGATCTCAGCGGATGGGGATGGTCCAGACAATGGTAATTCAAATTGCAATACTTGTTCTGTTTGGATATTCATGTTTTTTGGATTTTCCAACATTCTTGTGGAAAATTTATGATGAATTTTCTTATCCTGAAAGTGGGAAGGGGATATTTAGTTATCCCAAGTATATCACAGTGGGATTGGTAATATGGTTTGTGTGACGCAAACTGGTTTTTCTACTTGGATTTGGATTGGAGTTCAAATATTAGGATTTGAAAAGTCAACAAAAGAGCTGTAGGATCTTTCTTATAGTGTTCCAATACTTGCTTTAAAATCTCTCTGATTTATTGATTTTATATGATCTTCATTGTATTTAAAAAAAATGGGTTTGAAAAGAGGATTACAAAGAATGTGTCTTGTCATGTATATAAATATATTTTATGTTTTGAGGAAGTTTGAACTTCATAATATTGTTCTAGTACTTGCTAGCCTATTATGTAAGCTTGGTTTTAGAAGAGTTTTACTTGTCTATAACAGATAACGCACTTGCACATATTTGTACTGTGATTAAAAGAATTACCTTTGGTTTCTCAATTATATTTCTTTGAAGGGTCTCATCAGCTCTAACCCCTTAGCCTTATTCTTTCTACCTATTCATCATTTCCATGATTTACACAAACATGTGTCATGTTAATCGTTAAGGCTACTAGTTTTGTGGCTTTTGCGTTTTGTTTTCCAGGAGCAGTTCTTCTTTTGTTATGCTGCAATTGCAGATGAGCTGGAAGACCTAATCTCGAAGTCTAATTACTGACCAGAGTCGTTAAAGGTAATCCTATCGTATGCTATAGATAATTTGGATATCGAAATAATAGCCTATATCCCAAGTGAATATAGGGTATTCTTTTTGGATCCAGTTCCCTTTACAAATATGAGGCTACAATTCATTCTTTTGGTTTTTTTTTTTTTTTGTAAGTTATGTTCTTTTTGTTTTCCCTTTTACGGCCGTCTCTTATGCATTTTTTTTCCTTTTTTTTCCCATGTGAAGGAAGGACATTGCTGCTCTGGCGTCAGAAATGTTGCTGTTTGTGTGGCCGTCTCTTGAAGCCAATGAAATCATATCGCTTTAAACATTCTTAAATGTCCTCCAGGTTTCTGGAACCAAGAGGCCGAGTCTTCATCTTGTTCTCTGCTGCCCTGGCTTACTGTTTTTAGTACTTCTCAAGTCCTGTAGACTCCAGAAAACTAATATACTGCAATTTTTTGACAATTTACCAGCCTAATATATTTGCTTGAATGATCTGTATAAATAACGTTTCAGCATTTCAGCATTATTTGCAGATAAAATAGGTGCAAATGTCTACTATTAGTATAATTGACTGGCTACACTAACTTCTCGGTTATCAGCATATATTGTACTCGGATGGCAGGTTGATTGGGCTTCCTTCTAGATTTACGGAAGGAAGCAGACTATACCGGGTGATTTTGTAGCATTGGCCGATTGCATTCCGGAAACCACACTAGTTTTCTTTATTATGATGATAAATTTGAAATTCTTTTGGTGATATAAACCGCTTCTCTGTTGGTTATGATGTTGCAGGTTGAATCAGATAGCCACAACTTAGCGGTTTCTAGACTATTTTGGAAACATGATTCCTAAACTTCTACCGTTGGTTATATTGATCTTGGCAGTAGCAGAGGAGGCTGTTTGGTTACATGTTGTTGGACAATCATGGGTGAGAACTATTTTTTCTTCTTTTTCATTATAGCTAAAATAATTATTGACAACAATACATTTGAACGGTTTCTTTTAATATCTAAATTTGCTGTCAGTGTTCTAAAAATCGGTTTAGGCGGCGCTTAGGTGTTAGACGGCAGCCGGCCGCACCGAAAAGGTCCTAGGCGGCCAGTCTAGACGCTAGGCGAACCTAGGCACCCCTATTCTAAAATTAAAAAAAAAAAAAAACCTCACTGGTGGTGGATTGGTGGTTGTGGTGTTGACGGCGGTGGTGGTGGTGTTGACGGCGGTGGTGGTCGTCGTGGTGGAGGCAGTGGTTATGTGGAGACGGTGGTGGTGGAGCCGGGAGAGGAGAAAGGGAAAGGGAAAGGGAGAGGGAAAGGAAAGGAGGGAGAGGGAACGAAAAGGAAAGGAAAGGAAAAGGAAAGGAGTGGAGGAAAAAGGAAAAAAAAAATTTGATGAACCGGTTCGGTTGGTTTACACCATCCACTCGAACTGCGGGCCCTTGGCGTACCTTTCCTGCGTAGCGAAATTTTGAATATTACTGGCTAGGGATATAAGTTGAACCACTTGTTCGGTACTTTAGCCTAAATTTTCAAAAGCAACCTATTTGTTGGGTGTATTTTAATTCAAAACCTATTGTTTTTATTCGACATCCATTGCTTATTGTTACACATTCTGGATTTTGTTCTCAATGAAAACATAAGACTTTCGAATACATTCTGGACTTTGTTCTCAATGAGAACATAGACTTTCGTATTCAGTCAATTTGGGTCGGATTAGTTTTTTTTTTCTTTGGATTTCAAAATTGGGTGACCCAAACTCTCTTCTACCTCTCCCTTCCTTCGTTACTAAAACAATTAATTATTAGTTTTTATTATAAAAAAATCTTTTGGTTTACATATATCTTGCAAAATTAAAGTAAAACTTGTAGAATAAATTAATAATTTTCAAGTATAAATTAAAGATATTTTTTAAAAAAAGGAATGAGATCTCCTAATGCCAATATTTGGTCTGTATGTCACACAAATAGGGAAGAATGTTTTACATATGAAATTGTTATACATTGCAACTTATTGGATGGGTTGTTTTATCCCATAGAGCATAAAGTATGAAAGAAGAAATTGGGCACATCAACTCTTCTAATTAGCAGATCTAGATGCTCTCTCGAATCTGAAATGAATGGTATTTGCATGCCAAGTTAGATATATAGGATGAAAACAAGCTCCGGACTCTCGAGCCTTGTTAGCAATCACCCGAATGAAACGCGTATTATACGCAAATTTTTCCGTATCTTACATAAACATATAATACTTACGTACGTTAAAAAAATTCGAACTTGTACGTGAATTTTAAGCCTGTAGAGTTTTAAACACGTACCGTAAGAATTTTTAAAATATTCGGCCAAAAGAACTTGACTGAGAAACCCAACAGTTTTCACTTTCTTGACTCTTGCTGCTATTAAATATTAAGACTGGTACAATTATCAAAAGAAAAGAAGAAAAAAACTCACAGCTGTAACAAAAACGAAAACATAAGAATCTTTGTACATGTTGCTTGCAACAATCAAAGAAAAATCTTTTGGTTTTTCATCCTACTTTCACTTTCTTTTCTTTATATAATGTTCCCCGACCTCATCTTATTCATACACTGAACCCTTGTTTATGAAGGAGTAGAGGTGGGTGGGCCATATATATATGCCGAATTTGTTCATATGAAACGTACTAAACACGAATTAAGTCTAATCCGAATGTTTTTGTTAGACAATTTTTTGACCGAATTTTTAACCGTATTTTACTTATATTGTGCTGATTTATATTCGTACTTTTGCCGTTTCGATTTTTTTTCCGTTTACCAAATTGCTAACAAGACTCTCGAGTACTAAAGGTCAAATCCATAGGGGATAAAAAGTGGATGGATTCATATATAAAATCTATCAAAGTACAAATTTAAATTTTACAAATTTAAATTTTTTTCACACTTACAGTTTAACAAACAGAGATGAATACTAAGGTTACGATTGCCAAAGAAAACAAATATAGTATATTGCAACTAATTCTGCATCATCGTCAATGATGATGTGACATCAATCATGTACTCTGTACAATATGTATGGTCCCTACGGACAACGCTATTACAAACAAATATAATTTGTAATCCTACACAACTCTGTTAGATTAGATGGCAGTTGTCATTCCAACATAATAATGTCGCTCCGAACAACCTACGGAAGACTTTTCCAATTTCGGAAGGATTTCGAGGGGGTACACCGTGCATACATGTGGTTGTTAAGTTTAGGTGGAGTTAGCCGGCCGGACATCGTTCTCCATTGGTCGGCTCGTGGGGAAGAAGACTAATTGAGGGGCCAGCGGCCACATGCTTCTTGTCGGTGGCAAAGTCTTCCATTCTCATTCTGTGGTGCTCGTAATCAATACTCCATAACAAAAAAAAAATACTCTAGTACGTGGACCACAGGTGGGCCCATCTGTGGTGACCATGACATAGTCATGTGAATTAAGAATCTAAACTTCCTAAGCCTCGACTTTAAGTTGCATGAATACAACAAAATATATAGTATATTATATATTTGAGAAATTTCGTATTACCTTTCATTTGATTTATTCTAATTCAAAGTGTACCCTACAGTTTTGTAAAAATGTACAGTATCTTTCACTTTGGACAAAATTTGTCAAAAAAAAAAGACCAAAATGTCCCTGTCTTCTTTTCTCTTTTCTCTCATCGACTCCCCCCTCACCCCCGCGGCCACCGCACCTCCCCGCCTCCGCCGTCGTTGTTGCCGCTACTGTTGCCGCCGCCGCCGCCGGAGGCGGGGAGGGGGGGGGGGGGGGGGGGGGGGGGGGAGACGGTGTCGGAGAGGGTGGAGCGGAGGCGGAGGCAGAGGCGGTTGCGGAGAGGGTGGAGCGGAGATGGGGAGGGGGAGGCGGGGGGGGGGGGGGGGGGGGGGTTGGGAGCGGGGGCATTGGCCGCGGGGGAGAGGGGGTGAGAGGGTGAGAGAAAAGAGGAAGAAGATAAGGATATTTTGGTCAAATTTTTTTTTGACAGAAACCATCCGGATACTGTACATTTTTTCAAAACTGTGGAATACATCTTAAATTAGGATAAATTAAGTGGGAGGTAATTCAAAATTTCTCTATATATTTTTCAAACTAATTATTGTGGCACTTATTTAAAAATATTCCTACTGGTTTTTAATTTATTGGTGGATTGACTCCTACTGATTTCATAATTTATTTTCTATTTATCAAACAATTAACAAAAAAAAAGTAACCAGCGACGTCATACAATTTGAATTTTTTTTATACTTTCCATTTATCGAACCACCCACATAAACTGCATGGCAGGGCCGCCCCTGAGCAATTTGGGGCCCGAGGCAAAACTTCCAAAATGGACCCTCATATATAATGTAAAAAAAAAAAGTATAAATAAAATAAAATTTTTTTGTAGTCAAGATTTGAACCAATGACCTATTAAATATAAATCTAACAATGTAACCACTACACCACAAAATGTTTTGTTAAAGAAAGGACACAAGATATATATTAGGTCTATTATAGACAGTTTCATGTTGGTGCCCCCTTTCGTCGGGGGGTCCTGGGCCGTCGTCCAACCTGCCCTGGGACAGGGCCGCTCCTGCTGCATGGACCCTACACATCAACAAAGGCTCGTTATTTCTAATAGACTAGACTGATTTGTTATTGTGAGCGCATGTGTGAACTGAGGGGCAAGTCTGAACAAAACTTTGGATTTGTCCAAGGTCCTAGCCCAAATAGTTAGGGAGAGGGGCTCACTTAGGAGTGGTTTCAAGCTCGAGTCCTCTCCTGGACACGGAATGACTAGATGACTGTAGTCTGTCACAATTTCGAATTGAGGCCCACAAAAAATGGATACCAAAAAATAAAATAAAATTTCGAATTTGGACAACCCCCTCCGCTGTGAGTCTATGACAAACCCTTTAGTCTTAGCATGATTCTACAAGAGTTTATTAGTAGCCATGGATTTATTCTCAAAAGAGTCACTGATGTAGAATATGAATGATCCTTGGAAAATAAACAAACACGATCAAGCAACAATCATGGAATCGAGAGCTCATCGACCGATTAGTAATGCATGACAGTAACGTTGTACTCGACGATGGCGTCCCTGGTCTTGAAGTCGACCCAGTGCGTGTGAGCCAACGCGTAGCCCCTCGCGAACCGGAACAGCCCGCTGCCCCCGACGACCGGCATCTCCCTGACCGAGTGCATCACGGGGTTGCGTCCGAGCACCGACAGCGCGCTCCCGTTGTACTTGCCCTCGGTGAAGTAGAGGTTCATCGTCATCAGGAAGGCCGCCTCCGACTGCGACACCGACGAGTACATGCCCTGCGCGTACCCCACGCACTTCGAGTCCGCCTCGGGGCCTTCGGTCAGGAGGTCGTCAATTATCATCACCAAGCCGAAGGACGACTGCGCGGGGCCCACCGGGGGCTTCGCCACGGGCACGGCGGTCGGGTTGCGGCCACTTACGACATCGTGGAAGTAGAAGTGGAGTTGGCTGATCTTGGGCTCGAGGAGGGTGCTCTTCTTGGCGAGAGTGGTCGTGATGAAGTTGTGTTCAGTAGCGGCGACGACAGCGATGGCGACGAGAACGGAGAGGAGGAGGAGGAGGGCAATGGCAGCCATTGGTACTGAAGAAGGATCGATCGTTCGATCGATGGAGTAATTGTGAGTGAGCTAGATAGTTTGTGTTATTGTGTATATATAGATGAAGGCGCGTCTGTGTGGCCCATGAAACTTTTCTTTTTCTGTAGTAATTTCGAATGAATTGAAATGTGACCAGTCCGCCGACAAGTTTTCCTAAATGCCCGACGTAACGTGCATTTTCTATGTCAAACTGTAAGAATGTATAAATATATATATGTATATGCATACATTCCGATACATTCTGGTCGAGCATGGTGCACTTAATTTCTTCTTATTATTATGCTAAATTATAACTTGATAATCTCAATTATTCGAATTTTTCAACTTTATAACTTCAACTTAGATATCTACTAACTTAATATCCTCCTTTAACTAATATTGTTAACTTGGTATCTTTCTGTCACCAAAGTTAGATTTTTAAGTTTTTGAAAAAAAACATTTTTTTTCCTTTTCCTAAACTACCCATACCCCTGTCAGCTGCCCCTCTCCCACCAACACACACCCCCCACCCACCTCCCACCTGCGCAACGACAGGCCCCGCCGTCGTCCCGGCCCCGTCGCGCCACCACCTCCGCGCCCCAGCCCAGAGCCCTCCCGCTCCCCGTCGCGAGCCCCCAGCCCTTCGCTGCACGCTCTCCCGTCCTCCCCGAGCACCCTCCAGCTCCCCGTCGTGCGCGGAACGACATCGCCGCACGACCCTCGCTCGCTACCGCACGCCCTCCGCCCACGTACAGTGCTCCCTCGCCCTCCCCGAGCATGCCAGCAACCCCCCCACCACCACCCCCCCCCCCCCCCCCCGGGGCCCGCGTGTCACCCCCAGTTTTCGAATTAGGGGTATTTTCGTCATTTTTTAAGTTTTATAATTTTTAGGAATTTTATTTGATTTTATATGATTTTTAGGGATTTATTTGATTTAGTTTGAATTTTATCCAATTTGGACTTAAGTTGGAGACCCGGGTAGCCTGGACACTAGTGGGACCCACATACTAGCTGGATTTGGCCCACATACCATCCTAATTAGGCTAGAAACCATAAACCCTACTTCCATGGCTTAATTAATCATTTTAGAGGCTTAATTAGTTAATTAGAGTTAAACCGAAACAAACCGAACCAAACTGAATTCATTTCAAACCAAACCAAGTCTATTGGGTTTGGGGGTTTATTGGATCACCACCCAAACCCAATAAACCCCCCTTTGGCCGGCCATGTAGGGAGCACCCCCCCCCCCCCTCCCCCCCCTTTGCTTCTTCACAAAGCACACTTTCTCTCTCTCTCAAATTTCTTTCTTCCAAGTTTCTTCTTCTTAAGAATTTTCAAATTAGGTATGCATTAAATTCCCATTTAATTTCCACTCTCTCATTTATGTCTTCACAATAAATATAGAGGAGATGATTCTCCACACTTTGTCCATAGATTTCATAGGTTTCCCTAGAAATCTAAGTTAGAGATTAATTGGGGTTTTTTTTAATTAAAGTGGTATGTATATATATATATATATATATATATATATATATATGTGTGTGTGTGTGTGTGTGTGTGTGTGTGTGTGTGTGTATATAATTATATGAATTTGTGTGTGTGTGTGTAGAGGAATGAGAGTGGTGTTTGTGTGAGAGAGTGGTGGTGGTGTTGTGTGAGAGAGTGGTAGTGGTGTTTGAGTGTGTGTGTTTGTGTGAGAGTGGTGGTGTGTGTGTTTGTGAGAGTGTGTGTGTGTCTATATAATTATATGTGTGTATGTGTCTATATAATTATGTGTGTGTGTGTGTGTCTATAAAATTGTGTGTGTATGTATTTATATATAGATATGTATGTGAATATATATATATAGATAGATGGTTAGATAGTTATATATATATATATATATATATATATATATATATATATATATATATATATATATATATATATATATATATAGGGAGGGAGTGAAGGGAGTATAGGAGCAACAGCAGCAACTGCTGTGCTGCCCCCCCCCCCCCCCCCAAACCGACAGCAGCAGCAGCAGTATTGCCAGCAGCAGCAGCAGCATATAGGGCAGCAGCAGCAGCATTTAAGCCCCCACATAGCCCCCCATATAAACCCCCCCCCCTATATACATATATAGATATATATAGATACGTATATATATATATATATATATATATATATATATATATATATATATATATATATATATATATATATATATATATATATATATAGATAACTAGATGGTTTAGAAGGAGACTAGAAGAAGAAGAGAATTAGAAATAGAAGAAGACTAGAAGAAGAAGAGAATTAGAAATAGAAGAAGGATAAGAAGAATAGGAAAATTAGAAAGGGAAGAATGAGAAGGAATTAGAAGAAGAAGATTAAGAAGAAGAATTGGAATTAGGAGAAGGAAGGAGAATAAGAAGAATAGGAAAATTAGAAAGGGAAGAATGAGAAGGAATTAGAAGAACAAGATTAAGAAGAAGAATTGGAATTAGGAGAAGGAAGGAGAATTAGAAGAATAGGATTTAGAAGGAGAATGAGAAGTAGAAAATAGGAAATCAATTGGGAGGAGATCGAGTTAGAGGGTGAAATCGAGCTCCGAGTGTCGGAACGCGATGAAACTTGGGGGAGACCTAGAATACGTGAATTAAACTTTGCGGGTAGGCTCCCGAATTGAAATCGGGGTTGAAGGGCGATGGTATCGCGCCGTATCATTGCGTATCTTGAGATATTCAAGATATCGGCAATAGGCCGTAAGATGGACTAGACGTCCACTCTACCTAGGTATCTTGGTAGGTAACGTATGTATAGGCTAGTATCCTACTACCCTAGGGAGCACGGGTCAAAATACCAAGCGTATGTAGGCTAACTTGGTTTTCACCTAGGCTAGAAATTTACCTTAGAAAAGGGTAAATTAGGATATTGGCATACGGCCAAGATTTGAGTTTCGAAGTCCAAGATGGACTTGGATATGGGTTGTAAGGGTTGGTAATGATTAGAAATAGTCGCCTAGACCTAGTCTTGACCTCGGTTGACCACGGTTAACTTTTTAGACAAAAAGTCAACTATGGGTCAACACTTCACCCAATTTAGTCCCAAATTCCATTAAACTTGGGCAGTTGACCAAAAGTCAACTATTAGTCACCATTGACCTAGGGTTGACCTAGAGTTGATCAGAGTTGACCCGTTGACCAAAAGTCAACTGTAAGTCAACTTTCGACCTAGTTTGATTCAGATTGACTTCCAATGTTCTCATATGACCAAGGTTGACCTAACTAGGCTTGTCTTGACCTAGAATGACTTAATAGGGTTTAATTTGATTTGACTTTACTTCCTAAACATAGTATTGATACGTCTTGTTCTCTATAGGTCCTCGAGACGCTGCGTTGGATTCCGTTGACATATTTCATCATATTACAGGCGAGTACATTCTCTGACACTTTTCCAATTTACGATGATTGTTATAATTCATGTAATTAGTGTAGATATGCTTGTTCTCGACACATTGGTCACACGGATTGGTATTCATGGATCCCGATATGAGATGTTATTCCTTGTTATCTTGGTATATCTTGTGCAAGCCTCCTTGTAGTTCTTGTGCAGTATATGGACACCGATTTTCGAGGAGACTTGCTCCCTTCTCGTAGAATCCCGTGTCATAACGTGTCTTGCTTGGATCCACTCTACCAGTCGGGGGCGGGGAGTATTAGTGTAGATATGTGGTCAAAGCATATTGTGCATCTATTGTGCATCTATTGATTGTGAGTGTTGATCATACACCCCACGTATGATTAGCCAGGCCTGTTACTATTTGTGCAAGTTCCCAAGCCGGCCACATGTTGCAGCTAGTACTCACACACCTAGATATATGATTCTTGATTCTTGTACATGCCATGATCAGTTTACTTGCCTTGTTCTAGCTCTAGATTTACAGCTTACCTTGCAATGATACTCACATGTACATTCCATAATTTTCTTATATATACTCTCTATTTACAGTCTTATAGCTTTTGTCATATCTTGTGAACTGTTGTTAGTTGATTGTACTCGTTCCATCCTGACTGGATATGTTGACAAAATATTACAGATGCTGATGAGGGGGATTACAGTACCTACTACGGTCCGGATGACGTAGTGGGCTTAGAATTGGAGACTTTGGTCCAGCAGGGCTTAGCTCTGCCTGACGAGACTTTACCTATTGCTTAGTTAGAGTAGGTCTTTTGCAGTGGACATTGTCTCCAGCTACTTTTGAGACTGTTATTATTATGGATTGTATTAGAGACTTGGACTTGGACTTGTATATTATTTGTGTTGGACTTGACAGGTTATATTTTATCGTCTTGTTGTCTTTATCTTTCTGTCTTTACTTTATCATCTTAGAGTTGTGATTGAGCACTCATATATATATTCATTGCTTGTCCTCCGTTCGGAGTTGACCATATTCTCGACAGGTTTTTGATATATATATAAACTGTTGTTAGAGTAGAAAACCTACAGCGTTCCATGCCGTTTTTATGGTGAGGGATGGGCGTTGTCACGTGCACGTACCCTTATAGCGGGTGCGGATCGTGACACGTTTTAGTGGTGGCCCACGCAGGTCCTGAAGTCGTAATTAGTGCGATGTCGTAGCGACACTCGTCTTAGAGTGTTGATTACGAGCCTGTGTTACACATAGGAGGTAGTAGGCAAAGAGTACTCAATCACAGTAGGATCTTTCCTTGCTTATCTTGCTTACCGTCTTTGATATTGATTTTGCATTCTAATTGTCCTCATTGATATAATATTTCCTGTGCCGTATTGATTTCCTTCTTTATTTCTATCTTCAGGATGGTGCAGACCAGGTCCCAGCATCCTGAGTCCGCGGACGCGGAGAGGTCTGCTATGACTCGCGGACCTGATCCGGACACTCCTGCTGCAGTCGGGGTGTCGGCAGCAGCTCTTGGGGGCGCTCCTCCGCCAGTTACGAGGGCTGACCATGGGGTTGCTATGACTTTTTCGGCCGCAGTACCAGTGGTTGATACGGGCGCTCTTCCTCCTCCTGTGCAGCGGATTCCTCCGCTAGTTGCAGACATACTTCTACGTCCACCTCCTCTGCCTACAGATATTGGGCAGATTCTTACTTTCCTCCAGCAGATGCTGGAGACTCAGAGAACCCAGGCCGAGGCTCAGCAGAGGCAGACAGACGCGATGCGTCAGGGCATGAAGGATGCCCATCAGTTGGCCCTTACAGCCGTGGAGCAGAGGGCTCCGCATCAGGGGACGTGTACTAGGTACGAAGATATCCAGGACTTCAAGAAGCTCGGGCCCCGTGACTTTAGCGGGACCGAGGGTGTGGTCTATGCAGATGATTGGCTCGAGGATATCGAACGGCAGATGAGGGCCTCCCGCCTGGCAGACGACCTGAAGGTCGAGGCGGTAGGTTTGCAGTTGCTAGACATTGTACGCACCTGGTTCAGAAATGAGCCAGCCCTAGCTGGAGAGGGCCACACTTGGGCAGAGTTCAAGCTCCTCTTCAAGGAGAAGTTCTTTTCCCCCACGGACAAGATCGACCTGGTGCGGTAGTTCCAGGATCTGCAGCAGGGTAGTTTATCTGTGGAGGAGTACGCCGCGGAGTTCGGCCGTCTGAGTCGATACGCAGAGTACATGGTTCGAGACCCGGAGATCAGGACGAGCCGTTTCAGGGAGGGGCTCACTTGGGATATCAAGATCCTCATTCCCTCCTTCTATGAGACTTACACCCAGATCTACGCGGAGGCCCGCAAGGTAGAGCGGGAGTGGGGCTTGAAGCCCAAGAGGGAGCGTGATCTTTTCTCGGGGGCTACTAGCAGCGTGGGGGCTGCTAAGCGCCTTCAGCTTCAGCATCGTTCTTTCCAACATCACCAGCCGCAGGTGCAGGCCAGAGCACCGGTTCAGCAGGTGCAGCACACTCAGCAGAGGCAGGCATAGCATGGGGCTCCTTGCCACTTCTACAAGAAGCCTGGTCACGTCTGGGAGGTTTGCCGGAAGAGGCTAGGAGTGTGTCTCTTTTGCGGCGGCGCAGGCCATCAGTTGAGGGAGTGTCCAGTGAACCCTCGTGTTACTGGTATAGCTCAGAGGGTACCGGCGAGAGTTCCTGCAGTGCAGCCGAGGGGTCCACTTCCGACCCAGCAGCAGCGTTTATTCAGCACCACCAGCAGCGGGGTGGTCAGTGTAGAGCCTTTGCTCTTGCAGCCGAGGAGATGGAGCCTATTGTAGATGTTGTCGCAGGTTCTATTCTGCTCGATTCTTTTCCAGCTTTAGCCTTGTTTGATTCTGGTGCTACGCACAGTTTTGTGTCTGTTTCTTTTGCTCTTAGGCACAATATCATTGCTGAGTATCTTGGTAGGACTTGCAAGATTATGACCGAGAATGGCATCATCCTGGTTAATAATGTTTGCAAGGGACGGAGAGTTTCTTTGAGAGGCCGGGAGCTGAGTGCGTGTTTGCTCGTAATGCCACTTCCGAGTTACGATCTGGTACTCAGTATGTACTGGTTGAGCATGCACCATGCTAGTATCGACTGCAGAGGGGGCAGGATTCTGTTTAGGCCGCCGGGAGAGCCGGAGTATGAGTTCACCAGGGGTGCAGCGGAGCAGGGAGATGGATTCTGCGGAGCGTTATTGGCGGGGCCGGTGTTGCCACATCCACTTATTGCTGAGTTCTTGGATGTCTTTCCCGAGGAGCTGCCAGGGATGCCGCCAGATCGTGATATTGAGTTTTCTATAGACCTAGTGCCGGGCGCTGAGCCTATCTCCCAGTACGTCCATAGAATCAACAACAGTGAGTTAGCGGAGCTGAAGAAACAGGTCGACGAGCTGGAGGACAAGGGCTTTATTCGATCTAGTTCTTCACCTTGGGGCGCGCCAGTTCTTTTCGTCCCCAAGAAGGATGGTACGGTACGTCTGTGCATTGATTACAGGGTGCTCAACAACCTTACCATCAAGAACAAGTATCCTTTGCCAAGGATTGATGACTTGTTCGACCAGTTAAGCGGGGCGAGGGTGTTCTCGAAGATTGACTTGCGTACCGGGTACCATCAGCTGAAGGTGAAGCGGGATGACATTTCGAAGACTGCCTTTCGGACTCGCTATGGCCAGTATGAGTATACCGTCATGCCGTTTGGGTTGACCAACGCCCCGGCGGTATTCATGAAGTTGATGAACAAGGTATTTCATCAGTACCTTGACAAGTTCGTGGTGGTCTTCATTGATGACATTCTCATCTATTCGAAGACACCAGAGGAGCACGAGGAGCACATGAGGATTGTGTTGGACACTCTCAGGAGGGAGCAGCTGTATGGGAAGCTGTCCAAGTGCGAGTTCTTCTTGGATCGCGTGGAGTTCCTAGGCCATGTTGTCTCTGGCGAGGGGATTTCAGTGGATCCGAAGAAGATTTCTGCAGTGGAGTTCTGGTCTACGTCTAGCTTAGTAGCAGAGGTTCGGAGTTTTCTGGGTCTGGCAGGTTATTACCGGAGGTTCGTGTAGGACTTTTCCAGGATTGCCCAGCCGATGACCCACCTTACCAGGAAGGACGAGGAGTTTGTTTGGTCCGAGGAGTGCCAGGCCGCCTTCGAGGAGCTGAAGGCGAGGTTGACTACAGCTCCTATCTTGACGCTGCCATCTGGATCTGGTGGTTATACGATCTACAGTGATGCTTCAGGACGGGGTTTGGGTTGCGTTCTTCAGCAGCACGGGAAGGTGATTTCCTATGCATCTAGACAGTTACGTCCTCATGAGAGGAACTATCCTACCCACGATCTGGAGCTGGCAGCGGTCATCTTTGCTTTGAAGCTATGGAAATACTATCTGTATGGAGAGCGAGTTGAGATCTATACTGATCACAAGAGCTTGAAGTACGTGTTTATCCAGAAGGAGCTGAATATGAGGCAGAGGCGATGGTTAGAGCTGATGAAGGATTTTGATATATCTTTACAGTACCATCCGGGGAAGGCCAACGTGGTCGCGGATGCTTTAAGCAGGTATCCCGTGGCTATGTGTTTGATGATGGATCGTCACCTTCTGGCAGATCTGGAGAGTTTGGGCATAGAGGTGATAGTTCCTGGGTTCGAGGCACAGATGTGGGGTCTCCAGGTGCAGTCGGAGCTGATGGACAGAGTCAGGGCAGCTCAGTTTGAGGATGAGGCTCTGAGGGTCATCAGGGAGCAGGTCCAGACAGGACTGTTGGATGAGTTCTCTATAGCGGGGGATGGGTCGTTGAGGCATGGTACCAGATTGTGCGTGCCGAGCGGAGGACTTCGGGAGGAGGTTCTTCAGGAGGCGCACCGTTCTCAGTACTCTATGCATCCAGGAGCCAACAAGATGTATAGAGACTTGAGACAGCATGTTTGGTGGTGTGGCATGAAACGTGAGGTGGCTCAGTTCGTTTCGAGATGCTTGGTGTGCCAGCAGGTGAAGGCCAGGAGGCAGAGACCCGGTGGATTGCTCCATTCACTACCCATTCTTGAGTGGAAGTGGGAGCATATCACTATGGACTTTATATCTGGGCTTCCGCGCTCTCCAGGAGGGAAGGATGCGATTTGGGTCATTGTTGATCGATTGACCAAATTGGCCCACTTTTTGCCTTTCAAGGTGGGTTTGTCGACGGAGAGGTTGGCCGAGATGTACGTACGGCAGATAGTCCGATTGCACGGGGTTCCAGCGAGTATAGTCTCGGATCGGGACAGCCGATTCACTTCCCACTTCTGGAGGAGTTTGCAGCTTAGCTTGGGCACATCGCTCAAGTTCAGTACCGCATACCACCCCCAGACAGACGGGCAGTCGGAGAGGACGATTCAGACCCTTGAGGATATGCTGCATACCTGTGTCTTGGACTTCGGGGGATCTTGGGAGGACCACCTTCACTTGGTAGAGTTTGCTTACAACAACAGCTACCAAGCCAGTATAGAGATGTCACCTTTCGAGGCTCTATACGGACGGAGGTGCCGTACTCCCTTGTCTTGGGACGATGTCGGCGAGAGGGTTTTGCTTGGCCCTGAGATGGTAGTGGATGCTGCAGAGAAGGTCAGGGTTATCAGAGATCGACTTCGGGTGGCGCAGGATAGGCAGCGGCATTGGGCCGATAGCCACCGGAGGCCGTTGGAGTTTGAGGTATAGTTTAGATTTTTCTAGTATTTGAGTCTGATTGTGATTGTTTTAGATCAAGCTTTAAGTCTTATGTTTTTGTTCTAGGTTGATGATCTTGTGTTTCTGCGGATTTCTCCGACGCGTGGCACGATTCGTTTTGGTGGCGACGGGAAGCTTAGTCCACGATACATCGAACCATTCCGTATCTAGGGCAGGGTCGGTGCAATGGCTTACCGACTGGAGTTACCGCCCGCACTAGAGGGAGTGCACTGCGTGTTCCACGTGTCACAGCTGAGACGGTACGTGGTAGATCCCAGTCACGTCTTGGACCACTCCGTGATCGAAGTGGGACCGACACTCAGCTATCCAGAGAAGTCGGTTGAGAACTTGGACCGAAGAGAGAAGGTGCTCCGGAACCAGGTCATTCCCTTGGTTCGCGTTGCATGGAGACACCACTCTCCAGGTGAGTCCACCTGGGAGAGGGAGGACGACATGCGGGAGCAATTCCCATATCTCTTCGAGCCTTGAGGTAAAATTCTTTCTTTTTCTTCCTTGTTCAATTCATGATTGCTGTGTTAGTTCTTGTTCAATTTCGAGGACGAATTTTTTTTAAGGAGGGTAGATTTGTCACCCCCAGTTTCGAATTATGGGTATTTTTGTCATTTTTCAAGTTTTATAATTTTTAGGAATTTTATTTGATTTTATATGATTTTTAGGGATTTTTAGGAATTTTAGTTTGAATTTTATCCAATTTGGACTTAAGTTGGAGACCCGGGTAGCCTGGACACTAGTGGGACCCACATACTAGCTGGATTTGGCCCACATACCATCCTAATTAGGCTAGAAACCATAAACCCTACTTCCATGGCTTAATTAATTATTTTAGAGGCTTAATTAGTTAATTAGAGTTAAATCGAACCAAACCGAATTAATTTCAAACCAAACTAAGTCTATTGGGTTTGGGGGCTTATTGGATCACCACCCAAACCCAATAAACCTCCCTTTGGCCGGCCATGTAGGGAGCACCCCCCTTGCTTCTTCACAAAGCACACACTCTCTCTCTCTCTCTCAAATTTCTTTCTTTCTTCCAAGTTTCTTCTTCTTCAAGAATTTTCAAATTAGGTATGCATTAAATTCCCATTTAATTTCCTCTCTCTCATTTATGTCTTCACAATAAATATAGAGGAGATGATTCTCCACACTTTGCCCATAGATTTCATAGGTTTCCCTAGAAATCTAGGTTAGAGATTAATTGGAGGTTTTCTTAATTAAAGTGGTATGTATATATGTATATATATGTATATATGTATATATCTATATGTGTATATATAATTATATGAATTTGTGTGTGTGTGTAGAGGAATGAGAGTGGTGTTTGTGTGAGAGAGTGGGGGTGGTGTTGTGTGAGAGAGTGGTAGTGGTGTTTGAGAGTGTGTGTGTTTGTGTGAGAGTGGTGGTGTGTGTGTTTGTGAGAGTGTGTGTGTGTCTATATAATTATATGTGTGTATGTGTCTATATAATTATGTGTGTGTGTGTGTCTATAAAATTGTGTGTGTATGTATTTATATATAGATATGTATGTGAATATATATATATAGATAGATGGTTAGATAGTTAGATATATATATATATATATATATATATATATATATATATATATATATATATATATATATAGAGGGAGGGAGTGAAGGGAGTATAGGAGCAGCAGTGGCAGCTGCTGTGGGGGGGGGGGGGGGGGAAGGAGCTGCTGCCCCCCCTCCCCCCCCCCCCAAACCGACAGCAGCAGCAGCAGCAGTATTGCCAGCAGCAGCAGCCGCATATAGGGCAGCAGCAGCATTTAAGCCCCCACATAGCCCCCCATATAACCCCCCCTATATACATATATAGATATATAGATACGTATATATATGTGTATATATATGTATATAGATAGATAACTAGATGGTTTAGAAGGAGACTAGAAGAAGAAGATAATTAGAAATAGAAGAAGACTAGAAGAAGAAGAGAATTAGAAATAGAAGAAGACTATAAGAAGAAGAGAATTAGAAATAGAAGAAGGATAAGAAGAATAGAAAAATTAGAAAGGGAAGAATGAGAAGGAATTAGAAGAAGAAGGTTAAGAAGAAGAATTGGAATTAGGAGAAGGAAGGAGAATAAGAAGAATAGGAAAATTAGAAAGGGAAGAATGAGAAGGAATTAGAAGAAGAAGATTAAGAAGAAGAATTGGAATTAGGAGAGAAGGAAGGAGAATTAGAAGAATAGGATTTAGAAGGAGAATGAGAAGTAGAAAATAGGAAATCAATTGGGAGGAGATCGAGTTAGAGGGTGAAATCGAGCTCCGAGTGTCGAAACGCGATGAAACTTGGGGGAGACCTAGAATACGTGAATTAAACTTTGCGGGTAGGCTCCCGAATTGAAATCGGGGTTGAAGGGTGACGGTATCGCGTCGTACCATTGCGTATCTTGAGATATTCAAGATATCAACAATAGGCCGTAAGATGGACTAGACGTCCACTCTACCTAGGTATCTTGGTAGGTAATGTATGTATAGGCTAGTATCCTACTACCCTAGAGAGCACGGGTCAAAATACCAAGCGTAAGTAGGCTAACTTGGTTTTCACCTAGGCTAGAAATTTACCTTAGAAAATGATAAATTAGGATATTGGCCTACGGCCAAGATTTGAGTTTCGAAGTCCAAGATGGACTTGGATATGGGTTGTAAGGGTTGGTAATGATTAAAAATAGTCGCCTAGACCTAGTCTTGACTTCGGTTGACTTTTTAGACCAAAAGTCAACTATGGGTCAACACTTTACCCAATTTAGTCCCAAATTCCATTAAACTTGGGCAGTTGATCAAAAGTCAACTATTAGTCACCATTGACCTAGGGTTGACCTAGAGTTGACCAGAGTTGACGCGTTGACCAAAAGTTAACTGTAAGTCAACTTTCGACCTAGTTTGATTCGGATTGACTTCCAATGTTCTCCTATGACCAAGGTTGACCTAACTAGGCTTGTCTTGACCTAGAATGACTTAATAGGGTTTAATTTGATTTGACTTTACTTCCTAAATATAGTATTGATATGTCTTGTTCTCTATAGGTCCTCGAGACGCGGCGTTGGATCCCGTTGACATATTTTATCATATTACAGTCGAGTACATTCTCTGACACTTTTTCAATTTACGATGATTGTTATAATTCATGTAATTAGTGTAGATATGCTTGTTCTCGACACATTGGTCACACAGATTGGTATTCATGGATCCCGACATGAGATGTTATTCCTCGTTATCTTGGTATATCTTGTGCAAGCCCCCTTGTAGTTCTTGTGCAGTATATGGACACCGATTCTCGAGGAGACTTGCTCCATTCTCGTATAATCCCGTGTCATAACGTGTCTTGCTTGGATCCACTCTACCAGTCGGGAGCGGAGAGTATTAGTGTAGATATGTGATCAAAGCCTATTGTGCACCCATTGTGCACCTATTGATTGTGAGTGTTGATCATACACCCCACGTATGATTAGCCAGGCCTGTTACTATTTGTGCAAGTTCCCAAGCCGGCCACATGTTGTAGCTAGGACTCACACACCTAGATATATGATTCTTGATTCTTGTACATGCCATGATCAGTTTACTTGCCTTGTTCTAGCTCTAGATTTACAGCTTATCTTGCCATGATACTCACATGTACATTCCATAATTTTCTTGTATATACTCTCTATTTACAGTCTTATAGCTTTTGTCATATCTTGTGAACTGTTGTTAGTTGATTGTAGTCGTTCCATCCTGACTGGATATGTTGACAAAATATTACAGATGCTGATGAGGGGGATTACAGTACCTACTACGGTCCGGATGACGTAGTGGGCTTAGACTTGGAGACTTTGGTCCAGCAGGGCTTAGCTCCGCCTGACGAGACTTTATCTATTGCTTAGTTAGAGTAGGTCTTTTGTACTGGACCTTGTCTCCAGCTACTTTTGAGACTGTTATTATTATGGATTGTATTAGAGACTTGGACTTGGACTTGTATATTATTTGTGTTGGACTTGACAGGTTATATTTTATCGTCTTGTTGTCTTTATCTTTCAGTCTTTGCTTTATCATCTTAGAGTTGTGATTGAGCACTCATATTTATATTCATTGCTTGTCCTCCGTTCGGAGTTGACCATATTCTCGACAGGTTTTTGATATATATATAAACTGTTGTTAGAGTAGAAAACCTACAGCGTTCCACGCCATTTTTACAGTGAGGGCTGGACGTTGTCACGTGCACGTGCCCTTATAGCGGGTGCGGGTCGTGACACCGCGTAACCCTGCGACCTCGCGCAGCCCCACGTCTCGCCGCAACCGCCCGCGGCCCCATGCACCATCTGTACTCCCCGTGCCCCCCTCCGTCCCGGCGCAGCTGTTGTGCCCCCCCCTCGGGCAGTCGCAATGCCCCACGCCTCACCCACGCCGCCACTTTTTTGTTGCTGATCCCTACTGCTGCGTACCCCCCCTCTCCGGCTACCGGCGCCGAAGAGGAGGGAGGGAGGAGGTGGGAGGGGGGAGAACTGGAGTGAGAGAGAGAGAGAGGTGGAAGAGAGAATTGGGGGAATATTTTTATCATTTTAATCATTCAGTTAACACCGTTATAGCAAGATTGGAGGGAGGGTATTAAGTTAGTACCTATCAAAGTTGAGGATATCAAGTTGAAAAACTTGAATAGTCGAGGATATCAAGTTTTAATTTAGCCTATTATTATTGTATATATCATTGGGACATCCATTTTAGAAAAATTCACTAATAAATTATACAATATATAAAAAAGATTGATATCCTTTTTTGGCCTTATTACAACACCCAATAAATTCGAGATATTCAATTTTGCCACTTACACAACATGCGACTGTGGAGTGTTGAAGATGGACAACGGAGATGTGTCGAAGGTGGTTGCCATTGGAGATGTACATTTGAGGACGAAGACGGGTGCAGTTCTTGTTCTCAAAGATGTCCGTTATGTTCCTGATATCCGTTTCAACCTGGTGTTGGTTGGAAGGTTGGATGGCGAGGGTTTCTTCAATCTCTTCAGAAACGATCAGTGGAAGCTTTCCAGAGGTTCGATGATGATTGCCAGAGGAAGTAAGAAGTCCGGACTCTAGTATATGGAGGGGAGCGCACAGGGGACACATGAGGTGAACGCAGTCAGTGATGCGTCTACCGAGTTATGGCACATTTGGCTCGGCCATATCAGTGAGAAAGCTATTCCAGGACTAAAGTCTACAAAAGTGGAGAGATGCACGCACTGTTTAGTGGAAAAGCAAAATAGGGTATCTTTCCAAAGTCACCCAAGTTCGAGGAAGCTGGCGTTGCTTGAGTTTATTCACTCGGATGTCTGCGGTCCTATGAAGGTAAAATCCATTGGTGGTGCTTCTTATTTTCTGACGTTTATTGATGATTGTTCCAGGAAGGTTTGGGTCTATGCTTTAAAGACCAAGGATCAGGTGCTGCCCACTTTCAAAGATTTTTAGGCCTCTGTTGAAAGAGAGACGGACAAGAAGCTGCTACGTGTTCGATCCGACAATGGCGGCGAGTACAATGTTCCCTTTGATGCTTATTATAGAGAGTAAGGGATACGACACCAGAAGACTCCCCCAAAGACACCGCAGCTCAACGGTGTAGCGGAGCGCATGAACAGGACGCTGATGGAGAGACACGATGTTTGCTGTCAGAAGCAAACTTGCCGGACAGCTATTGGGGTGAGGCACTTTACACAGCTGCTTATGTTATTAATTTATCTCCTAGTGCTCCTTTGCAGGGTGATGTGTCTGATAAAGTATGATACGACAAAGAGCCGTTAAACAACCACCTGCGAGTACTGTTTGGTTGTAAGGCCTTCGTACATGTACCGAAGGACGAGAGATCCAAACTTGAGCCGAAGACGAGGCGATGCGTCTTTGTCGGTTACGGTCGGGATGAGTTTGGCTATAGACTCTACGACTCCGTGGGAAGAAAGCTCTACAGAAGCAGGAACGTGGTATTCGTCGAGGATCAGACCATGACCAACACTCAGGATTCCGAGATGCCTTCTGAGGCTGAGGAATTGCCTGAGTTAGAGTCATTTTGCTTCGAGCAGTTTCCAGATGACATCGCAGAGGATCCAGTTATGGGGGAGCCAGTACATGGAGTTGCTCCCAACCTTGATCATCAGTCTGCTGATGGTGGTCAAGGTAACCCTCAGGAGGATGAGCATGCCGTGGAGGTAGTTCCTGAAGGGAAGGAGGTTGTTGATATACAGCCAGCACCAGTGGTTCCGTTGAGGAGGAGTGACAGATAGCATCGACCATCTACGAAATACTCACCAGATGAGTATGTGCTATTGACTGACCGGGGAGAGCCTACTGCTGCGTATCCTCCCTCTCCCCCTCACCCCCCCTCTCCTGCTACCGGCACCGGAAAGGAGGGAGGGGGGGGGGGGGGGGGGGGACAACTGGAGTGAGAGAGAGAGAGGTGGAAGAGAGAATTGGGGGAACATTTTTGTCATTTTACTCATTCAGTTAACACCGTTAGAGCAAGATTGGAGGGGGGTATTAAGTTAGTACCTATCAAAGTTGAGGGTATCAAGTTGAAAAACTTGAATAGTCGAGTATATCAAGTTTTAATTTAGCCTATTATTATTGTATATATCATTGGGACATCCATTTTAGAAAAATTCACTAATAAATTATACCATATATATAGAAAAGACTGATATCCTTTTTTGGCCTTATTACAGCACCCAATAAATTCGAGAGATTCAATTTTTTATTATTAATTAAGCAGATAGCAATGAACATTTCTTCATAGCATGCTAATTACAGCAATGAAAACAAAACTTGTTTTTATGGTATTACATTTAGTTCACAAATAAGATTTTGGATGAATTAATGTCTTCTTTTTTTGTAAATAAAACCTAGCATATCAAATTAATTTATTTAGGTAAATTTTAATTGTTATCAATCTTTTTTTATATAATTTTTTTTGAAGGGTATCAATCTTTTTTTATATATGGTATAATTTATTACAGAGAATTGATATCAAATCAACAAAGGCCCGTTATACCTAATAGACTATACTGATTCGTTACTGTGTGCACCTGTGTGATTTGGGCCGATCCAGAGGTAAGTGACAAAACTTTGAATTTGGACAACCCATTTGCTAGAACAACCTCTAGATCCTACAATGAGTTTGGAGTTGCGGGTAATAACCGAGGACCGGTTTATAATATTAACTCATATTAACTCAGAATAGAACAACCCAATTCTCCCGTCGGGTCCTGCGGCTGCGTGTGAGCCACACGCGTCGTAATACGCGTCGTAATCGATTTATTTATTCTCAACACAAGAAAAAGAGTCGCTGATCTAGAATATGATTCTTGGAAAATAAACAAACACGATCAAACAAGCAACAACTATGGAATCGAGAGCTAGCTAGCTAGCTAGCTAATTAATTAGCCTAGGTGGCTAATTAATTAAGCTCATCGACCGATCAATAATGCATGACAGTAACGTTGTACTCGACGATGGCATCTCCGGTCTTGAAGTCGATCCAGTGCGTGTGAGCCAACGCGTAGCCCCTCGCGAACCGGAACAGCCCGCTGCCCCCGACCACCGGCATCTCCCTGACCGGGTGCAACGGGGGGTTGCGTCCGAGCACCGACAGCGCGCTCCCGTTGTACTTCCCCTCGGTGAAGTAGAGATTCATCGTCATCAGGAAGGCCACCTCCGTCTGCGACGCCGACGAGTACATGCCCTGCGCGTACCCCACGCGCTTCGAGTCCGCCTCGGGGCCTTCGGTCAGGGGGTCGTCAATCATCGTCACCAGGCCGAAGAACGACTGCGCGGGGCCCACCAGGGGCTTGGCCACGGGCACGGCGGTCGGGTTGCGGCCGCTTACGACGTCGTGGAAGTAGAAGTGGAGGTGGCTGATCTTGGGCTTGAGGGTGCTCTTCTTGGCGAGAGTGGTCGTGATGAAGCTGTGTTCGGCGGCCGCGGCGACGGTGGCGACAAGGGAGAGGAGGAGGAGGACAATGGCAGACATTGGTGAAGGATCAATCGATCGATGGAATAATTGTGAGTGAGGTAGATAGAGTGTGGTGTGTATATATAGATGAAGGCGCGTCTGTGTGTGGCCCATGAACTTACTTTTCTTTTTCTCTAAGAGCATCATTAGTAGTTGGGACTTTCAAATACAATTTGCGGTTCAAAATTTTTAAAAAAAGAGCTCCAGTTCCAAAAATTGTATGGTCAAAAATTGATGCAGAAAAAAAAATATGAAATCTAGAATCTAGAAAGTTGGGCTCCAAATTGGGACTTACTATTCTACAAAACGAGTTCCTACAATCTAGAATGTAGAAAATGAGATGCCCAACCCTTAGCGCCCATGAGTGGAATGAGACCAAAATTGTAAAAATTGGAACTAGGGATGAGACTTACTATTCTACAAAATGAGTTCCTACATTCTAAATCTAGAATCTAAAAAATGGAGTGGACCTTACTAATGATGCTCTAAGCAACGACTTAAGGTGTGTAATTTTGACTGAATTCAAATGTGACCAGTCCGCCCACAAGTTTTCCTAAATGCCCGACGTAACGTGCATTTTCTATGTCAAACTGTAAGAATGTATAAATATATATATGTATACATTCCTATACTATACAATCGGGTTGAGGATAAAAGGGTGCACGATACGTCCGACACAAAATAGTTTATCCAGCCCCACTGATGATTGATACGTTGTAAATATCATTGAGACATCCATTTTAGAAACAGTAGAGTAGATCTGGAGTATTAAGGCACAACAAAAATTATTCGGAGCTGCCAGTTTTTATTTTATTTACAAGCTTGTCATCAAAAGAATTTACTAAGGGACTGCCTACTATATAGTAGACTTTCAAATTTTTTTGATAGTCATAAATGAACAACATATTTTTCTACCGTCCTTTTTTTATTTATTTAGAATTGTCAAGAATTTTGAGAGTCCATTATGTAGTGTACAATTATTTTAGTAAAAAAAAATTTGGACGATAAACTTGTAAATAAAAAAAATAAAAATTGCTAGAAAGCTAACAGACACTTCAGATTTAGAGCGTGTTGTAGCTCCTCTACATTAATTTATGAGCCCACAAATATTAACCATTTTTACCAAATAAGGAATAAAAATAAAGAGAAAAAAAAGGAAGGAAAAATCTTACCAAATATGGAAAAAAAAAATGGAAGAAGGTTAATTTGGAGCATATCATTGTGTGTAAGTATCAAAGATATACACTAAAAGTAATAATAATTTACATAATTTCTAATTATTTGGAGTATATATTTGGAGTGTCTCCACTGTGGATGTTTTAATACCCAGATCTACCTCCCACAGTGAATGAAGATGGGACTTGTTTTTCTTTCCTTTGAAATTAAGGTGGCGGGGTTTCGACGAAGGAGACTGACTGACTGACGCTTAAAGACCACGCCTGTAGTTAGTCATTGAGGTGCTACAAGTAAAGAATTCCACGCCTGTAGTGGTGGGAGGGGGTCTCACAAGTAAAGAATCCCATGCGCACCGTTTAGAATGGAGAAAAAAGAATGACTACTTTGACAAAAGCTAAATTCAAGTCACCATTTTTTTTTATACTGGACTAAATCATGATGAAAATTAATACAAGTCAGGGAAAAAACAGTAAAATCAAAAAAAAAAAAGAAGCACGAGTCTTCAAATCAGTCCTTGTGACCATATATGGCCTGTCACAGCCATGGGGCGGCTGGAACCATTTTCTAATGAATAACTTTTTTTTTCCAAGGTTCTGATTACGCGAACCCGTAACCCAGCAGATAAAGTACATTATATAGTCCGTTTTAGGGATTGACGACTTACCCATTCAGTGACTTTGGTACTGGACGTTTCCAAAATGGGTACTATCGGATCGGATGATTCCCCCTGTCGAATTCGAGGTTTTTGATGCATACAAGTATTTTTGTTGGAACGTTGATACATAACTAATGGAATGCTTATAGTGTCTACATTACTTGAGAAAATGATCTTGTGAGTATCAGTATATCGATTCTAGTATCTGGAGCACGGAATATATAGAATAAATCAAAAAAAAAAATATTTGAACTATGATTCATACCTACTATTCAGACCTCGCGATCGGACTCAAAAAAAAATGTCAGATAAATATTTTATAAAGCAAACTATTTTTCTTTCCTCAGACTCCTTTGTCCAAGTAAAGAATCCCACGTGCACCGTTTAAAATGGAGGAAAGAACAAAGCACCAGAGAAACAAGAGTTTTTCCAGAAGAATACTCGTGAGTAAATAAGTCAAAATTTCTGGTGCTAAACTAAATGATGATGAAAATTTGTGCGCCTGCAAGTGAAGAAATATTCCTACTAGTTTTTAATTGATTGGTGGATTGAGTCCTACTAACTTCATAATTTATTTTCTATTTATCAAACAATTAACAAAAAAAAGTAACCATAGGCTTCAGACAATTTTAATTTTCTTTATACTTTTCATTTATGGAACCACCCACCTAAACTGCATGGACACTTCACATCAACAAAGGCTCGTTATTCCTAATATACTAGACTGATTTGTTATTGCGTGCGTGATCTGGGCCGGTTCAGAGATAAGTCTGATAATTTTTGATTTGGACAACTCCTTCTGCTAGGACAACCATCTAGTCTTAACATGATCCGACAAGAGTTTGAAGTTGCGGATAATAACCAGTTTATAATATTAACTCAGAATAGAACAACCCAATTCTCGAGGACGGCCACGCATAATGACAAGTAGGCCATGGATTTATTCTCAAAAAGAGTCACTGATCTAGAATATGATTCTTGGAAAATAAACAAACACGATCAAGCAAGCAACAATTATGGAATCGAGAGCTAGCTAGCTATTAATTAAGCTCATGGACCGATTAGTAATGCATGACAGTAACGTTGTACTCGACGATGGCATCCCCGGTCTTGAAGTCGAGCCAGTGCGTGTGAGCCAACGCGTAGCCCCTCGCGAACCGGAACAGCCCGCTGCCCCCGACCACCGGCATCTCCCTGACCGGGTGCATCACGGGGTTGCGTCCGAGCACCGACAGCGCGCTCCCGTTGTACTTGCCCTCGGTGAAGTAGAGGTTCATCGTCATCAGGAGGGCCGCCTCCGTCTGCGACGCCGACGAGTACATGCCCTGCGCGTACCCCACGCGCTTCGAGTCCGCCTCGGGGCCTTCGGTCAGGAGGTCGTCCATCATCGTCACCACGCCGAAGAACGACTGCGCGGGGCCCACCAGGGGCTTGGCCACGGGCACGGCGGTCGGGTTGCGGCCGCTTACGACGTCGTGGAAGTAGAAGTGGAGTTGGCTGATCTTGGGCTCGAGGAGGGTGCTCTTCTTGGCGAGAGTGGTCGTGATGAAGTTGTGTTCGGCGGCGGTGGCGGCGGCGGCGACAAAGGAGAGGAAGAGGAGGGCAATGGGAGCCATTGGTGAAGGATCGATCGATCGATGGAATAATTGCGAGCGAGGTAGAGTGTGTTATTGTGTATATATAGGTGAAGGCGTGTATGTGGCCCATGAAACTACTCTTCTTTTTTCTCTAAAGCAACGACTTATTATGGTGTGTAATTATGTGCACTATGTGGTAAAGATATTTATCATAAATATCAATATTATCTAGAAATTTATTACATTATAATCAATAGGATTTTGATTTAGAACATTGTCCCGATTTGTAGGAAATTAATTAGGTACTACATATTGGTAGTTACCTATTCTAGAGGTATTATTGTAGCAGATTATTTACCAACTAAAAATTGGTAGTTACCTATTTTAGATTGATTGTATTGTATATATATATATTCAAGTTGATTCAACATAATGAATATGCAATAATTCTCTAATATTACTTTTTTCTCATACATTCATCATGGTATCAGAGCCATCTTCTTCACCGAATGGATCAAGGATTCAATGATCGTCGGGATGCACACCAACAAACTCCAATATGCGGACTAATTGTTCATTTTCTCGTGCATATCTTGGAAAGTGTCAAGAGTGTCGTGCTCAAGAACAAACAATTCAACAATGTCATCTATTTCACTTTACACCAACAAATATGCAGCCCAATCCACAACAACGTGCATTTCGTCAATGGCAAAATCAACCTCCAGCTCCATGGCACTCACCTGCCAATGTTACAACAACGAACAAATTTGAAAGCAACAATTGGCTTCTTTACTGTGGTGCATCGCACCATATTACTACCGACCTGAGTACTCTCTCAACTCAAGCTCCTTAATCAGGGACTGACTACGTCGTGATTGGCGATGGCACATGTCTTCATATTTCGCATACTCGCTCTACATCTCTACACATGTTTTCACATACTTTCTCACTTCAGAATGTGCTTTGTGTTCCTACTATCAGTAAAAATCTTATTTCTATTTCTCAATTTTGCAAATCTAACAATACATCCATCGAATTCTTACCCTCTTCATTTCGTATGAAGGATATTTGCACCGGGGCAACACTTTTACAAGGACAGATTAAGGATGGTGTGTATGAATGGCCAGTCAGTTCACTCAAGTCTTCCCCATTTGTAGTGGTCTCTAGTGTCAAGACCACTTCGTCCGAGTGGCATCATCGCTTAGTTCATCCGTCACCGACAACCCTAGACATATTATGTCTGACTTTCAATTAGAAGTCTCAAGTCCATCATCTTTGAATTTCAATTGCAATGCAATAAAAGTTATAAGTTAGCTCTCTCTGTTTTCACTCTTGTTTCAACTCTTCCGCTAGAAATAATATTTTTCGATGTGTGGACCTCTCCCATATATTCGAGTGATGATTTTAAATATTATATTATTTCTGTCGATCATTTTACAAAATACATATGGCTCTATCCACTTAAAAGAAATCTGATGTCTATGACGTTTTTATCCGCTTCAAATCACTCGTAGAAAACTACTTCAATAAAAAAAAATATCACGCTATATTCTAATAACAATGGGGAGAATATCAAGCACTTTTTTCATATCTAAGTTCTAATGGGATATCTCATTTAACCTCACCACCACACACTCCTGAACACAATGGGTATTCTGAACGTCGTCATCGTTATATTGTAGAAACATGCTTATCACTCCTCTAACATGCATCCATGTCCTTGTCACATTGGTCATATGTATTCTCCACTGCTGTTTATCTCATTAATCGTCTATCCACTCTCATACTTCAACTTCTATCACCATATGCAAAGCTCTTTGTCACGTCTTCCAACTACTCTAAACTACGAAGTTTTGTGTGTCTATGCTATCATTGGTTGCGTCCATATTCGTCTTATAAACTATCTCCCCAATCAAGCCCCTTGTGTCTTTCTTGGTTATTCCTCTTGCTTCCATATTCGTCTCACAAACTATCTTCCCGTTCCAAACCCTTGTATCTTTTTTGGTTATTCCTCCACTAGAGTGCCTATCTGTGTCTTGATTCAGTTATTTCACGTCTCTACACATCTCGTCATTTTAAATTCGTCGAGTCGATTATGCCTTTTAAAACCAAGCAACTCAACCTTCCATGTCCTTCCTCTTCCATGTCCTTCCTTTTCCACGTCCCATGTCTGGATCCCTTCCAAGCCATCTTCTCCGGCCACCATCACACTATCTGTCAATCTAGTACCCGCCCCTCAAGCGGACTACAATCAAGACTCCACAACCATACCCACCACATTTACTATTTCATCCAAAAGTATCACTCTCACACAAAACTTAAGACTCAGCTCTGCGACTCAACCTTTACCGCACCTCACCACCCAAATGTCATCCCAAAATCTACCATCTGAATCCAACTACCATATCCTAATCACCACAACCTCCAGACCCGACACATATTCCACCTCCAGATCAGGGTATTGTTACTCGATCCAAAAATAATATCCACAAGTCAATCCAAAAACTTAATCTCAATGCCCAACTTTCCACCAAATTTGACCTAAAACCCTTTATAGTAATCTAGGCCATCAAAGATCAAAAATGACGTCAGACAATATCTGAGGAGTTTGATGCTCATGTTCGGAATGGGACATGGACCATTTTTTCCTCTTAACCGGTCCAAAATATTGTTGGTTGCAATTGAATTTTTCGGAATAAACGTATCTGATTGTTTTGTTGACAGGTACAAAGCACGTTTAGTTGTCAAAGGGTTTTACCAACGACCAGGTGTTGACTACCATGACACCTTTAGTCATGTGGTCAAACCAACAACAGTACAATTGTAGGACCGTTGAGCACCTCTAGAGGGGAGGTGAATAGAGTGTGTGCGTGTGCAGCGGAAAATAATCACCAATTAAAAACTTAAGTAATAACTATGGCAGTAAATAGGAGACAGTAAATAAATGTAGTAAAGTAAGAGTCAAGAATTCAAACTCAGTGACACAGCGATGTATACTGGTATCCCTCTGAGAGGACTAATCCAGTCTCGAGTACTCTTGCTCGATGTTAATCCACTATGACACAAGCTTTAACTGAGTGCTTGCAACTCTTACAACACCGTGCTTGGTGACAAGTGCACGACCGACTTCACAACACCGTGCTTGGTGACGAGCGCACGACCGACTCCAGAAGGCAATTGGAAAACTGGAACGTTTTCTGAATACAACCTCCGATACAACTCTTCAACACCAAACTCTAGATTAAACAGAAACTGTACTGGCTTGGCTAAGAGTCGTAAATGCTTAGATATGAAAGTAAAAGCTCAGAACACTTTTGATAGAGAAGAGAAGAGATGAAATTGGATTGTTGAAATGAATGGTAATCTCAACTCTATTTATAGTGTTTTTGGGGGACCGAACTCGGGCAGAGTTCGGGCATAGTTCAGATGCTAGGATTTCGCATACGAACGTTGGATGCAGATTTGGTGGGAACTGTATTTCAAATAACCCAGACCGAACTCGGGCCGAACTCGGACCGAACTCGGTCAGAGTTCTGTCAGAGTTCTGCTGGTTCAGAACAGTAAGGAATAAACCAAATTTGCATAGGTTTTGGACTTTTTGGAATTGTGGATTTTTGGGATACGTAGGTAGGCTTTTGTTTGTGGACTGAGAAAAACCTAAGCCAGTACCGATCCGATCAATCTCACATTTTTCCTAGACTCAATAAAAGGAAAAATACAGAATAAATATGAAAACCAATAGCCCTTTTGATGACGTCTTTTTCCTGACATAGAAGACGCATTTTTCCTTGACGGTAATCGTCCAAAGATAAACAGATCTGAAAATCTGAATACCTTTCGGGGACTTCGCCCCCGAACTCCTGACGGGGGGCGCTGCCCCCTCGACCCCTGTCCGCTGACCGGGCAGCGGAACCCCCGATGCGAGGCTCCGGATAGGTCGTTGGGCGGTTCAGAGAAATCTTCTTATATAACGCCGTCTTTGGCCCATCAATAATTTTCTATTGCATATGTCCTGGTTTGATCATGTTTGATCATGCTTACAGCATGTCTACAAATACATGTTAGAAGAACAAAGCAGTATAATGCATTATGATACAAACATAGCAATATGTTATAGAACATTTAGGACAATGCTAATATTAGGACAATGCTAAGTTTAAGTAGCAACATGATAGAGATTACATGAATATTGGTGACGTCATTATGTTAAACTTAATTGATTAGCCATATTCAAAAACATGATATAATTATTGGGCTAACAATCTCCCCTTTTTGATTATGGCAAATCCTTTAAGTTTAATATATATACAATAGATGCATGTATCACTAATAAACACATAATACTAGAATATTGTGTGCTGACTTAAACTTATTTCTCCCCCTTTGACATGATCAAAAATAAGCTCTCCCGTAATTAGAGCTAAAATGAACTCAAGCATAAGTAAATGAGGAAGGCAAAAATAATCATGAACAAGGATTAGGAGAACAATATAACGACAAGTATAGAAAATTGCATAACTAAAGTAGAAAAATTTGTCAACAGAAGTACAATATAGGTGGTTGAACGTAAACATTGAAATCAATCAATACATAGTTTACCAACTAGAAATCCAAAAATGAAATATGTTTTGAATGTCATTTGACCAAAAAAAAAGTCAATATAGTAGGAATAAATCATTGGTCATAAATAATTCATGAGAAATAGAAATTCGCAGATCTAGTATATATAAATAAAAAAAACAAAAATATAAGAGACTTTTAACAATGATCACAAAAAAATATGATTCATAATTTGCCCATACAAATTAGTGAATCAATTCCATAAAGAGTATAATCATTAAAAAAAATCAAAAGACGTATACTAGAGTCTATGCAGAATCTATACCAAAGTTCATGCATTTGAATTCAATTACCATAGCATGATAAGTAAATATCCACCAGATAAAAATGAAGGTAATGAAGACAAAATACTTGAGAAGGAGAAATTCAGTCGACTTGAATGCTCCCCCGCAAAGTATGATCAGTCTAAGTATAGATAATCATGAACTTTGAGATAAAATCTCAATAAGAAATGCCAAATCAGTTTAACTCAAAAGAATTATTAAATTAGGATAATTAACTATATTTGGCAATATATTTAAAAAAAATAAAAACTCGAATGAGAGAATTAAAAATAGATTATAATAATCATATATTCTCTCATAAAATACAAATCTAAATATCATGAACAACTCAACAAGATATGTTAGGTAAAAGAAAATATGCCCATGATGAACTAGTTATACCACATATTAAGGGCATAAAGGAATTGAAACAATTGATTTGCTCCCCCTTAAAATATGAGTATCTAGTTCCGAAGAAATTTATATGCAAGAAATAGATAAAATAAATAATCACAAGATCTTAGGGATATCCAAGATATGCATCTTTTCTTTCCTTTGATCAAATGCATATAAAATTCCAAACTCAAAACAAATATCATCTTTAGGCAAGAAAAAGAAATATCCAATATAAATAAACGCTTAAAGATGAAGAAAATATGTCTCTCCAATATATAAAAGAAATATATTAAGACATTAAAAGATTTTGAAAACTGTCTTTAATAATAAAATATAAGTACCGGACAGATTCAATAAATCAAAAAGATTTTTCAAAAATATGGAATATATTATAAAAAAACTGTCTTGATAAATGTTCGAATGCGTCCATTTAGTCCTCAGACTGAAAGCTGGCGATTCGAATCACGAAAACAATTTCCATAATAGAATTCATAAATCATAAATAAATCCATTTGAACAAATAAACATAACTAGATATATGTCCAAAGAAAAATGTATGGCATGTCGGGGATAATTAACTTGAAACAATTAACTACTCCACCTTTACATGGTTATATCCAAAAATAATAGTATAGATAAAATTTAAGAATTTCAGAGACATATTTCCAGAAGTAGAAAGTTAATCCAAAAATATTAGGTTTTCTTATCAAAGTTCATTTCTTCCCTTTTAAAGCCTTAGCATGGTGTCTACTGACAACCGTAAGGTTAAAGAAAAGAAACGCTTTGAGAGAGAGTGAGTCAATTTGCTTGACTTCTTCCCGCAAAGAATTACTGCTATAGGCAGTTAGTAACTTGAATAAGAAGAGAATAATAAAGCTTAAAAACATGAATATTACACAAGCTAAAGATGAAATAACAATACCATAATATTCAATGAGTAGTCACGAATACGAAAAACAATCATCTTTAGACAAAAGAAGAAACATCCATTAAATGAACATTAAAAAATAAAATAATCAAAGGATATTTCAAATTAGCATGATGAATAATCGTATAAGTCAAAAGATGACATAAATTGATCTATGCTATAGAATCTCACATTCGACAAGATAGATCAACATATGCTACCTTTTTGTGAAAATATAAAGAGAATATTATTCATCAAATCTAAAATTTAAAATCCATCAGATAATAATTGTAACTAGATCTCAATAAATCTTTAGTTTATAAAGCATTGATCAATCTTGGATTAGCTGTAGAGGTACTGTCCCAACTAACGGAGGTTCACCGGGGAACACTTAAGTATCGCTTCGCTTCGACCGTAGTCGTGGTGACAGACAGACCTTTTGTAGGCTTGTACCCAAAATAAATCTCTTCTTTAATAACCGAGGATTTAAAAAGAATTAGTGCAATATGAAATAAATTATATTCTATGGACTTAAAAATCTTAGAACAATGTAGCAAACATCATAAGATGTATCAATTACATTAATCCATATGTGCTACAAAATTATTGGGTAACAATAAAGTATAACATATTTGTAAATCAAAAAATAAGACCTAGATATGTTGATGTATTCTGGAATCTAGAGGACTGGGTTCAATACCTTGGATCCAGAACTAGATAATAGTTGCATTTAGACTTTAATAAATCTTAAGTCTATAAAGTATTGATCAGTTTGAGTTAGCTGTAGGGGCCGGTTCCCAGCTAGCGGTAGTCCGAAGACTAGTACACCGTGTCGCTTCAGGCTATTTACACCTGTATGACAGAAGGACCCTTTCGGCTTGTTCCCAAAATAATTTCTACTCTTAAGAACTTAGATTCAAAGGAATATATGCAGTATCATCGAACATCATCGAAATCCAGAATCCCTAAAAGTAAATACCCAAGGAATGGTTTATCAAGATCAAGATATTAAAAAATATCCTGTATACAAAATGTCAACCAAAAAGCCAAAAAAAAAATACATCATTTAAAAAGAGGCTTTGAGGAAGAAGCTAATAAAGAGAAGTACATGAATTTGTTAAAAAAAATTAGCTTACATATGAGATAAGCACAAGTTTGAAACTACTTTTCAAAATAATATAATATAGAACTTGAACTAAACTCATATATCCCCATAAAGATATTTATACAATATAAGAAACATGTGAGCAATATATGAATGAAAATAAATTATTCATGTATCCTTAATAAGTATAAGAAAAATATCACAAGGTCAAAAATATGCATAAATAAACTTTATCAGACAAAGATGAAATTGATTCGTAAGAAGTTACTCAAAATAAGATGTAAGAATCAATAATGAGTAAGCACAAGGTTAACATATATATATATATATATATATATATATATATATATATATATATATATATATATATATATATATATATATATTTCAAGTAAATAGAAGACTTGTGCTAAACATACATACTCACAAAATACCGATCAAAGTAAATGTGACATGTTAAAGACAAATCGATAAGAAGTGACCAAAAAAATATTAAAGGCAAAGAGTCAAAAGATATTTACCAAAACAAAAGCTCCTATGCATGCTTCAAGAATAAAGATTAAGAGTAAATAGCATACATAGACAAATGTGTCACACTAATAAAAAATAAAATACTATATAGTGTGAAATAATCATTTAAGCTAAACAACTAGTCATGCTAGGATTATAACTCACATAAATGATAAACAATTAAAAGATATCAATGAGAGCTAATATCAATACATCAATAAGAACATGCTAGACATTAAAAACTATTTAGGAAGCATGTTACCAAAGTGGTTCTAGTGACCACACTTATGTTGGTGCAATTGCTTGGAAGATGACCATTGTAGCTTTGCAATCACCAACATGCTCCATGGTTCTATGGTTCATCATAAGTAGCTCCACCTGAAATATTAGGTGAAGACTTTGGTATCCAAAACTTGGATCCATATTTGTTAGCTTTAGGAACCCATTTGCACAAGTTCATATCAACAAGTTTTCTAATCTGACAATAATTAGAAACATGTCCATTCATACCACAATAATGACAGAAAGTATTAATATTAGTACTATATGCAGCAGTATGAGAACGTGCGGTGTGATATGTCTTGCGTGATTGAATATAATAAAAAGCATGGTTATGTTTAACCTTAGCTTCGCGTGCTTCCTTTGTAAAAGATCTGTCGTGTGTGACTTTGTGATGTGTCACGTGTCTTGTGTTAGACTGAGTCATAGGTTGTACTACCTGCTTTTCCAGTCTAATCTCTAACTTTTTAGAGTTAGCACAGATCTCATCATATTTAGCAGAAAGAGCATCAATTCTACATAAAGCAATAGAATACTTCTTCTTTTCTTATTCTAATTCCACCTTAAGTTTAGTATTTTCTTGAGTGTTTTTCTCAATGCATTCAAGTGCCTCATGCAATCTAAACTCAAGTATGAAAATCTCAGTAGAATTATCAGAAGTAGAAGTGCTTCTAGCATCATTCAATAAGCAAGTCAGCTTTTCATTCTCAAGCTTATAGCAGAGAATATCCTTTCTAGCTTGCTTATACTTATCTAATACTTTCTTGTGTTCTTTCAAAAGATCACTGAAAGCATCAGATAGGTCATCATAAGAAAATTCACTCTCTGCAAAAATAGAGTTATCTTGTACCTCGTTGGATAATGCCATTGAGCATATATTTGTAGCTTGACGAGGTCTCTCTTCTTCTTCAGATTTGCTTGTCTCACTTTCGCACCATATGCTCGTGGTAGCGTACTTGTGAGATGATGATCTTTCTTCTTTTGATCGTTCGTAGTGACTCTCCTTTCTAGAAGTAGTACAATCTTCTTGGATGTGGCCTATCTTTTTGCGGTTGTCACATACAAGCTCTTCTTCATATATAGGGTTGTGTTGAACCTTAAATCTCGATGCCATCATGCACACATTTGCATCATTATAAAGACTATCCTCCTCTCTGGAGTCGCTTGCACTACTTTCGTACCTGCACTCATAAGTAGCTTCAAGAAGTTTCCAAATTTTATGAGATGTTGCGTGTAGCGCCCCGCTTTCGATAGGCGACGGAACTTCATAATATGCTAGCGCCGAGTCAGATCGGCCGGGAACTTAGATGGCCATCTGACTCGATCGCTAAGCTTGGTAAACGATAACGCCTTGCGGCATCGATTCAATTCGATTTGGACGAAAGATACGAGAATCGATCCAACTAATGGAACGACTTCTGTTGGAACAAGTCCTAGATGCAGCGAGCTACGTCTCGGCGCGAGCTCTCTATAAGAGTCCCTTCGACGGGACCGGACCGCTGTATGGTTTTCTTGGAGCTTTGCCGCTGGGCTTAATTGAAGTGCTTTCGCGTCGTTTTCAAGGATGCAATTACAAATTTCGATGCAAGGGGAAAAGAAGGAAATCTAACAAAGTGTTGATGCATTGCAGGAGCTCGCGTAACTAAGGATTGACGTTGCGTAGCGCTTCGACGACCTGCACGAAGCCAAGTAATCGGTGGGTAATTCGACCTTCTTTTCTATTCTGTCCCGCAAACTTATTCCTTGCTTCGAATCCATTCAAATCGAACGATGCCAAGTTAATTGCATGCCAATCCACTAAGTCAAGAACTCGGGAAAAACGTATCGATTTACAAATACAAGTTTTTCACATAAACCAAAAAGTTTAAGGTTTACAGAAAAAGATAGACTATTTCAAGTGCTGCAAAATATTATGAAACGTTGAACATGGATTTTGATGCCTCGGACAATTTGGTGCCTACGGGACGCTAAATCGAGTGTATGGCTTCGGAGAAAATGAATCGATGCATAAGTTGCCATAAATGATAATGTCGTTGAATACTGTCTGCGCTATACAAAACGGTTTGCATGCATTAAACTGTTCGCACATAGGCATGGTCATGGACAGCTTGTGCACAAGTTCGATTCCTCGAAACGGTATCCGGGGCATCGGAACCGATTCGACCTAGGGGGAATAATTTATCGTGCTTCGGCGCGATGCATGCGGGACCTTCAGTAAGGCTTGCAACCTAGGCTGAAAGGGTAGCGTCGCATGCCAACTTCGATTAAGTCCCTCGTGGTGCGTAGCACCAATGACCGCATATAAGATAGTTTCATGCTCATCTATTGTCTTATGCAGGGTAAATATTATCTATGTTTTCATGCAGGGACGAGCACGGCCGTAGTAAGAAATATGAAAACTGCGATGTTATACTGTATGCTTTATTACTCAAGGACGGCTATCGAATATGAACTGAATTCATTTAGTTCTAATAGAAAGACAACTCTAAAGCATGCCTATCCTAACAAATCAGAGTCGGTTTAGACGAGTTGGTTCGTCTCGTCCACTTAGCAAGTATGCTAATCCCCTCCCCCAATTTCCCCAGGTGCGGCGGGCGCTCCAACCTAAAACGAAGCTGAAGTACGGAGAGGCGTTTTGAAGCTCTTCCTATGCTGAAGTATTTTGAAGCCAATTCAAATCGACGGCTTATGTATAAAGGGGCGAATGTATGGGACGGCAAGCGTAGTTCAGGCAACTTGTCGAATGTATTTTCTTTCTGTTTTCAATCAATGTAGCCGCAACGGCATCCAATGTAAATTACGACTTGCACTTCGTTGCAAGCTATGAATGAAAAGCATTTCTATCTTCCTATACTGCGTCTTATATTCTGATGTGATTTGTGAAGTTTCGACTTGGCGTATTATTATCAAAACCAAAAGATAACCGTTTGAGAACTTGTCATCTTGCCTTGCACGAGCGCAACTCCAGGCTCGTGCGGCATCACGCCTTAGCGAGGACGATCGAATCGGCAAAATTAACATCGGGGACGAACGTTGCCGACTCGGGGCGTGACAAATTGGTATCAGAGCTCAGTTATGTTTCCTCGGATTTTCGAAATATGTTTCATTGTTGGAATGTCCGTTGCGATGGCTTGATTGAATGCTTGTCGGCATGCTGCGTGAAATACAAGTTCCATACAGGTAAGCCCGTAGATATTTTTGAAAAATACTAACGGGTTTATACTGTTTGTAGGAATGACTAAGCGAGATAAGAAAATCGCCGACCCAACAACCCAAACTGTAGATAGTACGTCGAGCACAAAAAGCACCGAGCCTAGCGAGACGACTATGCAGAAGATGCTACAGTTGATGGAACTGCAGCAGCAGCAGCTTCAGACACAATTCAAAGCTCAATTTGAGGCGCAACAAAGACAGATGAATGCCCTGACTCAGATAGTGAGCAGAATGGCGGGCAATACTAAGACGACGGACGAAGTGCCCGAGGAAAAGCAAGGTGATCAAGGAGAAGACGAGGAGGAAGATGGCTCCCCGCAAATGATGAACTCTCCTTCCATGTTCAAAGTGAAGGAGTTTCGCAAAATGAACCCGCCAAAGTTCAACGGCCGAGCAGAGCCCGACGTGATAGTAGGATGGCTCGCAGAGATGGAGGACTTGTTCGATCTCCTCTGCATCGAAGGGTCCCAGAGGGTGGCCTGTGCGGCGCTGCAGTTACAACTACGAGCACATGACTGGTGGGCGGCGAAGAAACCAGGGATCTGTGAAGCCGATTCCAACAAAAAGATCTCTTGGAAAATGTTCAAGACAGCCTTCCTTGAGCAGTACGTTTCTCGCGCCATCCGTCGACAGAAAGCGGATGAGTTCATGATGTTGAGGCAGGAGAATATGAGTGTTGAAGACTATGATGCAAGCTTCTCGAAACTTGCAAAATTTGCCGGCGTCTTCCTACCCAACAAAGAAGAATGGTGCGAGCGTTTTCAGCAAGGCCTCAACGACGAACTGCGTAGGGACGTCATGAACCAACGGTGCCAAACTTATCGTGAATCCTACGAAGCCGCACTTGATAGCGAGCGGATCTTTGGCCGTATGTCACAAAGGGCCGTGCCTGTCGTTCGTAACAACTTCAACAAGCGTCCTAACGACGCCGGGGGATCGGGAGTATCAAAACGTCCAAACACAATTAATAACCGAGGCCATGGCGGACCACACTGCAGTAGATGCGGTAAGCACGGGCATCGAGATCCCGATTGTAAACTGAGAACATGTTTCAAGTGTGGCGAGCTAGGCCACGTAGCAACATTTTGCCCGCAGAGAGTTCAGAATCAACATAACCCACCAAGGAACATTCCGAATCCGTATAAAGCGCCGACACTGCATGGCGCAAATACGGTGCCCGTCAACCAACAGAACCAACGCCATGGGGCTCAAGGCCGAGTTTATGCATTAACTTGGGACGAGGCATACGCGTCCGATACAGTTGTAACAGGTATATTACTCTACAAAGATATACCTGCTCGAGTATTATTCGATTCGGGTGCGACGCATAGCTTTATATCTACTGATTTTGCGAAAGAAAATAAAATCACCATGCAATCACTAGATATGAACATTAGCGTTAGCACTCCGTCGAGAGTCGATATGCCTGTAAACTTTATTTGTAGGGATGGCCACATTTACGTCGGGAGAAGATATCTATCCTTGGATGCCGTAGTGCTAGACATAAAGGATTACGACATAATCCTGGGCATGGATTGGTTGGGCGCTTGTCGTGCAACGATCGAGTGCGCGGAGAAGAGAGTGGTGTTTCGCCTTCCTGGCGAGACAGAGTTCTCATATTCGTGCGGTACGGCCTCGAAGACGGCGATGATAGTGTCGGCAATCTCGGCAAGGCGTATGCTGCGTTCCGGCTATGCGGGATACTTGGCATCAGTTCGAGACACGCGGACGGATAATACAAACACAATGCAGACTGATGTTGTGGCAGATTTTCCTGACGTTTTTCCTGACGAGATGCCCGGGATGCCGCCGGATCGAGAAATTGAATTCAGCATCGACACCTTTCCGGATACACGGCCGATATCAAAGGCGCCTTACCGAATGGCTCCAGCAGAACTGAAGGAGCTGAAGGTACAATTACAAGAGTTGCTAGACCGCAGATTTATTTGCCCTAGCGTCTCTCCGTGGGGAGCTCCCATACTGTTCGTGAAGAAGAAAGATGGGTCGTTGCGGCTATGCATCGACTATCGGGAACTCAACAAGGCGACCGTGCGAAACAAGTATCCTTTGCCGCGAATCGACGACTTGTTTGACCAACTGCAAGGCGCGGCAATATTTTCAAAAATCGATCTTCGTTCAGGCTATCATCAGTTGAAGATCAAGTCCGACGACATATCGAAGTCTGCCTTCCGCACTCGATATGGTCATTATGAATTCCTCGTCATGCCGTTCGGTTTGACTAATGTCCCTGCCGCGTTCATGGATCTGATGAACCGAGTCTTCCGACCTCAAATAGATAAATTTGTAGTCGTATTCATCGACGATATCCTTGTCTACTCAAAGAATCGGGAAGAGCACGCGGAACATTTGAAGACGGTACTGCAGATTCTGCGTGAAAACAAATTGTACGCCAAGCAGAGTAAGTGCGAGTTCTGGATGAGTAGCGTGACATTCCTTGGGCACGTAATCTCTGCCGAAGGTGTCGCGGTGGACCCAAAGAAGATTGATGTGGTGGTGGATTGGAAACGACCTGCCTCGGCTAGCGACATTCGGAGCTTCCTTGGCTTAGCGGGCTACTACCGTAGGTTCGTGCGAAGCTTTTCAAAACTAGCGTCGCCTCTGACTCGCCTCACCCAGAAGGGAGTAGTATTTGAATGGAGCGACGACTGTGAATCCAGCTTCCAAGAGTTGAAGCAACGGCTCGTCTCAGCTCCAATCCTTGCACTTTCAGACGGTCCAGAAGGCTTTCAGATATTCAGCGACGCGTCGGGAACTGGCCTCGGGTGCGTACTCATGCAGAGAGACAAGGTCATCTCCTACGCTTCATGGCAGTTGAAGCAGCACGAGAAAAATTACCCGACGCACGACTTAGAATTGGCGGCGATCGTCTTTGCATTGAAGTTATGGCGGCACTATCTCTATGGTGTAGCATGCAGAATCTACACAGATCATAAAAGCCTGAAGTACTTGTTCACGCAACGGGAACTCAACCTACGACAGCGACGATGGCTCGAACTCATAAAAGATTACGAGCTAACGATCGAGTACACGCCGGGCAAGAAAAACGTGGTGGCTGACGCACTCAGCAGAATGTTTATGGGAACACTGGCCATAAACAAGGAAATACGGTGAGACCTTGAAGCGATGGGTATCGAACTCGGAATTGAGTATCGACACCTGCACCTAGCTCAACTGAAGTTAGGATCGAGCCTGCTTAGCAAGATAAAGACCGCACAGGAGGACGACTCATTCCTGAAGAAGATGCGCGAGCTGATTTCAACGGGAAGGGCGACTGACTTTGCGGAAGACGGAGACGGGACGATGCGACTAAAGGGAAGGCTCTGCATTCCTGAAACTGTCGAACTCAGAAAAGAAATTCTGACGGAGGCGCATTATGCGAAGTACTCGTTACATCCTGGGAGCACCAAGATGTACAAGGACTTGCGCACAAACTTTTGGTGGCACGGCATGAAGAAGGACGTGGCTACGTTCGTATCACAATGCATGGTTTGTCAGCAAGTGAAGGCGGAACACCAAAGGCCAGGCGGCGAGCTGCAGAACATCGCCATTCCCGAGTGGAAGTGGGACAATATCTCGATGGATTTCATTGTGGGATTTCCGAAGACGCCGCGGGGGAATGACGCGATTTGGGTCATTGTTGATAGATTGACCAAGTCGGCTCACTTCATCGCAATTAAAGTAGGATAGAGCGTCGATCGGTTAGCGCAAATCTACATCGATGAGATTGTTCGACTGCACGGGGTGCCGGCCTCAATAATTTTGGACAGAGATGGGCGATTCCTATCGCGTTTCTGGACGAGCCTCCAAGCGGCGATGGGGACCAAACTGAACTTTAGTTCGGCGTACCATCCCCAAACAGACGGTCAGACGGAGAGGGTCAACCAGATCTTAGAAGACATGCTGCGTCTGTGTGCGATCGACCTAAAGACTAGTTGGGATACGCATTTGCCGCTTGCGGAGTTTGCGTATAACAACAGTTACCAGTCGAGCATTCAGATGGCTCCATACGAAGCGCTCTACGGGAGGAAGTGCCGTTCGCCGATATGCTGGGATGAAGTCGGAGAGCGACAAGTACTGGGACCGGAACTGGTGGAGCAGGCCGTCGAAAAGGTCCGCTTGATTCGAGATAGACTCCGCATCGCGCAAAGTCGACAAAAGAGCTACGCAGATCTTCGTCGACGACCGCTAGAGTTTTTGGCCGGGGACCATGTGTTTCTGAAAGTAACGCCCATGCGCGGAGTGATGCGGTTCGGCGTTAAAGGCAAATTGAGCCCAAGATTTGTAGGCCCCTTCGAGATCATTGAGCGAGTTGCGACGGTTGCTTATCGGATCGCGCTACCTCCTGCCTTAGCCGATGTGCACGATGTTTTCCACGTTTCACAACTTCGAAAATACGTGCACGATCCAAGTCATGTGGTTAGCTTCGATCAGTTAGAGCTACGTACTGACTTGTCTTACTCGGAGGAGCCTATTCAAATTTTGGACCGCAAGGAAAAAGTGCTACGAAATCGATCGATGTCCTTGGTCCGCGTGCTTTGGCGGAACCATACAGTCGAGGAGTCGACGTGGGAGATGGAGGCGGAGATGAAGGAGAAGTACCCTGCGTTGTTCGTCTAAATTAAGGTCCGACCCTTGTTCTTAAGTTTCGGGACGAAACTTTTTCTTAGTGGTATATTATGTAGCGCCCCGCTTTCGATAGGCGACGGAACTTCATAATATGCTAGCGCCGAGTCAGATCGACCGGGAACTTAGATGGCCATCTGACTCGATCGCTAAGCTTGGTAAACGATAACGCCTTGCGGCATCGATTCAATTCGATTTGGACGGAAGATACGAGAATCGATCCAACTAATGGAACGACTTCTGTTGGAACAAGTCCTAGATGCAGCGGGCTGCGTCTCGGCGCACGAGCTCTCTATAAGAGTCCCTTCGACGGGACCGGACCGCTGTATGGTTTTCTTGGAGCTTTGCCGCTGGGCTTGATTGAAGTGCTTTCGCGTCGTTTTCAAGGATGCAATTACAAATTTCGATGCAAGGGAAAAAGAAGGAAATCTAACAAAGTGTTGATGCATTGCAGGAGCTCAAGTAACTAAGGATTGACGTTGCGTAGCGCTTCGACGACCTGCACGAAGCCAAGTAATCGGTGGGTAATTCGGCCTTCTTTTCTATTCTGTCCCGCAAACTTATTCCTTGCTTCGAATCCATTCAAATCGAACGATGCCAAGTTAATTGCATGCCAATCCACTAAGTCAAGAACTCGAGAAAAACGTATCGATTTACAAATACAAGTTTTTCACATAAACCAAAAAGTTTAAGGTTTACAGAAAAAGATAGACTATTTCAAGTGCTGCAAAATATTATGAAACGTTGAACATGGGTTTTGATGCCTCGGACAATTTGGTGCCTACGGGACGCTAAATCGAGTGTATGGCTTCGGAGAAAATGAATCGATGCATAAGTTGCCATAAATGATAATGTCGTTGAATACTGTCCGCGCTATACAAAACGGTTTGCATGCATTAAACTGTTCGCACATAGGCATGGTCATGGACAGCTTGTGCACAAGTTCGATTCCTCGAAACGGTATCCGGGACATCGGAATCGATTCGACCTAGGGGGAATAATTTATCGTGCTTCGGCGCGATGCATGCGGGACCTTCAGTAAGGCTTGCAACCTAGGCTGAAAGGGTAGCGTCGCATGCCAACTTCGATTAAGTCCCTCGTGGTGCTGTAGAAGCATGGAATTTCACAACCAGAAAGCCCATGCGCCAGACACTACATGCGCTAGAACTCAGACAAAGAACTTCACAGCAAGATCAATAAAGATAGACATTATATACAGAAGTCTATTACATGTCTAAAAAAAGGTTGTACAAAGGAGAATTTCTACAAAGAAAAGATCCTAAGTCTACAGCCAGCGGCTACCACGCGCCTCCAGATAAGCGCAGCAGCCACCATGCGCCATCAGTCAGGCGCAGCAGACATCATGCGCCTCCAACCAGGCGCATCCCACCATATCTTCAGCAGCTCAGTCATGTGCGTCCAGCTCAGTTATGTGCATCCAGCTCAGTTATGTGCATCCCTTCAGCAGCTCAGTTATGTGCAACTCTTCCAACCAGGCTCACCTGACTGAGCAGAGCCCAGTTATGTGCCGCTCTTCCAGCCAGGCTCGCCTGATAAGTGCTTCGCCAAGCAAAGCATTTAACCCTCTGGCTGGAACCAAGGAAGAGAATAGCACCGCAAATGCTGTGGCCAGGGGAGGCTTCGAAAGAGCCTCCAAAGGCGAAGGAAGACCGTGATCGAAACCGCGGCTAAAGGAGCAGCTTTCAACACAACCAAAGTGGGCAAACCCCACTTTGAAGGAAGATAGAGCCTAGCACCGCCATTCCGATCTACGGCTCTTCCGGAATAACGGAGAAAAGGCCCGAGCATCCCTATCTTTGGATGCAACAGGCACCTTCCGCCTGCCTCGGAAGCCCTCGACTCCGTCTTTTGGATGTAACAGTCACCTTCAAGTGCATCGAAGACAACACAGCGTCTCATCTTCACCCTCGGGAGCACTTCGTCAACAGAATGCACCCGCATGTTCAAGTTCATGTTGGAAGTACGTGAGGGAATGAGAAGCAAATCTTCTCTCCATGCCACTATTTATAGGCCGGGCTAGGGCTGGCGATTTTGCCCTGGTGCCCTCTACCCGAGCCGGGTACCCTGCACCCTTAGGTGCCCACGGGTACCCTCTACCCTAGGAGGGCAAGCCCTACCCTTACCCTCTTGAAATTAGGGTAGGGTAAGGGTTTTATCTTGTTACCCTAGTGTACTTACCCGGATACCCGTCCTACCCTACCCGGAATCACTACCCTACCCACTACCCTTAATCCTCTAAAATCCTCGACCCTACCCTTCTCCCAAACCTGATTACCCACACTCCCACTGCCATAGTGTTACTACTACATACTTGTATTTTTTGTAATTAGTTAGTACTTAGGATTAGGAGCACTATATGGTGCTTAATCCTAAGGAGTCAGGTCTAGCCCCCTCCTTGGGTATGTAGACAGCTCAGGTTCCACTATATAACTGGGTTCAGTACCTTTAGTAAAAAAAAATATTCCCCCTGTTATTTCTTATTAAGTTGTTACGATTTTTGAATGTTGTAAAAATCTGAAGTATCAAGGTGTTTACTAGCAAAAAAATGATTTTCAAAGTTAAAAAAACTGAAATGGCAAGGGTAATACCCTTACCCTCCCTACCCTGACCCTCAGCTACCCTGTGAGGGTAAAGGGCAAGGACAGGTAATGGGTATTGGTTTTTTGGAAGAGGGCTACCCTACCCTACCCTCATGACTCCCCTAGGATATCAAAAAAATGTCAATACCCTACCCTACCCTGCCCTCTTCCTGCCCTTACCCTACCCTGCCCTACCCATTGCCACCCCTAGGCCGGGCAGATCAAACCCACGCGCCAAGTGGATGGCCCTCCGAATTCCGTGCAATGAATTTACATTAAATGGATGAACCGGACGCCTCGAATTCAGCCAAACGGCTATTTATAGCACTCGAAGAGCGAGACAGCCGTATCATTAAAAGACATGTCCGATGCGCCAGCCAGACAGCGCATCACACGGACGCGCCCTTCGGCATCAGACGCATCACACAGACGCGCCCTACAGTACTCGGCGCATTACAGAGGGTGCGCCCCCACACATCTCCATACCGAGTGGAACGTCAACCGACGCGCCCACTCAGCTGCCCATCGAACGTCACCAACATTAAATGCTGAACTGACAGAGTTGGCAGCACGCCTCCCAAAGTCTGAACAGTTGACAGCTTTTTCAGAAAACGAAGCGTCGACAACGTCAGCATCATCATGACTTTATTTCGACGGCTACTGCCACGTGGCCACTCAACCAACCGCATGCGCCTCTACGGCCATGCGTCCAAATCAGCATGCGCCTCAAAAGCCATGCGCCCCAGGCTGTTCTCTGATCCCGAAAGACAGAAGGAAAGTCGCCTGCATGCGCCTCAAAAGCCATGCGCCCCAAATGGTTTGTAACTCCTAAAGGTTATGAGCCGTAGCCTCCTCCTGCGCCCAATCCAAGGCGCAGCTCACCAGATCACTCCTCTCCACCAAATCCGAGATCTTCGAACCATGAGTGGACGACACGTGTCTTTTGACTCAACTCGTCCAAGATTTCAGCAACGGAAAGATCTTCTCTCTGCTACGTGCCGGCTCACAACAGCAGTATGAAGAGTTCTCCCCCTCGATCAGGGCGCAGCATCCGTGCGCCTCCATCAGCAACCTCCACGTGGCGTCCCCACACCGGCGCATCCTGCATGCGCGCATGAGCAGCCAGCCTGCAAAACTATAAATAGAAGGATCATCTCCTTCACACAAAAGGGGACTCACAACACAGAGAGAATCCACAACAGAGAATCACCGGAGAGGCAGTTCTAGACACTCAACGTCTTCCTTCTCTCAGCAAGCTCCAGCACCCAGAGCAATCAACACCTTCAGAGAACCGATAACCGTCGTCAGCCGGTCAACGGAGTCAACGTATTACCACTCGCTCCATTGGCACTAAGGACCCAGCTCCAGGGGGCACAGCACTCACCCGACCACCCCGGCGCTTGGCCCTGCCATGCGCCTGAGAGGGGTGTGAGGGTAGCACTCTCCTCCAACGACCTGCGCAACGTGATCACTCACAAGCGCCGGTCAGGAGAGTTGACCAACAAGCACGATGCGCCTCTCACGGGGCACACTTGTGCAGTGGTCACCATCAACTGCTGTTGCAAGACGGCAGTACCGCCAAAGCAGTCGGTCTTCCAACGGCTACAATCATCGACACCCCTCCGACATCGCCTTGGGACGAAGGTGTCAGCAGAAGAGGAGCTAAAGGTTGCTTCATGCAACGTGATCTCCAACTCCTCATCTGTCCGAAGACGACTGCCAATTCCTCGTCTTCATCCAAAAGCCAGCCGAGGAAAACCAAGGCAGCTGTCTCGACCTCTGGAGTGTTCGAAGGCACTCGGTCGAGGAAGAAGTTCTTGGAGGAAGCTGGGGGTAGCCAGACCCTTGTCGAGCCTCCTTCCGAAGACGAAGTCCAAAGCACAGCTGCGGCGGATCTTCATCAAGGCGAAGATGGCCTCCCTGAAGCCCCTCAAAATGACGATGTCCTCCAGGACACCGCCGGGGGTAGTGCTGGAAACGAAGAGGCCCTTCAAGACAGAGCTGAGGGCAGTCAGGCCCTTGCAGATGCGCCTGTCGAAGACGAACTCCAGAATGTGGCTGGGCGTGGCCAAACACCAGGAGAAGTGACTCCCCCACATGAGAGCGAGGCTGAGAGCGAAGCCTCAACTAATCCATCCACTTCCGGCCGTGTCATGACAGTATACATGACCGGGGGTGATCTTGAGACTGATGCGCCGCCACAGGACATTATCCAGCGCATAGACTCGCTAGAGGGAGGACTCAAAACCCTCTCTGCCTCAATGCAAGCACTGACTCAAGCAGTGTTTAAGATGCGGTCGGCCTTGATCAGGACACCTTCAAATGGTCCCGACCCAGGAGCCAATGGAGAGTCGAGTGTGCCCCTCCAACGGACACCCTCAGACACAGAAGCACCCCGGACGTCAGAGCCCTCAAACGCTCCACTCCAGGTGGTACCTCCTTCCCCGACTCCTAGCTCCACGGAGGACGTGGTCGAAATGATCAAAGATCTGCGGAAGCGCTTCGAGTCCAAGAACAGGCAGGAGGAGCGCCAGAAGATGGGCATTCCCCAGCCTTATCCCCTTGAGTGGAACAAGGTGGTTTATCCCCCAAAGTATAAACCACAAACACTCACGCCGTATGACGGGAAGGACTCTCCACGACGGTACCTGACGTACTTCCAGTCGCAGACAGGGCATCTTCCGAAGGAGGACGCGCTCCTCACCAGCATCTTTGTTGGGGCCCTGAAAGGGGTGGCGTATGACTGGTACTGCAGCCTCCCCGATAATTCCATATCGTCCTTCAACGACCTGACACGCCTCTTCCTCGACCGCTTCTACGACGGTGGGAAGGACATGACGATGGCGTCTCTCATTGAGATACGCCAGAAGGACAAGGAAACAGTTCGGGCATTCATCGAACGCTTCCGTCAGGCCTGCTTCAGGCTACCTCCGGGCATGCCAGAGCATGCGCTTCTCTCCGCTTGCAGTATGAACATGCTGCCTGCAGTAAAGCTCTGGCTTAACTCTACTCCCCCTCCCGACTGGAGCTCCCTAATCATCGAAGCTGAAGCTGCAGAGAAGAAGGCGGCCAATGCACGTCTTCTGGGTGTTAGCTTCCCCGCCTTTGACGATAAGGGGAAAAAGTCCGCAATCAACAACTCCAGACGAGAAACAAAGGGGAAACAGGCATTGACTGTTAATGCCTCGAAGGGCGCATCTGCGCCTACTCAAAAGCCTCCACTGGCACCGAGACCCAAGGAGGTTTATTCATTCAATGATGACGACACCCTGCAACTCTTTGAGATACTGAAGCAGGATAACAAGATCAAGCTTCCGGACCCGAAGCGGCCCGATGAAGTCGGGAAAGTGGACAACCCGAGGTACTGTCACTACCATCGGTTTGTCGGACACCCGACCAAGGACTGCTACGTCCTCAAAAATTACATCCAGCGCATGATCAATGCGGATGTAATCTCCGTCGACTACGAAGAGAAGACGGTGTCAGCTAATGTGGTGTCACTTCAGTTCGGCACCTTGCCGCCGACTACCACACAAGATGGCGTCGTCCCCATCCCTAAGGCGACAATGGAGGTGGTAAACTTGCCACCCACCCGTGACAATGTGAGTGGACTTGTCCCACTCACCACATCTCGAGGAGAGGTCCTCTGGGTTCACCCCGACCTCGTCTCCGAGGTAACTCAACCGGAGGTACGCCCTACCTCCAAAGCAAAAGGCAGGAAGATCAAGTCTTGCCGCACGGTCTCTTCTTCAACGGAAGAGGCGCTTCCTGTGCAGACGCGTGCACAACAGAACTCCCAGCCCGGTGAAGCTGCCGCCGAAGTGGTGCCTCCTGGCACCATCCCTGAGGAGGGTCCATCCAAGCCCTCCGCAGCCAATAAACAAAAGCAAGTGGAGGCCCGTTTCGACAGACCTCTGCGGAAAGAAAATGCTTCGGGGCTAGCCAAGCCCCACAATTTTGACATTCTGGCACAACTGGCCAGTACTCCTGCACGCTTGTCTTTGTTCGAGCTCCTGCGTCTCTCCAAGGACTCCCGAGAAGCTCTCTGCGAAGCTCTGAAGGATGCCGAATCCTTTCTCAGTCAAATCAAGCAGCCTGAAGACCTCCCAACTACTTGTGCACACTATCATTGTGCGGATGAAGTTATCCCAAACATAACTTTCACCCAACAAGACATGCTGCTCAAGCATCACCGACATAACCGACCGTTGTATTACACAGGGTACATCGGTTCGGTAAAGGTGAGCAGGATTCAGATCGATCCGGGGTCTTCCCTAAGCATCATTCCAAAGGCGCTGCTATCAAAGCTGGGGATCCCAATGTACCGGCTGGCGCCCTCCAATACGACCATTAGTGGCTTCAACGCTAGCAAGAGCGAGCCACTGGACAAGATTCGGCTGAAGTGTCACATCGGCAGCCTCAAAACTGAGGTGACTTGTTATGTGGTGGATGTCGAGGTCAACTACAACATCTTACTCGGACGACCATGGTTACATGAGTACATGGTGGTGCCCTCCACGCTCCACCAATGCATGAAATATGTATCCACCAACGGCGTCATCCGGACGGAGTTTGCAGATATCGATCCCTTCAAAGGGGTTGAGGCCTACTTCACCGATTCCGACTTGTACAAGCCACTTGACGAGGAGGAAGCCAACGACGCCGATGATGAAGCAGAGACGGCAACAGAGCCGGACTTGGAGCCCGAAATGACTCCCGACGCCCCCTTGAAAATCCGATTGAAGGGCAAGCCTCCCCAGAAGGCGCCTCCAATGAGCATCAAGCTATCAGGGAAAGCACCGACTCACGAAGCTCCCCTGAAGATACGCCTCAAGGGAAAGCCACCTCAAACAGTGGCTCCCCTGGTGGTAAAATTACAAGGGAAGGCGCCACTCATCGGAGGCGCAACCGAGGCACCTCTCAAGGTGCGTCTTAAAGGCAAGCCGCCGCAGTCATCCAAGATGCCGGAGAGGGCTCACATAACCCTCTCAGACCCCAAAGTCAGAGCGGTAGAGGAGTCTCCTGATCCGGCCCCAGTGCTTACAGATGAGGAGCTTGGCGAATATATCTCTGCTGATGTAGACGCACCCTCCTTAGACAATGTAATCCCACGGGATAAAATCTCGTACTTTATCAATAATAGAGTGTCTTTCAATTATTCTTGTCTTCCACACTGGAATGCCATGTATACATTAGATAACGTTCTACGGTCGTTGCAAACACAAATAACGACCGTCCACCATAATCGAGTGGCCCCGTCTCAAGGAGTCTTCATAATCCCCCCACGAAGCCGAGACGAAGGCACCATCATCTCGGGCAAAGTCGAGCGTCATCAGGACCTCCCGTCAATCGAGCCCGAACCTGATACCGGTAGAGTACAAGTCTATCGGTACACGGATACGGCAAAGCGCATCATCCAAAAGATGGGCTACGACCTGAAAAGCAATAAAGGCCTAAACTACGACAAGGGTCGGCATCTCCCTGTCCGGCTTTCGATGCCCAATGGAAAGCCACAGGATTACTATAATCGGACTCGACGGGGGTTAGGCTATGTCACGCCGCCATCAACTCCAGAGAGTTCAGACGCAGAAGACATAGAACATTCCCACTCGTCTGAAGCATCGACGTGGGATTCCGATACCAGTATCGGATCAGTCTTCAGGAAAGTGCTGTCAGCTAACATGACATCGGCGCAACCTCAGAAAGATGAAGGCGAAGACCAACCGCCGGAACCCTTCGAAGAGGAACCCTGGGCTCAACGCCTAGGAGAACAATGGGAGTCTCGTTTTGAGTTACGAGAACCTCCCACCGAAGACGAAGTCGAGCAGATCGACCTCGGGGATAGGTCTTCTTCTAAACCCATCTTTATCAGCAAAAGCTTGGAAGGAGAAGACCGAAAATCTTTAGTCCAACTGGCTAAAGAGTATATTGACGTCTTCGCTTGGAGTTACGAAGACATGCCGGGTCTCGATCCACAGATCGCGATGCATAGGTTGAACATCTTACCAGATGCCAAACCTATCAAACAATAACAGCGACGCTTCCGCCCGGACATCATGAATGCCATCGATCAGGAGGTGGACAAGCTCTTGACCAGTGGCTTCATCCGTGAGGAACAACACCCGGACTGGGTAGCCAACGTCGTCCCTGTCACCAAGAAGAACGGGAAGATACGAGTCTGTATCGACTTCAGGGATCTCAACTCTGCTTGCCCGAAGGATGAATTCCCGCTCCCAATCACCGATGTAATGATCGACAACACATGTGGCTTTGAACGCATGTCCTTCATAGACGGGTATTCAGGCTACAATCAAATCAAGATGTTCCCCGATGACGCAAAACACACGTCATTCAGGACTCCGAAAGGTGTTTTCTGCTACACAGTAATGCCCTTCGGCTTGAAGAATGCCGGTGCAACATACCAACGAGCGATGAGTACCATCTTCCGTCAACATCTTCGCAAGACAGTTGAGTGTTATGTTGACGACATCGCAGTCAAGAGCCGCCTCAAAAGAGATCACCTACAGGACCTGAGGACGGTCTTTGATCTCATGCGGGCACATCAACTCAAAATGAACCCCGCTAAATCCTTCCTGGGGGTTTCTAGCGGTAAATTCTTGGGCTTTGTCATCACGGCAAAAGGCATTCATGTCGATCCCGAGAAGACTAAAGCCATCCTCAACATGGACCCTCCGAAGAACCTTCGAGAACTTCAGGGCTTACAGGGACGTCTGGCATACATCCGGAGGTTCATAGCAAACCTCTCCGGTAAATGTCAACCCTTTACTCAGCTCATGAAGAAGGGAGTCTCTTACGTCTGGACAGAGGAGTGCCAAAAGGCTTTCGACGACATCAAGGCTTACTTGACAAGCCCGCCAGTCCTAGTGGCACCTGTCGCCGGCAAACCATTCCTCCTCTACGTCCGTGCCATGGATCATTCCCTCGACGCTTTACTGGCTCAAAACAGCGATGCAGGCTACGAGCAAGCAATCTACTACCTCAGTCGAACACTCATCGGGGCCGAACACCGGTACAACCCCGTTGAAAATGAGTGCTTGGCTTTGGTGTTTGCCATTCAGAAGACTCGTCATTACGTCTCGGGCCAGACAATTCACGTCATCTCCCGAGTCAATCCACTCAGAGTTCTCATGACGAAGCCAGGGTCATTAAACTCCCGGCTGGCTACATGGGCGATCCTACTAACGCCATACAACATGGTGTTTGTCCCGCAGAAGGCGGTCAAGGGTCAGGCTTTGGCTGACTTTTTAGCTGCACACCCCATCCCAGAATCTTCAAAACTCTATGAAGACATCCCGGATGAAGTCCAAGAATCAAACGTCACTGAAGGAAGCCCCGTTTGGCGAATATTCTTCGATGGCGCTTCAAGAACGGGCCCCAACGGCCAAATCATCGCAGGAGTGGGGGTAGTCTTGGTCTCCCCTGATCAGCTGGTCATCCAGCGCGCATACTCTCTTTCGAAGCCGTGCTCCAACAATGTTGCTGAGTACAACGCACTCGTCATGGGACTCCAGCTAGCACAACAGCTGGGGGTGGATCATCTGGAAGCCTACGGCGACTCGAAACTCGTCGTAAACCAGATTCGGGGGCAATACGAGGTTCGCCATGAAGATTTGATCCCTTACCATGAAGTTGCATTGAACATCATTTCAACCTTCACTGGGTTCTTCATCGAACATGTACCCCGTCTACAAAACTTGGAGGCTGACGCTCTGGCTGGCCTCGCAGCCTCATTGGCCGCGCCCTTTGGGACTCAACACTATGTCACGGTAACTGGCCGAGACTTGATTTGTCCCAGAAACAACCTATGTTTGCAAATGGCTCACGCCGTGCCGACAAACACCGATGTTAATGTCCGAGACTGGAGATTCTCGTTCATCGACTTCGCCGTCTACGGAATCCTTCCGGAAGACCCGAAGGAAGCCGTCTCAGTCAGGAGACGCTCTCTTCGATTCTACTACGATACAGCCACTAAAACGTTGTACCGACGCTCCTTCGACGGGCTTCTCCTTCGATGCCTGTCTAACGAAGAAGCGGCCGAAGCTCTTCGAGAAGCTCATGACGGAACTTGCGGAGCTCACCAACCAGGTCCTAAGTTGCAAGATCGACTGCGACGTATGGGCTACTACTGGCCAACCATGGCCGCCGACGCAGTGGAATATGCTAAGAAGTGCCATGCATGCCAACTTCATGCAGACTTCATACATACACCGTCTGAACCTCTACATCCTACAGTCGCCTCCTGGCCATTTGAAGCCTGGGGCATGGACATTGTAGGACCAATCACCCCTCCTTCATCAAGAGGACATCGTTTCATCCTGGCCATCACCGATTACTTCTCCAAATGGGCGGAAGCAGTCCCACTAGCGGAAGTAAAAAGCTCCAGGGTGGTCAGCTTTATCAAACACCATGTCATTTACCGCTTCGGAGTACCCAGGCGAATCATTCATGACAATGGTCCCCAGTTCATCAGCCACATTTTCAGCAGGTTCTGTGACAAGAATCGCATTCAAAACGTGGCCTCAACCGCCTACAATCCGGCAGCAAACGGATTGGCCGAGGCGTTCAACAAAACTATCGTCAGGCTGCTCAAAAAAGGTCGTGTCATCCAACAAACGCGACTGGGACGAAAAGCTCGGCGAATGTCTTTGGGCCTACCGCACAACGGTACGGACCCCAACAGGCAACACACCATTCTCCCTGGTCTACGGGAGCGAAGCGGTACTGCCTCTCGAGATCCAGATCCCCTCACTCCGAGTAACGATCACAAACAAACTCACAGAAGAAGACAATCAACGTCGTCGTCTGCGGGAACTGGAGGCACTTGACGAAAAGCGTCTCCTAGCTCAACAACGCATCGAACTTTACCAAGCCCGTATATCACAGGCTTTCAACAAGAAGGTCAAGCAAAGAACTTTCCAAGTTGGCGACCTGGTTTTAGCAGTCAGAAGGCCAATGGTGTTAACTCACAAGACACCAGGGAAGTTCGAGCCCAAATGGGAAGGACCCTTCATCATTGAGACGGTATACTCAAACGGTGCTTACCGCCTCGCCAAACCCAATGGGGACTTGTTCATGATGTCCATCAATGGCAAGTTCCTAAAGAAGTACTATTTTTGACATCCTCCAAGACATGTATTTCCCCAAACAACCTCTTTTCACAAAATCAAACGCTTCCGGAACCCAGCTGTTCCGTGGCATCCTTCCGTAGAAAGATAACCACGTCCACATTACCTCTGAGTTGTCTCTCTACATCCTACAAAGCGGAACCTTACATTTCGTGAGCTTACGCTATCCTTCATGTTTACCACGTCCACATTACCTCTGAGTAAACATCCCGTACAAACAACTCCTGTGTTGTCGTACATTGATCGCAGAACTTCCACGTCCACATTACCTCTGAGTTGTTCAGCGTATCCCCCAGGATCATTCCTACCACGTCCATAAATACCTCTGAGTAGGAAGATTCTATCATTTGAACCTAATGATTGCCATGTCCACATTACCTCTGAGCAAACATGTTGGTTCCTTCAAACTTATTATCTGTACCTAAAAACCAAGGTGCGCAAAAGATAATAGGTCCACATAAATCATCAAGTTCATGAGATCAAAAATGAACACATCACAAAAAAAAGAGATAGTGTATTTCTTTATTTTTCAAAAAAGGGAGTACAGAAATACGCTATTTCCCCAGCAAGAGTTGCAAAAACACATAAAAAGAAGAGAAACTACAGTCCCCGATCCTCTCCAGGGTGGGATGAGAGCTCTCTGACTCGACGTCTCAGGTCGGCAGTGCGAGTTTCCACAGTCGCCTGGACTCGGAGCTCGGCTTCTTGACGCATTAATCCGACAGCCTCAGCGGAAGTTTTACTCTCATACTTCTCATCAAGCTCTCGTCGCTGCTGAGCCAAAGCAAGGGTCCGCTGAGTAAGAGTCGCTTCCTCCTGCTTGAATGCCACGTGTTCAGCCAGGACACGATCAGCTTCTAGTTGAAGTTGGGCCCGCTGGTCTTCAAGACGGCGCATCTGAGCATCAACCTCTGCGATGTTAGCATCCACCGCAGCCCGCTTCTCCGTCGTCTTCTTCATAGATTGAGACAACTGCTCCGCCGCAGCCTCAATCCCAGCTACTTTACGCTCCCAACTGCTCACATCGGCTCGATGGGAAGCCTCGATTTCAGCAATCAACTTCCCTATCTCTGTATCTATCAAGACAGAGAGGTCATTTCGTTGGATGCGCTGCAGTTCCGCGAGCCGCTCGTCCAGCTCAATCACCGAAACCTCCAGAATTTCGGCCATATGGTCATGGCCTTGGTGAACGCGGATCAGCTCGATACAAGGCATTGCCAAAGCTTTTGCTGTCGCAAAGCTCCCCTTGGCATCCATCACTGCAGATACACCTTTCTCCAGCATTTTGTACACTCCCTCGACGAGGAACTTCACATACTCGTCGGCATCCGCCAGCACCTGCGGCGTCATAGCAGGAGTTGGGGGAGCTACTACAGTTTGCGGACCGGAGGAAGATCCGCCAACCTCGATCTGAGAGGTTTGAACCTCGGAAGCAATAGGCTCTTCATCAACAGGGGCCAGACTGCTAGCCCGAGGAGCCGAAGGAACAGAAGGAGCCGGCACATGCGTCGTGATAGTACCCCAAGTGGAAGGAGCAACAGAGGGTTCCACACCCTTACCCTTCTCAAGCCCGGAGAAATCACCGACGTCAACGGCCACCTCTTCTACCCCCGACGTTCTATCAGCATCAGCTACCTCCCCCGGCAAAACGGGAAGATCAACATTTATCTCCTGGCCAGCCCCAGGAGACAAGACCGGCAGAAGGGTCTCATTCTTCTGAAGACCCTCTACAGGGACAAAATCTGTCGCTACCGCCTGATCGGTAGCCATCTCTATGTCCATGGTTGAAGCCAAGGAAGGATTTGGCAATGATTCAGCCGACCTCCCTTCATCATGACAAGGAGGGGAATCAACCCTCTCCTCTATCCTCACTGCTTCTGCTGCCCCCACAACAGACTCCTGCAGCTCCGGAGCGATGTCATCGGAAGATGATGAACTCCATTCCTCTTCATCACCAGGAAGCTGCGCACTTGCTAAACCTTCGATATGTGAAGCCTCCGCTGTGGCCTTCGTCACCTCGGAAGCTGCTGCACCCTCAGGTTCCCTCCTGACATAACCCGGGGATACCGGAACCTCCACGATGACAGTATCCTCCGGATCTTCCTCCATAAGAGACATCATTGTCGGCGGGATACGCACTCCAGACGAGCTCGCCATCTCTTCTCGCCTACTCCCACCCGACTTTGGGGTACGAGGTTTTCTTTTTAGCGGCTCCTACAAAAGAAGATGGGGCCTCGTAAGTGGCGGAACCAAAATCAGATTTAGTAGGATGTCCTTACCTCTTCGGACGCCGAATCCGATGACACCGTCGGTAACGATGCCTTCTTCTGCTTCTTCGACACAAGAGATTCAGCCCCTGTATCTGCACATCGTTTCGATCGATCGCCCGAGGGTTCTGCTTGTGATGCGGAGGGGGCACTCCGTTGACCCACCCCTGACGGACGATGCGGCCGGGCCTTCACTGGCGTATCCCCAGTCGCTGCTAACTGGGTGCCTGCGATAAGGCTGGTCTCCCTGTCATATCCGGAGGGCGGGGCAGCCATAACACAGTAAAATTTGGCGGCCGAGTAAAGAATGGGAGACCGCGGATCGGGGACGGGCAACGTAAAACGAGCTCCGGTACATCCGGCATTATAGTAATGCCAAGCTCGTGCACCATCCAACAAACTTCCAACATACCCCAGGGTAATACTGGGGTTATCCAACATCATCTGAGCATAACCAAATTACCGCGCAAAGCGGCTCGGCAAGTACGGTTCCAGGTAGCACTGATTCCTGTTCCGGTAAACCAGATGGGACGGCCGGATACTTTGCAACCAGCGGAATCCCCATTGAGGCAGAGTGGTGGTACCTTCGCCCAGGTCCCTTAAATCCTCGTTGGCCTCAAAACCCAAATAGATGGGACCAACTTTGGTGATCTCCCAACCCTGAAGACGGGATAAAACCTTTCTACAAACCGGGACACCAGTATGCGACCAGCTCCTCCGATGGAAACGACGAAGGAATGCATCTCCAGCCTTATAATCTCCTTCCGAGCCTGGGCTCATCACACTGGGATGATGCAGAATCAGCCATCCCATCAAATAGTGAAACGACAGTTCGGCGCGCGGGAAGTTATTTTTTCTGCCTCTATCATGAATCACATTTCCAGCAAACTCTCGCAAACCTCGCTGCAGGTTACATACCATTGCGGGGAGGAGAGCCAAGCGCCGGCCGAAGACCAATTTTACGGCTGGCAGGATTAAGTTTCGAGTCACCCTCTCGACGGCACCGGATCCACCTGCGAACACGCAATCCCGGAGCCATATCATCAGATAGGTGACCAAAACCGCCTTGGATGACATTGGATAAGCAAGGTGCCAGAAGCAGCTGTAGGAGCGTGCATCTGACTGATGGTCTTCATTTCCTCGGGGATTCTTCTCCCCTAACGTGCTCATTTCGGACAGCACCTCGCTACGAGAGAGCGCCGGCGGAGTAGAAAACTTCGAAGAATCCTCTTTGTCTTGTCTAAAGACATAATCTCTCCAAGCGGTCACATGGGGCTGCGACCCGCTTTTATCCCTTCTCTGCACATAGTAATGATGACTCGCCACTTCCTTGAAGACGGCCGTCATCTCATCAGCTCTGTCCCCCAGGACCTGAAGTTCCTCATTGGTTGGAAAGTACTCTTCATAGGGCTCCGACCCCCAAGGGAGTTTAGACACCTCATACATCTCATGAAGTGCGAGCCCTAACTCCCCTACCGGAGTAAAGAAGGTCCCGGTATGAATATCAAACATCTCCAGGAGTGCGAGGAACATGTGCCTATTAAGGTCAACACCCGCCTGGGTAGCACGGATCGCGGCAGTCAACCCGATCTCTCGGAGCTCAGTCCAAAATTGCGACAAGATCCAGAGCGTCAGTTTATCCCATTTGGAGACGTAATGGCACCAACCCTCCACCCGAAACTCTCCTGTCGGGTAGGAGCGTTCCATCAAAAACATACGATGTGTAAAAGTCGAAGCACTATAAGCAAGCGTATCAAAGGGTACATCACTGTAGAGGCTCCCAGGACGTAAAGTCCGCCAAGTGTAAGAAGACCCAGACCGTACAACGGTCAAAGCATCCCTTTGGTCGGAAGTAGAATCAATTTGGATGACACCAGTCACCGCTCCCCCCTGAGAAGGGGTAAGCTCCCAAGACATCCTCCTCTGGAAAACAAGGCGACAGAAGGACGTCAAAGGCCACTGACGTTCAAGTTGCTTAACAGTCACATGCACTCCATTCGCAGTAAAGAACCAGTCCTCCTTGACCTTCAGCACTGACGAGTCAGTAGAAGTGAGACGGTCTCCAAACAGGAACTCAGGCTTCAGGAAGGTCACTTTATCAGATGTGGAAGATTTAATGACTCCACGCTCCATCATCCGTTTGAGGAACCAATACTGTTGTTCACGGATTAGGGTCATTCTCTCAGGAGGCTGATCCAGCATAAGAGCATCTTGAGCAGGGTTTATCACTTCCTCGTTATGCTCTACTCCCATTTGGTTGAAGGCAGCCTCCAAGAAAACTTCACTCAAAAGCGGGATTGCCATCGACACTAGCAAAAGATCAGAAAAAGTCAGAAGAGAACACACAATGTGTCTAAAGGAGAAAACTGCGGCGCATCATCAGGGATTGAACCCATGCGCATGGCCTCGGCGCATCATCAGGGTTTGAACCCATGCGCGTCAGCAGTATAGCCTCGGCGCATCATCAGGATTTGAACCCATGCGCGTCAGCAGTATAGCCTCGGCGCATCACCAGGGTTTAAACCCATGCGCGTCGGCGGGCAAAGACCGCGGCACATCATTAAAGACTCAAGGCCTATGTGCGTTGGCGTACGGACAATGAGACTTACCAACCACCTCCGGCCGAACTTCGACAGGCCGACGGGGAACGACAGCCGCCGCAACTTCCGCGGACTCCTTCGCTTTCTCCTTCCCCTTGCCGGCAGCACCGCGAGGAGTCTTGGGAGCCATTCTCTCGAGGAAGGAGAAGTTAGAGTTTTGAAGAAGAAACTCTAAAGAAGCAGAGGCACAGAGAAGAAGAACCCTTTCTCTCTCCAACTCTTACCTATTTATAGGGCTTGGTCGCACGCGTGAACAGATGACGTGTGATCTCAGCCGTCGCCTCGGGTTCTGTGCAAGGATAGCAGCAAATAAAACCAAAAGATCATCATTAATCTTTTTGGTTACCGAGGCACCATCATCATTAACTGAGAAGAGCATGCGCCCGAACAGGCATGCGCCCGAACAGGCATGCGCCCAGAAATCATGCGCCCTGACCTCCATGCTTCTTATTCAAAGTATTCCAAAACTTATTCAAAAGTTTTGAAAACTTTGAAGGGGGTCTTGTAGAAGCATGGAATTTTACAACCAGAAAGCCCATGCGCCAGACACTACATGCGCTAGAACTCAGACGAAGAACTTCACAGCAAGATCAATAAAGATAGACATTATATACAGAAGTCTATTACATGTCTAAGAAAAGGTTGTACAAAGGAGAATTTCTACAAAGGAAAGATCCTAAGTCTACAGCCAGCGGCTACCACGCGCCTCCAGATAAGCGCAGCAGCCACCATGCGCCATCAGTCAGGCGCAGCAGACATCATGCGCCTCCAACCAGGCGCATCCCACCATATCTTCAGCAACTCAGTCATGTGCGTCCAGCTCAGTTATGTGCATCCAGCTCAGTTATGTGCATCCCTTCAGCAGCTCAGTTATGTGCAACTCTTCCAACCAGGCTCACCTGGCCGAGCAGAGCCCAGTTATGTGCCGCTCTTCCAGCCAGGCTCGCCTGATAAGTGCTTCGCCAAGCAAAGCATTTAACCCTCTGGCTGGAATCAAGGAAGAGAAGAGCACCGCAAATGCTGTGGCCAGGGGAGGCTTCGAAAGAGCCTCCAAAGGCGAAGGAAGACCGTGATCGAAACCACGGCTAAAGGAGCAGCTTTCAACACAACCAAAGTGGGCAAACCCCACTTTGAAGGAAGATAGAGCCTAGCACCGCCATTCCGATCTACGGCTCTTCCGGAATAACGGAGACAAGGCCCGAGCATCCCTATCTTTGGATGCAACAGGCACCTTCCGCCTGCCTCGAAAGCCCTCGACTCCGTCTTTTGGATGTAACAGTCACCTTCAAGTGCATCGAAGACAACACAGCGTCTCATCTTCACCCTCGGGAGCACTTTGTCAATAGAATGCATCCGCATGTTCAAGTTCATGTTGGAAGTACGTGAGGGAATGAGAAGCAAATCTTCCATGCCACTATTTATAGGCCGGGCAGATCAAACCCACGCGCCAAGTGGATGGCCCTCCGAATTCCGTGCAATGAATTTACATTAAATGGATGAACCGGACGCCTCGAATTCAGCCAAACGGCTATTTATAGCACTCGAAGAGCGAGACAGCCGCATCATTAAAAGACATGTCCGATGCGCCAGCCAGACAGCGCATCACACGGACGCGCCCTTCGGCATCAGGCGCATCACACAGACGCGCCCTACTGTACTCGGCGCATTACAGAGGGTGCGCCTCCACACATCTCCATACCGAGGGGAACGTCAACCGACGCGCCCACTCAGCTGCCCATTGAACGTCACCAACATTAAATGCTGAACTGACAGAGTTGGCAGCACGCCTCCCAAAGTCTGAACAGTTGACAGCTTTTTCAGAAAACGAAGCGTCGACAACGTCAGCATCATCATGACTTTATTTCGACGGCTACTGCCACGTGGCCACTCAACCAACCGCATGCGCCTCTACGGCCATGCGTCCAAATCAGCATGCGCCTCAAAAGCCATGCGCCCCAGGCTGCTCTCTGATCCCGAAAGACAGAAGGAAAGTCGCCTGCATACGCCTCAAAATCCATGCGCCCCAAATGGTTTGTAACTCCTAAAGGTTATGAGCCGCAGCCTCCTCCTGCGCCCAATCCAAGGCGCAGCTCACCAGATCACTCCTCTCCACCAAATCCGAGATCTTCGAACCATGAGTCGACGACACGTGTCTTTTGACTCAACTCGTCCAAGATTTCAGCAACGGAAAGATCTTCTCTCTGCTACGTGCCGGCTCACAACAGCAGTATGAAGAGTTCTTCCCCTCGATCAGGGCGCAGCATCCGTGCGCCTCCATCAGCAACCTCCACGTGGCGTCCCCACACCGGCGCATCCTGCATGCGCGCATGAGCAGCCAGCCTGCAAAACTATAAATAGAAGGATCATCTCCTTCACAAAAAAGGGGACTCACAACACAGAGAGAATCCACAACAGAGAATCACCGGAGAGGCAGTTCTAGACACTCAACGTCTTCCTCCTCTCAGCAAGCTCCAGCACCCAGAGCAATCAACACCTTCAGAGAACCGATAACCGTCGTCAGCCGGTCAACGGAGTCAACGCATTACCACTCGCTCCATTGGCACTAAGGACCCAGCTTAAACAAAAGTGTACTCCTAGGACTACATCTAAGTCCTATATTGTATCACTGTTCTGTTTGTATTAAAATTTCAATCAAAACAATTTTAATGGCAAACAGGTGCGTAGCACCAATGACCGCATATAAGATAGTTTCATGCTCATCTATTGTCTTATGCAGGGTAAATATTATCTATGTTTTCATGCAGGGACGAGCACGGCCGTGGTAAGAAATATGAAAACTGCGATGTTATACTGTATGCTTTATTACTCAAGGACGGCTATCGAATATGAACTGAATTCATTTAGTTCTAATAGAAAGACAACTCTAAAGCATGCCTATCCTAACAAATCAGAGTCGGTTTAGACGAGTTGGTTCGTCTCGTCCACTTAGCAAGTGTGCTAATCCCCTCCCCCAATTTTTTCAGGTGCGGCGGGCGCTCCAACCTAAAACGAAGCTGAAGTGCGGAGAGGCGTTTTGAAGCTCTTCCTATGCTGAAGTATTTTGAAGCCAATTCAAATCGACGGCTTATGTATAAAGGGGCGAATGTATGGGACGACAAGCGTAGTTCAGGCAACTTGTCGAATGTATTTTCTTTCTGTTTTCAATCAATGTAGCCGCAACGGCATCCAATGTAAATTACGACTTGCACTTCGTTGCAAGCTATGAATGAAAAGCATTTCTATCTTCCTATACTGCGTCTTATATTCTGATATGATTTGTGAAGTTTCGACTTGGCGTATTATTATCAAAACCAAAAGATAACCGTTTGAGAACTTGTCATCTTGCCTTGCACGAGCGCAACTCCAGGCTCGTGCGGCATCACGCCTTAGCGAGGACGATCGAATCGGCAAAATTAACATCGGGGACGAACGTTGCCGACTCGGGGCGTGACATTGCGCAAGTAGTAATGAGATTGAATACATTGAAGTCTACAGCACAATAGAAAGCATGCTTTGCTTTTTCATCAAGGTTAGCTAACTTCTTCTCTTCCTCTGTGTAACTATAATAAGGCTTGTTAATAATAGAGGATGTGAGAATAGAAGTGATAGTAGGCTTTTGGTAGCCATTGACAATAATTGACCATAAGTCAAAATCTAGAGACTTCAAGTAGAAGCTCATCCGTGTCTTCCAATAGCTATAGTTTGTTCCATCAAATAGTGGGAGTCTATTTGTGGATTGCCCTTCACCGTTGAATATTGAATTCACGGCTGCCATATTTATACTCTCTAGAGTGTTATATATGAAAATAACCTGGCTCTGATACCAATTGTAGGACCGTTGAGCACCTCTAGAGGGGGGGTGAATAGAGTGTGTGCGTGTTCAGCAAAAAATAATCATCAATTAAAAACTTAAGTAATAACTATGGCAGTAAATAGGAGACAGTAAATAAATGCAGTAAAGTAAGAGTCAAGAATTCAAACTCAGTGACACAGCGATGTATACTGGTATCCCTCTGAGAGGACTAATCCAGTCTCGAGTACTCTTGCTCGATGTTAATCCACTATGACACAAGCTTTAACTGAGTGCTTGCAACTCTTACAACACCGTGCTTGGTGACAAGTGCACGACCGACTTCACAACACCGTGCTTGGTGACGAGCGCACGACCGACTCCAGAAGGCAATTGGAAAACTGGAACGTTTTCTGAATACAACCTCCGATACAACTCTTCAACACCAAACTCTAGATTAAACAGAAACTGTACTGGCTTGGCTAAGAGTCGTAAAGGCTTAGATATGAAAGTAAAAGCTCAGAACACTTTTGATAGAGAAGAGAAGAGATGAAATTGGATTGTTGAAATGAATGGTAATCTCAACTCTATTTATAGTGTTTTTGGGGAACCGAACTCGGGCAGAGTTCGGACAGAGTTCGGATGCTAGGATTTCGCATACGAACGTTGGATGCAGATTTGGTGGGAACTGTATTTCAAATAACCCAGACCGAACTCGGGCCGAACTCGAACCGAACTCGGTCAGAGTTCTGTCAGAGTTCTGCTGGTTCAGAACAGCAAGGAATAAACCAAATTTGCATAGGTTTTGGGCTTTTTGGAATTGTGGATTTTTGGGATACGTAGGTAGGCTTTTGTTTGTGGACTGAGAAAAACCTAAGCCAGTACCGATCCGATCAATCTCACATTTTTCCTAGACTCAATAAAAGGAAAAATACAGAATAAATATGAAAACCAATAGCCCTTTTGATAACGTCTTTTTCCTGACATAGAAGACGCATTTTTTCTTGACGGCAATCGTCCAAAGATAAACATATCTGAAAATCTGAATACCTTTCGGGGGCTTCGCCCCCGAACCCCTGACGGGGGGCGCTGCCCCCTCGACCCCTGTCCGCTGACCGGGCAGCGGAACCCCCGATGCGAGGCTCCGGATAGGTCGTTGGGCAGTTCAGAAAAATCTTCTTATATAACGCCGTCTTTGGCCCATCAATAATTCTCTATTGCATATGTCCTGGTTTGATCATGTTTGATCATGCTTACAGCATGTCTACAAATACATGTTAGAAGAACAAAGCAGTATGATGCATTATGATACAAACATAGCAATATGTTATAGAACATTTAGGACAATGCTAATATTAGGACAATGCTAAGTTTAAGTAGCAACATGATAGAGATTACATGAATATTGGTGACGTCATTATGTTAAACTTAATTGATTAGCCATATTCAAAAACATGATATAATCATTGGGCTAACAAGTACGACTTGTTCTCTCTATTGTCATCACTCGTGGTTGGTCATTGCGCCAACTTGATGTCAATAATACATGTCTCCAAAGCTCTCTCAGAGGACGTTTTATGGCACAACCACAAGGAATCATTGACAAAGACCATCCTCCTCATGTCTATAAACTACATAATCCAATATATGGTCTCAAACAAGCCCCTCGTATATGGTACCATGAGATACTTCAGTTCCTCATCAATTTTGGCTTCACTAACTGTCATGCCGATACATCACTATTTATTTGCAATGCTTATGGCGTCATGATATATCTCTTGTCTACGTCGATGACATCATTATCACAGGAAACAATGATACAACAGTACAAAAATTCATTCATCTTCTCTCCAACAGATTCTCTCTCAAGGATTTTGGCCCCCTTTCATATTTTCTTGGAGTTGAAGTTTTTTCACATCCGCATGACATCTTTCTTTCTCAACGATGATATATACATGATCTCCTTACTCGCACTCACATGACCGATGCTAAGCCCGCGTCTACGCCACTTGCCACTACTCCAACACTCACTCTTCATTCTGGATCATCCCTCTCTGATCCAACTAATTGTTGCTAGTCTCCAATGCTTATCACTCACGTGCCCGGACATTGCTTACATTGTCAACAAGTTATCACAATTCATGTACTGTCCCAAGACTAATCCTTGAAATGCAGTAAAGCGTCTACTACGGTATCTTTGTGGTACTATAAAAAGCTCATGGTGTTGTTATCTACGTAACTCACCACTGTCACTATACACATTTTCAGATGCCGATTGGGCTGAGAATAAAGATGATTTCAGCTCAACAAGTGCATATCTCATCTACATTGGTCGCAATCCAATATCATGGAGTTCAAAGAAAGAAAGGACCGTGACTTTGCTCTTCCACCAAGGTCGAATATCGAGCTATGGCCACCACATCTACAAAATTTTGTTGGATTTGTTCTCTACTCACCAAGTTTCACATTTTTCTACTTCAACAATCGGTTATCTACTGTGACAACATTGGTGCAACAAATTTGTGCTCAAATCCGGTATTCCATTCTCACATGAATCATGTTGCTATTGACTATCACTAAAAACGGGAACAAGTTCGAGGTTCTCTTCGAGTTGCTCATGTTTCCTATGCTGACCAGCTAGCTGATGCACTTACCAAACCTCTTTTCCGCTCTCGCTTCCAAACAATTGGAGAACAAGATTGGAATCACCTCACGGTGCTCCATCTTGCGGGGTCATGATAAAGATATTTGACCATAAATATCAACATCTAGAAATTTATTACATTATAATCAATACGGTCATGATTTGGAATAGTCTAGATTTGTAGAAAATTAATTAACTAATATATATTAGTAGTTACCTATTATAGAGGCATTAGTGTAGGAGATTAATCATCTACTAAAGATTGGTAGTTATCTATTTTAGATTGATTGTATTGTTTATATTCAAGTTGATTCAACATAATGAATATGCAATAATTCTCCATTATTACTCTCTCATACATTCATTAGAATGTAGTATATATCGTACATTTTTCATATCAATGGTTAGATTACATGAAAATGTGCGCATATATACGAAGGGATGATGTGTGCACGGTACATCCGACACATTAGATTAATTTCTTCAGTCCGACGGTTACTAGTTACGGATGATTGATATGTAACTTCGTTATTGTTGTAAATACACTTTTAACATAGAAGAAAAAGAGCGATATATACTATGCTCACTCTTCCATCGATCCGTCTCTAGTCAATATGGCAGGTGAGTCAAGTCCAGTGCAGTGCAGGTGGACCGAGGGTTTGTCACCAGTGGCGGATCCACATGGGAGGCACTGGGGGGCAGGGCTCCCAGTGAACTTTTAAAAAATATATTATTATACTCAAATTTTTGAAGGCGGTGTATCCCAACACTTATAATTGTGCCCCCCACTGAATTATAATCTGGATCCGCTAGTGTTTGTCACGCCCTGTAGGTTAGTCATTGAGCTATCGATTAAATGGTCAGCATTTGCCGCGAGATTGCAAAATATTCTGGGAGAGAATAATTTGACATCAATTACCTAGCTGCACTGAAATAGGAACTGTCGCTATCATTTAAACCTGAACTTTTGAATGAAACAAGCCTATTTCCTATAGCTTTTGAATGGATGACTGGTGCATATATTTGTGTAGATTTTCTTTGTCAACCTAAAGATTTCATGGAGACTTTGCTTACTCTCCATCTGGAACAGAGTTTTGAGAATGTTAAGTGTGGTGTTGTTAAAGTTTAGGTGGAGTTAATTAGCGGATGCATGTGCTTCTTCTTCATTGCTCGTGGGGAGGAAGACATCATTGAGGGGCCACAGTAAATACTCAGTAACGTGGACCACCATGTGTGAATTAACAAACCAATCCTGAGAAAGTGGTGTCCGTGATCATATATATATACAGATTCGTATTCATGCAAAATAATAGTATATTGTGTACCTATCTATATCTCGTGCAACAAAAACTAGTACAAGTTTAGAGAGGATGTACATGTTTCTTAGGCATTACAAGTGAGAGAAGGTCGCAATGATACTCAGATTTGGTTTGGTTGAAAAAGACTCGCACAATGAAGGGAGCAAATGTTCCAATAATACCCCCTCTTCTATACATACACTTTTTGATATCCATAATTATTTAATACTTAAAATAAAAAATAATATGGATTGCATGCATAGGAGAGTAAATGAATGAAGATGGACTTGATTTTCCTTTCCTTGAAATTAAGGTGTGGGGTTTCGACGACGGAGACAGACTGACGCTTAAAGACCACGCCTGTAGTCAGTCATTGAGGTGCCACAAGAATTCCACGCCTGTAGTGGGAAGGGGTCTAAAAAGTAAACCCCATGTGCACCGTTTAGAATGGAGAAAGGAACGACTACTTAGAAAAAGCTAAAGTCTGGTCAGAATTCTTCGAGAAGCATACCTGGAACTCAAATGCATTCTCGTCAGTCAAGTCACCATTCTTTATCCTGGACTAAATTATGATGAAAATTAATACAAGTCAGGAAAAAAAAAAAAAAAAATATATCAGCCTTCAAATCGGTCCTTATGACCATATATGGCCTGTTACAGCCGTGGGGCGACTGGTGAGTGAAGAACCATTTTCCTAAGAATAACTTTTCTTTCCCCAAGGTTCTCATTAAGCGAGCCTGTCGCAGCCACAAGCAAAGAATCCCATGTGCACTGTTTAAAATGGAGGAAGAGTTTTTCCAGAAGAATACTCGTAACAAAATAAACCATAATTTCTGGTGCTAAACTAAATGATGATGAAAATTTGACAAGCGAAGAAATACTCAGGGTAAGAGAAATTAATATACAGAACCTGTATCCTGGATTGTTAGCATAATAGCGGTTCATATTATTGTGTCGTTGTGTTGTAGCCAATCATTGGAGTCCACTTTGTGCCTGTAGATCTAGTAGAACGAAGCAGATAAGGTGGAAGAGTTATTACAGGAATTCTCAAATTCATAACATAACTTCCTACTACCAATTTCAACACGTTTCTAGCATAAATTCATAGCAGCATTCCATTCAAAATTTTGCAGATTTCCATCTACTGATGCAAGGAGTGAGAAATAATATATATACAAAAAAATCATCTTCACATTTAACGAACGTAGCAGATGGTCAGTGAGAATAAAATTACGTCCAAGTGACAGGATAAGCCAAGCAACTTCAGTGCCCCCAAGTAACCAGAGCAGTCGGAAGAAAAAGCATTACTACTGACAATAAATATAAGAGATGTAAGAAGAGATGAGTATCCACTCACAAATTATTTAGAAAAAGTACAGGCAAGCAAAAGTAGGAGTCAAGAAACATTCACTCCATTATCTGAAGGAGAAAATATAGCCACATTTGTCCACAAAAAAGAGAGTATCCACTCATAATTATTTAACTGGAGAAAAACAGCAAATGTCCCTGATGCCCAATCTGGCTTACAACTGGACATTTCGCAAAATGAAACAACTGGAAAATGATCACATGCATGACAACTTCAGTACCTATGAGCCAGCTTCTCCTTCTCCTGGTAATGTTGAACATACCTGAAGCAAAAAACAAGGCAAGAACTTTTTTATTGTTCATGGTGTTGCCGGGTAAACAAATCATTTGTTTGGAATAATGTAATTGCATGTACAGTTAAAACTTCTGTTGTGGTAAATGGAAAATAATCAATTTGGTTGCGATTATCAAGGAAAGGATGTAAATGGTGTTGCAAATGTGATCACAAGTGGTTTCATGGGTACTTTGGCTACATTTGTTGTGGTGGTTGGGAGGAAATGATGCAACATTTGTTACACCAATTCCACCATTTACATCAAACCAAACATTGAAATGATGCAAACAAGTGTTGCAGTGTAAATACTCGCTAAATTAAATCGGACTAGAAGGGGAGAACATTTTTGGTGTCGTACTCTCCTCATCATACAATTCAAGCAACTTGCATTCCTACTTAAGAAATAACCCTTCAACCTATACATCAAGGACAATGGCACAAATAGATGATTATTCCCATAATCATTCCCTTACTTTCTAACTGCTAGTCATTTTCTTGATAGTACCTTAGCAAGGTAATCTCTTCCACCTGACAGGTACTTCATTTTTAGATACTTGCATTTATCCAGTTTTTTTCCCACATATATCACTCTCAACTACATCCATGCAGGTGTTAATTCGGTTTAAACTTGAACTTAGTGGTCCTCTTCTGAGAGTTTCTAAACCATATTCTAGTCACCATTTGTGTCCACACCAAATCCCATCACTTACCACATGCAAACTTCAAAACAGGTGGCTTGTATTCCAGATTGTAGCCTTTCTCATAGGAGACCTTCAGTTTCTCCATAAACCAAAAAATCAACACACACAAAACCACAATCTACATTTCAATGAACTTCAGCAAATTTATATTATATTGAAATAAAGGAAAGCCACACATAACTACCAAATGATATTGTACAAATCCTTGGAGAATAAAAAACATAATACAACAAAAGCAACAGAACATCAAAAATTTTGGGGTCACCTGGACAAGTCCTTGTGGCATGCTCACACTACTACTACAACACCACCAAGAAAGCATTTATCCTAGTTCTTTTGTCTCGTCATTTTCTCTCTAAGTAGCAAATCTCATATCCTTCTTTCCGCTCAAACCAAGTTCTATTAGACTTGTACCTGATTATAACAATTATGCAAACTATATGTCCAACTCCTAATTGGTTCTCACTGCACATGTGCAAAGTGGCCTAGATGATTCTGTCATCTTATGCTCAACTGGCACCACCAACTACCTACGAAAACACACTCCTTATCTTCATCTTAAAATGCATTGTTTCTCATTTCAAGCATGTTTTCTGGACATGTTTCTTAAGCTTGTGATCCATAAAGCATGGTTCGTCTTATAGCAGTCTTGTAGGAAATTTTCTATTATCTTCAAGGTAACATTCAATCACACAAAACTTCAGAAGCACTACACTGCAATTAACCTCAATTCTACGCACACGTACTTCTCAACCCAACATAACAAAAGCTTTCACTCCTAGGATGTTGACATGTTCTTGTTCTTAGCTCCATCTTAGGTATCTGCTGGTATCGGTAAGGACTACTCTCATTTCTTCTCGAGTAATCACTAACTACATTTAATATATTTTAGTTTTTCTCCCACAAACTTCAAAAATTGTAGAACCTCTATAGTGACAAGGGCATAATATCGGGCATAAACAAAGTTGTTATAAACCCTCGAATAGCCTGTATTTTGTACAGTCCTTCAAACCTAAAAACAAAACAAACAATACAATAAAAGACCTTAACTAGAATACGAAAACTATCTTAATAAACAACAAAACTTCTCCGCATCGGTTGACAACTAGACCAGTTTGCTGGGGAAAATCACAACAGCCAGAAGATAGGGCAATCCCAAAACTGCATCAGAATATCCCAGGCTGGAAGACTTTGTCCTTATATTTTGATCTTACAGATTGTCATGGAGATCGGAAGATCTCTTGATCAGGTACACTCTGCATCATCGTTCTTCACCACAGTACTTGGCATCAAAAAACAAGTTGAACCAAACAAAGAAAATCATCTTCATAAGCCTAGCACCATCAAGACCAAAGTATTTTGCTAACATGGCTCATACCCCGTCCTGTCTAATTACAAAAAGTGTTCTTTTTTAATACTACCATTGCAAAGTAATCTCCCCCCTTCCTCTAATGCTATGTTGTACTGGGCGCTAGGCGAGACGATGCAACAGGCCACCCGCCTCGACTAGGCGCCGCGTAGGCGCCCGCCCAGGATCCGCTGTTTTGAATCAATAAATTCTGCAATTATGCATACAACAAATATATAGTATAACTAATAAGCAATAAACATAAAAGTAATATAAGAAACAACAAATACAAAATAACAAATATTCCACATAAAGGATAGTAAGCATAATTTGGCGACCCTATGCGGACCATTTTTTTCTGGTGGGTGACCCTAGGCGGGCACCTAGAAGCGCCTAGGCGAGCAAAATGTCACCCATGGAAACTTTTTCCGGATCGAGGCGAGACCTCTCCAACTTGCACGCCTAGGCGGCGCCTGTGACAACATTGACTTAAATGTGCTTCATTTTGTGATATTTACATTTATCTATTTTATTTCCTACAAATAGACTTTCAACTGCACTTTTTAAAGCCCAGCTGCAACAAAAATAAAATTGAAATTATACGAAATGGTTGGCGTCATTTGGACAAATCCTTGAAGCATGCTGACAAAACACAACGACAACAACAATAAAGCATTTATCCAAGAATTTTGCTATCACGTTTCTATCCATCATTAGCAAATCATGTCCTTTTTGTGGTCGCAATCTAATTTGTTCTACGCACATCCCTAAATTTAGCAACTCCTACAACTCCAACTATATATATCATTCATAATTGGTGCATCTATGCGGCTTCGTCGCACAAGGCGCGCCCTGCTGAAAGGAACACCTTTGGTGCGCTCGGAAAAAGTATCTCGCCTAATGAGGTGTGAGACGTAACTGTAACGCCTTTCTGCGAGGCACGCATTTGTCTACCACTCTCTCCCTATCTTTATCTTCAACATTTTGTCCCTCATCCATCTTAGCATTCTTGTTTCAGCATCCACACATTTTCTAGACATGTTTCTTAGCTTCCCAAAAGTTCCTTCATAAATCACAATTCCTCTTATATTATTAGTCATGTAAAACTTGGGTGTGTGATTGCCATTATTTTCCAATGAAAGTAGTTATTTTCATGGAAAATTATATTTTCCTATGGGTTGGCCCAGTTTCATTTTCCACCATTTTCAAAAAAATATATAGAAAATGATAATTTCCTGGAAAATAATTCCAAGGACAATATAAGCTATCAAACACTACAATTGGTGGAAAATTTGTGATGAAATATTTTTCATGGAAAAAAATCCAATCAAACACAGCCTTAGGTATCTTCCGAAACCATTAATAATTAGGCCTAGTCCTTCATCTCTTCATGAATTTTCGCTAAAATTGAATTTCATATACTTTATTTTTTGTCCCACCTCTCTTCAAGATGATGTTGCTCAAAACTACATGCTCCCGAAAATAGCATTAACCACACAAAGACCATAGCAAACCTGTTTGGCAAGCTGCTATCATATACAATATAACTGACATGTTATCTAAGCTGACTGGTAGCCTCCCCCCAACAACTCACCCCACATTGCCAAGATTTTCTCCCTGCAAAATCTTCGTTTGAAAACATATTCTTCTTCCCAAACATCCAACACCAACCAAAATATAATTTTACCCTTAATCAAGACAGTTTTGCAGTGTTCATATGGTGTCGGGTCACATTTTGTGCCTTCGCAACATAGGGAATAAGGGGAAAAAACTTGCTTGGAAAAACCTTCATGATAATAGTTCTCTAAATAAGATCACATGATTAACCACACCGTAAAACTCAATACAAAAACAAGAACAACAAATCCTTCACATATCTCTATCTTTTCGCCCATGACTAAAAGCTTGATCCTGGTTCAGTGGCATCAATGCATCTTCTTCCCTCTCCCCACAATTGTAAAAGGAAAAAGAGTTAAAATTTATGCACCTTCATCAAAAGAATCGATCCCCCACAAATCCAATCTAGTAGTTCTCAAAGACGAACCAAATAAATTCCATTTCCACCAAAAAAGCATAAATTAGTCTAAATGAGCCAACCCTAAGGGTCTGCTTGGTAATAGTGTTTTCACCGGCTTTTGTGTGTTTTTAAACCGATCGTTTAGAAAACTCATGCTTGTTATTTTTTTCGAGCCACTGGATTTGGTCGGGTCAAAAACCACCCAAAACCGGTGTAATGTATTTTTGGATGGCTTTATAAGCACCCCAAATCGGTGGATTTTGGGTGGCTTTATTATTTTATTCCATTTATATCCACGCCAAAAAATATATAAATATAAGGAAAATGATATCTGGCCCGCTTGTGGGCCAGACTGTACGCCAGCTGGCATGGTCCCATTGCCCCCCCCCCCCCCCCCCCCCCCCCCCGCGTAGGCATAGGGCCTAGGCCGGTTGACCTGCCACGGGGGGGGGGGGGGGGGGGAGGGGGGGCTAGCTGGCTGCGGGCCATGCAGCAACGCCGTAAATATAACAACTAATAACTAAACCCTATTTTTCTGTGTTTCTCTCTCTTTCCCGCCGCTCTTTTCTTCCCGATTGAAGGAAAATCCATGAACTTGTCTTGTACTTGTCCTTAGAGTTCCATTGGGTACAGAGTTGTTTTCTGAGACAAGAATGCAGGAAAGGCTTTTTGTTGCAGGGTTACCTTCACGTCCATAAACCCATATTTTATCGAAAATAATTTTTATTTATATATGAACATAAAGATAATTTTATTATTATAGAAAACTTTCAGGACCGACGGTTAGTGAATTACCAAGCATGGATTGGACTGGTTTAAAAGCTGCTACTTAAAACCACAAAAAAACCGGACCCCTCATAACCGTTCATTTCCGCTACTTTCCGCTACTCTAAAAACACCTCGTAACCGCTACCCCCATAATTGCCAAGCAAACCCTAAAAAAATCTAACAATAACTCCATTGGTCATTCCATACCAACATTAAACATTAAAACTGAACCGAACTGATCCTTATCCACCAAAATTTAGGAAGCATGAACAATCCAAAGAACCAGTGTTGTAACTGTGTCCATCATGTCGGACACATATTGGACAGATCATGGGCTCCAAAATACACAAGCACATGCCAGAATAGGTACTGTGTCCATGCAACATAGGCCAATACGCAATCTTTAAAATCTAAACCACATATCCAAACACAAGTATATCTATCAGAACTGAAAATCTATAGCTTATATACCATCTTTGATCTTTTCTAGAAAAAGAAAAAAATTAACACTTGACCGCCACAAAATCCAAGTCCTTTCCACGTATTCCCCCCTAGCAATCAGTAAGAAACCCTAATTAACTCGCCAAACGAACAAATGATACTAAAAAAAGATATTAATACAACATATACTACACATTTGCAAGTTTGCCCCGAACTATCAATCGGAAACCCTAAATTACTCGACAAATAGAACAGATGGAAGAAGAGAAACACTAACTTCACAAAATTTCTTTACAACAATAACATAAATAAAGCTACGTAATAAACTACAGATCCCAATCTTTTCCACGTTTACGTACTCGATCTAAATCCCAGTTCTCCCCGGAAAAAAAAAACACGTAAATCAACCTGCATATTCTAATCATCTCCGCCGTTTCCCAAGACAACCGATCCGGAAACCCTAATTCTAAGGTCGATACAAGTAATCGGAACAGATCTAAGAAAATGAAACCCTAATTTTTCTAATTTTCTCCGCCGTTTCCCAAAACAACCGATCAGGAAACCCTAATTCTAAGGTCGGTACAAGTAATCAGAACAGATCTAGGAAATCAAAACCCTAATTTGATGGAAAAAGAGTAGTGGTTATTGTAGTTACGAGTAGGTTCCGACGAGGGGGCCGAGGAGGAGGATGGTGGAGATCCAGTTGTCGGCGACCTTGTGGTGGATCTTCCCCGGGAGGTCCTTCCAAAGACCAGGCATGATCTTCTGCTGGAACGGAGAGAGTCCGTACACAACAGCCCTCATCTTCACCGGAATCTTCCCCATTGATTCTCTTCTTCTTCTTCTTCTTCTTCGATCGAACGAAAAAATAAACGCTGTTCGTCTCTCTTTTTCCATGTATATACACCAGCCGCCTCTGCTTTGTGATGGGTACAGTTGGATGGACGCCACGTGTCCAATAGAACCCTCTGGAGGACTGACGCTCCCTTACTGATCGCATCCGTTGGATGGGCCAGGCTTGAGTTGTTAAAACTTCACAGCTAACAGCTTCCAAACGCTTGGCCCATCTTACTGGTAAAAGCCCAAGATCTCTTCCCAATTTCTGACAAAATTAGAGCAGTATGGATTACAGTTGCATTTCATTTCCATTTTATGCTCGATGGGCTGGTTCTTCGGAAACCGCTCATTTGAGTTCATCAACACATGACACGCTTACCAAAAACACAAATTGGGCTGGCTTCTTGGAGAGAACTCCATTAGCATAAATTGTGTAGGCTTCCATCTTATATTTGGCATCAGTCGAGTCCAAAACAAAACATCTATTCTACTATATAATAGGAAAACTTAGATGGTAAAACTTTTAAATTTCGAAAATACCCTTACATACTTATACTAATTAAAAATTGTTCATTAATTTTAATAAGGACAACTTAGTAATTAGGAAGACTACCCTTTGGTCTTCCTAAACTAATTAAGAAATGTTAAAATACGTGCAAGACAAGTACACATATGCTAGTAATTATAATCCAAACTAGTATATATACAAGTGCTTTGTACTTTATTTCGTAGATTATTATTATGAAGACTAAAAGATTATTATAATTATTCTAATCATATTCTAAACTTAGTACTACTTTATTATTTTTATTTTTTTAATTACTATTTTTATTATTATTATTATTATTAAGGGGGAGTAATCAGCCATGTCATCTTCTTGATGGCATTCATCAACTGCATCGCCATCCCTTCTACATCAAGTAAATGAATCATCTTCTCCATCACTGTGGATTCTTTCTTCTGAGATCACACTCCTCTCCTCTTCACCTTCTCTGCAGAAACCACCATCCCTACCCACCACGCATTCTTCTTTTTTGCCTGTAATCTCTGCTTTATTCGCTAGTACCCTCTGTTTTACTCTGCCATGGATAAACATTCAACATCTACTTATGATGATGTTATTGCTAAATTTGCCACTTTATTCTCTAACACGATGTTGATGATAATAAATTTTCATCCCCCTGTAATCCTCAAGCCGACTGGCACCTCTATCTTTTCTTCAAACCACTAACCCATAAAATCTATCCATCCCACATCATCAACTCTACAGTTCAAAAAATTTGGAGAGTTAAGGATGCTATCAAAATCTCAGAATATTATGAAAGCTCTTACTCTGCAAAATTTCAATCGGTGGAGGATCTGGAGTTTGTCTTCAACAATGGTCATTGGAAGATTAATCACCACATGCTGGTAATGGAAAGGTGTTTGCCAAATAAGCTTCCTGCAGATTATAAGTTCACAGAGAGTGAATTCTGGATTCAACTTCATGGCTTGCCGGTTAATCTCCTGACCAAAGAGTTCGTGTCTACTGTCGCATCAAGAATAGGTATTATTACTCCACCAACAACTGAAGATGCCTGCAAATGGGTTCTATTCGCTCGTATCAGAGTTAAGATTGATATCTCCAAACCTCTTCCACGCAGTCTCAAAGTGGCAATGAACAAGGATTCAGATTGTATTGTTCAAATTAAATTTGAACGTCTCCCAAAATTTTGCCAATTTTGTGGGTGTTTGGGCCAAAGTATTAAGAAATGCAGTACTCACAAGGATTATACTGATATGATCAATGACAATTGGTCGGAGGAACAAAAGAGTCATGTTCAATCCCTTCTAGACAAACGTCTTGATCTCTCCATCTGTGTTACTCATGATGACAGATTCAAATCCATGAATAAAAATAGGAATACCCCTATTCGAACTCCCTCATCACAAAAAGCCAATCTTTCACCAATGCAAATTCCTCCTCATTCTCCTATAATTTTCCCTATGGCTATTGATCCTGCACCCTCTGCTTCTACACCAGTTTCCTCCTCATTAATTATTGATCCACCCCTTCTCACATCCACAACCGAACATACTCCTACAATCAATCTTCCTATTTTTCATCCTAATCAGCAGATGACTTCTACCTACTCATCTACATCCAGACTACCAATTAATGTCTCCATCTCCAAAACTCCGGTGACGGTTACAGATAGTTCATTGGAGATTACAGGGACGAAGATAAAGCGGTTATTTCCCACTATCCCTGACAATCCGGATCTGAAGCAACCACCCCTAACTTCCACTACAACGGTTACTTTACCAAAAGTCATCAACAACTCTACAGATGAGCTTATTTTTGCATCTAACTACTCTTATGAGTCATGTTCAGATCACACTATAAGTGCTATTCAATCTTCATCAAATCTTGACTCAACAAACCCAAAAGATGTTAATATCCTTCCTATTTTGATAGATTCTCTTCATAATCAACATACCTCTTCTCCTCTCTCTAGACATACTGCCATCAGCTCTGAGTCCACCACACATATTACAACTGTCTCCAACACATGTGAACCAATAACCTCAAATGTCATCAGTGTCTCTCCACCACCAACAACCACCTTCACTGCCCTCATTAATACCTTCACCCCCATATGCTCTACCTCGACAAATATCACCACTACTGAGAACCTATCTCCCAATATTATTTCATTGTCTGCAAAGAAATCCAAGCGACCAAGGCTTGATACTGTCTCAGAGCCTATTTCTGATACTGAAATTGAGAGACCAAGTAAAAGACTCATATTATCTTCCAACTATGAAAAAGGCGCGGCTGGCCTTGAACAGCCTCTACCAAAATGATTTTCTCATGGAATTGTCGTGGGTTGAGGAATGACCCGACAATTCGAACTTTGCAATCATTTCTCCGTGCATCTAAACCAAAAATTATGTTCCTATCTGAGACTAGATGCTCGTCAACAGCAGCTACTGCAATTGCTCAAAACCTTGGTTTTATTCATTTCAGTGCTATTTCCTCTAATGGCCTTTCAGGTGGTCTCCTACATTGCTGGGATTCAGACATTAATCTGAATGCAGTATCGGCCACTGCAAATTGTATTCATTCTACTATACATCAGGTGGGACATCCACATCTTTGGCATTTGTTCTGCATATATGGTCCTCCCCTGGTTACTGATAGACATTCTTATTGGATGAAAATGGAAAACGTTATTGGTTCTATCTCACATCCTTGGTTATGTATTGGAGACTGCAACAGTATACTATCAGCTGAAGAGAAGCGTGGTGGGAATAACTTCAACTTTAACAATCATAAATCCTTCATCAACTGGTTCAATCAAGTGGCAGCTATGGATATTGGCTATAGAGGACCTGCTTACACATGGAATAATAGAAGAAGTCCTATGTACTGTCACGTCCCGCTCCCGTAGGAGCGATCGTCCTCGCTAAGGCGTGATGCCGCACGAGCCTAGATTGCGCTCGTGCAAGGCGGGTTCCATAACGGCCGATTCCAGCGGCTGCGACAGGGTCGTCGCACAGAAGTCCCAAGCAGAGACATTGAATAATAGCAGCAGAATTTAGAACAAAATACAAGTCATTGAAAAACACTCTTTTATTGATATTGAAACAAGGTTACAATAGGGCGCAAGACCAAGATTACAAGTCTCTCATGCTCACTCAAGCTCACATTACAAGTCACTCAGCTCTCTCTCTCATCTCTCAATACAATTATCGATCCAGCGGAAGCTTCGGAAGGCGATGTCCATACATTATGTCCTGTATAAGTCTTTACTCCATGCGGCCGCGTGCTTCGAATCGCCAAGGAACTCCGTGCCTCGACGTATCCAAGCGAGCTCCGCGCCACGAGCTTCTACCTGTGCCTGCACATGGAACACTGTATGGGTGTCAGTACCCAACTGTACTGGTGGAATGAGCTCCTTGCCCACCCATACAAAACCAACACGTTTGATTTACTTTGTACAACATAGTCCCTTCTTATCAATTTGTCTTTCTAGTCTTGCCTTAGGATCAGTTTTAGGACCGACGCCTTGGCCTATTCTGTCTCTCTAGACCATCTCGTGCTTGCAACGATAACGTTAACTCATACCTTGCCTCAAGACCCTTCTCGTGCCAACAACGTTAACTTATCGAGTCGAGTTTGCCTTACGGCTTAAAATCAAAGACGTAACTACGCGATGAAGCTCCATTTTCCGTGTGACCGTGCTACAAACCCTTGCTGAGGCCGTGCCTCGCAATTCAGTGAGACTTAACCATATCGCCGCCTCGCAGCCCTTGTCGCCTAGCGGCCCTTGCTACTTTGACCACCAACTGACCAAATCGAGACTTGTGAACTTAGAGTCACTTGACCAACTTGCCTTGCGGCGATTCCTGACTTAAACTTGAACAAATCAAACCCAACTTTTGTAACTCACATGTCAACACTTGAGACTCGACGCCACATCTCGTGCTGAAGCACGACACCTATATTGAAACCCAATCTTAGGCCCAAACTTTGTGTTCTAACTGTACACACCTTCAACTCAACTCAATCCAAAGGCATACACGCGGATAGCCGCAATTTGCCGACATCTATATGAACTTGGCCACTAGCATCACAAGCTATACCTTGACGTATAGTTTTGTTAATCGGGGTCCTTTCGACGCAAGTAGCTAGCTCCGTCGCAAGTCTCCGCTTAACCGGTGCTGAAACCTTATGCACGACTATACCATGTTTCCTCCTAGGTCGAGTCGGTCCCATGGCCAAGGGTTGCCGCTCGAGGATTCATCGTCCTTGTCGACAAGTTGTCAAATGACCATGCAAGACTCGACACAAACTGACGTCTCACACAGTCATTCCTCTACCAATGTTACCATCTCTTTCAAAACCAAGGTCAAGACTTCTATCCTTGAGACCCCTCGACGACCCACGGTCGCGAGCATTCCTTCCTTGTTACCTTATCCTTTCGTTCAACTCATGAACGCCTATTTAATAGTCCTTTCTCAAAACTCACTTCGAATCAATTGTGGTCCTTGCCTTAAACACTGGGTCCGTGCATCGTGCCTTAAGCCAATTTGAACTCTATGCGACGTTGTCGCCCAAGCCCTACCTCCTATGACGGGCCTTGGGATCGTGGGACTATTTAACTTGACAACCGCAGAATGCGCGGGACAGTACTTGGAATGACTTAGGTCGACCGGCATAACTTTGTCTAACTTACTCAAGCCTACAACTTAACCCAAGGGACGAGCAAAGGCTATACAAAGCCTTGCATTACGGAAGCGTGCATGCTTTGTCGAGCATTTATGCGGGCGACGCCTATGACTTAGGCAAGTTCATAGTTTTGTGTCGAAGACCAACTTTCCTTCTCCCAAGCCACGGAACGAAGGACCGAGTGTCATTTTCAAAGCACGCCGTGCACCAACTCTAAGCCGACCGTTGGACCTTTTCATATTCTAACTCAATTCGACCCGTCGGGATTATTCCCTTTAGCTATGTGGATTCGTCTCTTTTATTATCAAGCCTACTTGTGTAAGTTGAAAACATGCAATTTATTATGTGAAGGCTAAGATGAGGCAAGTTCACCGAAACTACCCCACCTGAGCGATACCTTCGAGTAGCCGTTGCAAGGCTAAGTCCGAACGCCGTCGGCGTTTCGATTCCTCCGATTGACTGAGCGGGACGGGGCACTACATCATACACCACTCAGAAAAAGTTTCGTCCTCGAGACTTTCCTGAAGGCAAGCCATCCTACCATTTCTATGGCCAAGACTTAATCGTGCACACTCCGCCTATGCGTTTCCTCAATCCCGAGCCACGCTCTCATGACTATCATTCCTTCCGTTAACATGATTTCAAGATCTCGACAGACTCCCATTTTTTAAGTCTCGCTTGAACTCATCGTATCACTTAGCTGGATCGTGCACGCATTCCAGGCGTCCCCAAAATACATGTATTCAGCCAAGCCGTATGATAGAAAATTTGTCATTCTTACTCGAGTCGCATCGTGCACATACTCAGGCGTTCCTAAAATATATGCATGTCAGCCAAATCTCGTGAGCAGGGTTTCCTATTCTTGTATCATTCAATCAATCTATGTCAATCCTCAAGATCAATCTTTTGATTGCTAACACTTGAAACAGGGCGTCTCGCCTAACCGCTAGGCCAATTTTCAAGGCTAAGTCAATGTCAGGATTGGAATCATAGTTCCCCAACAATAATGCCAACACTGACCCCAATCCTAGGGTCAAACCAAGTCGATAGTACGAGGTTTTGTACCCGAGCTCGCATCACTCAGATTTCTAAACATCGAGCACGATCACCTATTCGCATCAATGCATTCGTTGCGCGTATTCGAATCCATTCAAGTTTTTAATTGTAACCAATTCATGTATTCGATCACGAGGTCGTCTAGCTTTGACAATATGTTGCGTCCCAATCTTACGCAAGTCCGATTATCCATGGTGGTTTATGAATCACCATGCGACGCACCCGTAGAATAATCATTCTCATCGGGGCAATCCTTGTTTGAGTCCAGACTAAATCATTCTCGATACGTGGATTGGACCTACTCAATCCTCAAGTTCAATCATCAAGCACACCGAGTCATTCTCAAGTCTACCTTCGCGTCAAACCACAAGTCGAAGCAATCAGATTGCCACGCCGTACAAGTTCAATCACTCCCGTTGTATGAATCACCATACCAGCGCTCACGCGAAGTAATTGTCCTAATTGGCGTGATGCATGTACGAGGCTGGAGTTGCGCTCGCATAAGACAAGATTGTCGACGTTGGGGTTATCGTCGAAGCAAATCCAAACACATCTTATTTTCGTCCAAGCCAAGATCTCAATTCGATAGTCCGTTTGTCCAAAACTCAAGTCATATTTTGTTTGACTCAATCCGAAATTACAAGGGCGATCCTCTAGCTTTTTCGATCAAGACATACATCTTTATTCATCGTTCCGAGTCATTTTCTAACTTGTGTTGCTCATTCACAGTTGTCCGAACAACATCTCGTTCGGGACATCGAAGTCACGACCAACTAAGCATGACGCGTTCTAAGGCTATACGCGATTGCATCGCCTGGACGACATACTCGCCGTTACTCATAATCCTCAATTTTGCTCGAATGATTTCTAAGAAAATCCATACACCACTCAGGATTCGAGCCATCCGATCTAGTCCTCAATCACATTCGCGTCATTCGCTAAGACATCTTTCAGATTCGTTCGACAAATCACTAGCGTAATCGCTCACGTCGTCTCGACGTACTAAGTCGTCCGCACTATTCCTCAAAATCCACATCAATCTTTCGTGTACGCCTAAGCGTTAACTCGATAGCATTCTTATCGATGGACGCTCTAAGTGTAGCTTCGTTTCCGACCGAGCGGTACTTGATATCGCTCGCAACTCGTTCGTACCAAAAGGTCAGGGTGCGCGACACGCGGCCCAACTTAGCCAAAAGGTCGTATGCATAGCCATCCCGTGCGGACTTTTACTCTGAGTTTGCACGCTCAATTGCTAGGGTCAACGCAGGAGTAGCTAGGCACGCACGCGACATGTTAACTTAGCACATGTTTTCTATCGAGTCAAGTTTAACATCGTTCGATACAAAGGCTTACCAATGTGTCCGGCGATGGCCTACCGATGCGTTCGATTGAACGCTTGTACGAGCTTTTGAAAATATTTAGACTTATTGTATAGACATGACGGGGGACAATTGAGAGAGTGCGCACACTTATTTTCCAACGACGAGCTTTCAAAACTGAAAAATTTGACGTGAAGTCCAAGGACGTAAAGCCGTGCTCTGATACAATTATGTCACGCCCCGCTCCCGTAGGAGCGATCGTCTTCGCTAAGGCGTGATGCCGTACGAGCCTAGATTGTGCTCGTGCAAGGCGGGTTCCATAACGGCCGATTCCAGCGGCTGCGACGGGGTCGTCGCACAGAAGTCCCAAGCAGAGACATTGAATAATAGCAGCAAAATTTAGAACAAAACACAAGTCTGTTTGCCATTAAAATTGTTTTGATTGAAATTTTAATACAAACAGAACAGTGATACAATATAGGACTTAGATGTAGTCCTAGGAGTACACTTTTGTTTAAGCTGGGTCCTTAGTGCCAATGGAGCGAGTGGTAATGCGTTGACTCCGTTGACCGGCTGACGACGGTTATCGGTTCTCTGAAGGTGTTGATTGCTCTGGGTGCTGGAGCTTGCTGAGAGGAGGAAGACGTTGAGTGTCTAGAACTGCCTCTCCGGTGATTCTCTGTTGTGGATTCTCTCTGTGTTGTGTGTCCTGTGTGTGTGTGAAGGAGATGATCCTTCTATTTATAGTTTTGCAGGCTGGCTGCTCATGTGCGCATGCAGGATGCGCCGGTGTGGGGACGCCACGTGGAGGTTGCTGATGGAGGCGCACGGATGCTGCGCCCTGATCGAGGGGGAGAACTCTTTATACTGCTATTGTGAGCCGGCACGTAGCAGAGAGAAGATCTTTTCGTTGCTGAAATCTTGGACGAGTTGAGTCAAAAGACACGTGTCGTCGACTCGTGGTTCGAAGATCTCGGATTTGGTGGAGAGGAGTGATCTGGTGGGCTGCGCCTTGGATTGGGCGCAGGAGGAGGCTGCGGCTGATAACCTTTAGGAGTTACAAACCATTTGGGGCGCATGGCTTTTGAGGCGCATGTAGGCGACTTTCCTTCTGTCTTTCGGGATCAGAGAGCAGTCTGAGGTGCATGGCTTTTGAGGCGCATACTGATTTGGACGCATGGCCGTAGAGGCGCATGCGGTTGATCGAGTGGCCACGTGGCAGTAGCCGTCGAAATAAAGTCATGATGATGCTGACGTTGTCGACGCTTCGTTTTCTGAACTGTTCAGACTTTGGGAGGCGTGCTGCCAACTCTGTCAGTTCAGCATTTAATGTTGGTAACGTTCGATGGACAGCTGAGTGGGCGCGTCGGTTGGCGTTCCACTCGGTATGGAGATGTGTGGGGGCGCACCCTCTGTAATGCGCCGAGTACTGTAGGGCGCGTCTGTGTGATGCGCCTGATGCCGAAGGGCACGTCCGTGTGATACGCTGTCTGGCTGGCACATCGGACATGTCTTTTAATGATACGGCTGTCTCGCTCTTCGAGTGCTATAAATAGCCGTTTGGCTGAATTCGAGGCGTCCGGTTCATCCATTTAATGCAAATTCATTGCACGGAATTCAGAGAGCCATCCACTTGGCGCGTGGGTTTGATCTGCCCGGCCTATAAATAGTGGCATGGAGAGAAGGTTTGCTTCTCATTCCCTCACGTATTTCCAATATGAACTTGAACATGCGGGTGCATTCTGTTGACGAAGTGCTCCCGAGGGTGAAGATGAGACGCTGTGTTGTCTTCGATGCACTTGAAGGTAACTGTTATATCTAAAAGACGGAGTCGAGGGCTTCCGAGGCAGGCGGAAGGTGCCTGTTGCATCCAAAGATAGGGATGCTCGGGCCTTGTCTCCGTTATTCCGGAAGAGCCGTAGATCGGAATGGCGGTGCTAGGCTCTATCTTCCTTCAAAGTGGGGTTTGCCCACTTTGGTTGTGTTGAAAGCTGCTCCTTTAGCCGCGGTTTCGATCACGGTCTTCCTTCGCCTTTGGAGGCTCTTTCGAAGCCTCCCCTGGCCACAACATTTGTGGTGCTCTTCTCTTCCTTGGTTCCAGCCAGAGGGTTAAATGCTTTGTGGAAGCACTTACCCGGTGATCCTGGCTGGAAGAGCAGCGCATAACTGGGCTCTGCTCGGCCAGGTAAGCCTGGCTGGAAGAATTTGGCTGAAGGGATGCACATAGCTGGGCTGGATGTACATAACTGAGCTGCTGAAGAGATGGCGGGATGCGCCTGGATGGAGGCGCATAGTATCTGCTGCGCCTCACTGGTGGCGCATGGTGATGCTGCGCCTATCTGGAGACGCATGGTGGCCGCTGCGCTTATCTGAAGGCGCATGGTGGCCGCTGGCTGTAGACTTAGGATCTTTCCTTTGTAGAAATTCTCCTTTGTACAACCTTTTCTAGACATGTAATAGACTTTTATATATAAAATGAAAAGTCCTTCTTCAAATGTCTATATTTATTGACTTTGCTGTGAAGTTCTTCGTCTGAGTTCTAGCGCATGTAGTGTCTGGCGCATGGGCTTTCTGGTTGTAAAATTCCATGCTTCTACAAGATCCCCTTCAAAGTTTTCAAAATTTTTGAATAAGTTTTGGAATACTTTGAATAAGAAGCATGGAGTTCAGGGCGCATGATTTCTGGGCGCATGCCTGTTCGGGCGCATGCTCTTCTCAGTTAACGATGATGGTGCCTCGGTAATCGAAAAGATTAATGATGATCTTTTGGTTTTATTTGCTGCTATCCTTGCACAGAACCCGAGGCGACGGCTGAGATCACACGTCATCTGTTCACGCGTGCGACCAAGCCCTATAAATAGGTAAGAGTTGGAAAGAGAAAGGGTTCTTCTTCTCTGTGCCTCTGCTTCTTTAGAGTTTCTTCTTCAAAACCCTAACTTCTCCTTCCTCGAGAGAATGGCTCCCAAGACTCCTCGCGGTGCTGCCGGCAAGGGGAAGGAGAAAGCGAAGGAGTCCGCGGAAGTTGCGGCGGCTGTCGTTCCCCGTCGGCCTGTCGAAGTTCGACCGGAGGTGGTTGGTAAGTCTCATTGTCCGTACGCCAACGCACATAGACCTTGAGTCTTTAATGATGTGCCGCGGTCTTTGCCCGCCGACGCGCATGGGTTTAAACCCTGGTGATGCGCCGAGGCTATACTGCTGACGCGCATGGGTTCAAACCCTGATGATGTGCCGAGGCCATGCGCATGGGTTCAATCCCTGATGATGCGTCGCAGTTTTCCCCTTTAGACACATTGTGTGTTCTCTTCTGACTTTTTCTGATCTTTTGCTAGTGTCGATGGCAATCCCGCTTTTGAGTGAAGTTTTCTTGGAGGCTGCCTTCAACCAAATGGGAGTAGAGCATAACGAGGAAGTGATAAACCCTGCTCAAGATGCTCTTATGCTGGATCAGCCTCCTGAGAGAATGACCCTAATCCGTGAACAGCAGTATTGGTTCCTCAAACGGATGATGGAGCGTGGAGTCATTAAATCTTCTACATCTGATAAAGTGACTTTCCTGAAGCCTGAGTTCCTGTTTGGAGACCGTCTCACTTCTACTGACTCGTCAGTGCTGAAGGTCAAGGAGGACTGGTTCTTTACTGCGAATGGAGTGCATATGACTGTTAAGCAACTTGAACGTCAGTGGCCTTTGACGTCCTTCTGTCGCCTTGTTTCCCAGAGGAGGATGTCTTGGGAGCTTAGCCCTTCTCAGGGGGGAGCGGTGACTGGTGTCATCCAAATTGATTCTACTTCCGACCAAAGGGATGCTATGACCGTTGTACGGTCTGGGTCTTCTTACACTTGGCGGACTTTACGTCCTGGGAGCCTCTACAGTGATGTACCCATTGATACGCTTGCTTATAGTGCTTCGACTTTTACACATCGTATGTTTTTGATGGAACGCTCCTACCCGACAGGAGAGTTTCGGGTGGAGGGTTGGTGCCATTACGTCTCCAAATGGGATAAACTGACGTTCTGGATCTTGTCGCGATTTCGGACTGAGCTCCGAGAGATCGGGTTGACTGCCGCGATCCGTGCTACCCAGGCGGGTGTTGACCTTAATAGGCACATGTTCCTCGCACTCCTGGAGATGTTTGATATCCATACCGGGACCTTCTTTACTCCGGTAGGGGAGTTAGGGCTCGCACTTCATGAGATGTATGAGGTGTCTAAACTCCCTTGGGGGTCGGAGCCCTATGAAGAGTACTTTCCAACCAATGAGGAACTTCAGGTCCTGGGGGACAGAGCTGATGAGATGACGGCCGTCTTCAAGGAAGTGGCGAGTCATCATTACTATGTGCAGAGAAGGGATAAAAGCGGGTCGCAGCCCCATGTGACCGCTTGGAGAGATTATGTCTTTAGACAAGACAAAGAGGATTCTTCGAAGTTTTCTACTCCGCCGGCGCTCTCTCGTAGCGAGGTGCTGTCCGAAATGAGCACGTTAGGGGAGAAGAATCCCCGAGGAAATGAAGACCAGCAGTCAGATGCACGCTCCTACAGCTGCTTCTGGCACCTTGCTTATCCAATGTCATCCAAGGCGGTTTTGGTCGCCTATCTGATGATATGGCTCCGGGATTGCGTGTTCGCAGGTGGATCCGGTGCCGTCGAGAGGGTGACTCGAAACTTAATTCTGCCAGCCGTAAAATTGGTCTTCGGCCGGCGCTTGGCTCTCCTCCCCGCAATGGTATGTAACTTGCAGCGAGGTTTGCGAGAGTTTGCTGGAAATGTGATTCATGATAGAGGCAGAAAAAATAACTTCCCGCGCGCCGAACTGCCGTTTCACTATTTGATAGGATGGCTGATTCTGCATCATCCCAGTGTGATGAGCCCAGGCTCGGAAGGAGATCATAAGGCTGGGGATGCATTCCTTCGTCGTTTCCATCGGAGGAGCTGGTCGCATACTGGTGTCCCGGTTTGTAGAAAGGTTTTATCCCGTCTTCAGGGTTGGGAGATCACCAAAGTTGGTCCCATCTATTTGGGTTTTGAGGCCAACGAGGATTTAAGGGACCTGGGCGAAGGTACCACCACTCTGCCGCAATGGGATTCCGCTGGTTGTAAAGTATCCGGCCGTCCCATCTGGTGTACCGGAACAGGAATCAGTGCTACCTGGAACCGTACTTGCCGAGCCGCTTTGCGCGGCAATTTGGTTATGCTCAGATGATGTTGGATAACCCCAGTATTACCTTGGGATATGTTGGAAGTTTGTTGGATGGTGCACGAGCTTGGCATTACTATAATGCCGGATGTACCGGAGCTCGTTTTACGTTGCCCGTCCCCGATCCGCGGCCGCCCATTCTTTACTCGGCCGCCAAATTTTACTGTGTTATGGCTGCCCCGTCCTCCGGATATGACAGGAAGACCAGCCTTATCGCAGGCACCCAGTTAGCAGCGACTGGGGATACGCCAGTGAAGGTCCGGCCGCATCGTCCGTCAGGGGTGGGTCAACGGAGTGCCCCCTCCGCATCACAAGCAGAACCCTCGGGCGATCGATCGAAACGATGTGCAGATACAGGGGCTGAATCTCTTGTGTCGAAGAAGCAGAAGAAGGCATCGTTACTGTCACGACCCGCACCCGCTAAAAGGGCACGTGACGCGACAACGCCCAGCCCTCACCGAAAAATCGGCATGGAACGCTGTGGATTTTCTACTTCTAAACAGTTTATATATATAACAAAAACCTGTCAAGTCCATGGTCAACTCCGAACGGAGGACAAGCAATGAATATATATACGAGTACTCAATCACGACTCTAAGATAACAAAGTAAAGACTGAAAGATAAAGACAACAAGACGAGAAAATATAACCTGTCAAGTCCAACACAAGAATATATACAGTCCAAGTCTCTAATACAGTCCCAGAATATAATAAAATAACAAGTAGCAAGCTGGAGACAAGGTCCAGTCCAAAATGTCTAACCTAACTAAACTAAGCTAAAGGCTCGTCGGGCGGAGCTAAGCCCTGCTGAACCAAGGTCTCCAAGTCTATGCCCACTACGTCAACCGGACCGTAGTAGGTAGGACAATCCTCCTCGCCACTATCTGTAAAATTTTGTCAACATATCCAGTCAGGATGGAACGAGCACAAACCTCCATAACAGTTCTAGTTAGACGATATTGAAAATGTAGCAGTAAATAGAGAGAATCTACGAGATAAATAATGTGTACATGAATCATGGTAAGGCATATCAAGACTGTAATCTGAATGTAAGAACAGGGAAAAACAGTATAAATCATGTACAAGAATCTGGAACTATATCTATGTGAGTTTAGCACTAGTTTCAACATGTGACCGGCTTAGAACTTGATACAATGTTTGGCCTGGCTAATCATACGTGAGTGTATGATTAACACTATACAATGATGATACAATATCTGTGGGGTATTGATCACATATCTACGCTAACACCCCCATCCCTGACCAATATAGTGGATCCAGTCATGACACGTCATGATACATATTCTCTGAGAGGGTAGCTAGCCTTCGCAGGAATCGTATCTATACAATGAACAATAAACAATGTAGACTTGTCCAGTGTATACCATATATATAAGAGGAATAACATCTTATGACGGGATCCAGTCAAATATCAATCCGTGTGAACAATGTGTCAAGAGAACAAGGATAATCTGCACTAAATACTAGAAACAAAGACGATATCATAAAACAGAAATATTATCAGAGAATGTACTCGCCTGTACTGTGATGGATAAGTCGACTGAGTCCAAGATCAGTGCCTCGAGGACCTATAGATGGAATACTGTATCAATATAATGGTTTGGAAATGAAATTAAGTCATACTGAGTCAAAATAGGTCAAGACACGTCAAACTAAGTCAATCTAGGTCAAACAAGGTCAAACTAGATTGTACGGGGTCAATCTAAGTCATATTAGACCTAACAAAGTCATACGAGGCCAAGACAACTCTAGTTGGGTCATACTTGGTCATGGAAGGACATTGGAAATCCATCCGAATCAAACTAGGTCGAAAATTAGCTTACCGTTGACTTTTGGTCAACGGGTCAATTCTGGTCAACCCTAGGTCAACTCTAGGTCAACCCTAGGTCACTGGTGACTAATAGTTGACCTTTAGTCAACTGTCCAAGTTAGATGGAATTTGGGACCAAATTGGGTAAAGTGTTGACCCATAGTTGACTTTTAGTCCAAAAAGTCAACCGTGGTCAACCGGGTCCAAGACTAGGTTTAGACAGCTAATCCTACTCATTACCAACCTATACAACCCATATCCAAGTCCATCTTGGACTTGGAAACTCGAATCTTGGCCGTGGGCCAAATCTCTATTTTACCCTTTTTAAGGGTAAAATTCTACCCTCGGCGATAATCTAGATAGCCTACCTACGCTAGTTATTTTGACCCGATCTCCCTAGGGTAGTAGGGTACTATCCTATAGGTTCGTTATCTACCAAAATACCTAAGTAAAGTGGACGTCTGGTCCACCTTACGGTCCATTGCAGAAATCTCGAATATTTCGAGATACGCACTGACACGGCGCGATACCGGCGTCCTACGACCCCGATTTCCACCCGGGAGCTTACCCGCAAAATCTAAATCACGTATTCTAGGCCTATGTCAAGTTTCATCGCGATCCGATGCTCCGGGCTCAAATTCGCCCTCTAACTCGATTTCTAACAAAACCTTCGTTTTCTACTCTCGTTCTATTTCCTTCTCTTGATTCTCGATTCTAATTCTTCCTCTTCTCTACTTCTCTAATCTTCTTCTTCTTTTCTAATCCCTCTTCTTATTCCTCCTTCCTATTCTTCTTCACTTTTCTTACTCCTCTACATTTTCTTCTCTAATTCTATTCTAAACTCTTCTTTTCACTCTATTTCTAAACTCTTTTCCTTACTCTTCTTCCTAATTCTCTTATCTATTCTTTTCTATATATTCATATATATATATATATATCTATATATATATACTGCATATACTCAATGGGGGGTTTATAGGGTGCTAGAGGGTCAATGGGGGGGGAAAAAGAGCTGCAAGCTGCTGCTGCTGCACTGCAAACTGCTGCTGCTGCTGCACTGCAAACTGCTGCTGCTGCTGCACTGCAAACTGCTGCTGCTGCAGCTCCTGCTTGCTGCTGCTCCTGCTATCTCTTCTTCTTCTCCTCTAAATCCTCTCCTCTCCTCTCTTATATATATATCTATATATATATATATATACATCTCTCTATCTATTTATCTATCTATCTATCTATCTATATATAACCATATATCATATCCTCTCCTCTCCTCTCTTATATATATATATATCTATATATATATATACATCTCTCTACCTATTTATCTATCTATCTATCTATCTATCTATCTATATAACCATATATCATATCCTCTCCTCCCCTCTCTATATACATACCCAAATACATACATACCTCTATATATATTCCTATATATATATATCTATACATACACACATATATATATATATATATCTATACATATATATACACCATTAAACACACTCTCTCACACACAACCTCACACACACCACCACTCTCATTCCCTCTCCTCTACCACTCTCTACACACCCACACAAATACATACATACATATATATTCCTATATATATATCTAATACAACACATATTTATATATATATCTATATATATATACATATACATATATATATATATACCATTTATCAAATAACCCCTCTAATTAACCACTTAACCAAATTCTAAGGAAAACCTACTAGATGGGGGCAAAGTGTAGAGAATTCAATTCTCTACACTTATTGTGAATGACAAAAAATTGGAAGGAGAATTAATGAAGGGTTTATGACATACCTAAAGCTTGGAGAGAGAGAGAACTTGGAGAAAGAAAAGAAATTTGAAGGAGGAAGAAGACTTAGTTAGGAAGTAATGAAGGAAAGAGGGGGGAGGGTTCATAGCCATGGCCGGCCACTCCAAGTGTGGGCTATTGGGTTGGGATCCAATAGCCCACAACCCAATAACCTTAGTTTGGTTTAATTTCAAGTTTGGGTTGGTTCGGTTCAATTCGGTTTGATTCTAAACAACTAATTTAGTCTCTAAATGACTAATTAAGTCATGGAAAGTAGGCTAATAACTTCTAGCCTATTTTTGATGGTACATGGGCTAAGCCCAGCTAGTATGGGGGTTCCACTAGGGTCCAGGCTACCCGGGTCTCCAAATTGGGTCCGAATTGGATAAAATTCAAACCGACTCAAATAAATTCCTAAAAATCATATAAAATCATATAAAATTCCTAAAATATTATTAAACTTGAAAATGACAAAAATACCCCTAATTTGAAAAACTGGGGGTGACAGTTACCGACGGTGTCATCGAATTCGGCGTCCGAAGAGGTAAGGACATCCTACTAAATCTGATTTTGGTTCCGACACTTACGAGGCCCCATCTTCTTTTGTAGGAGCCGCTAAAAAGAAAACCTCGTACCCCAAAGTCGGGTGGGAGTAGGCGAGAAGAGATGGCGAGCTCGTCTGGAGTGCGTATCCCGCCGACAACAATGATGTCTCTCATGGAGGAAGATCCGGAGGATACTGTCATCGTGGAGGTTCCGGTATCCCCGGGTTATGTCAGGAGGGAACCTGAGGGTGCAGCAGCTTCCGAGGTGACGAAGGCCACAGCGGAGGCTTCACATATCGAAGGTTTAGCAAGTGCGCAGCTTCCTGGTGATGAAGAGGAATGGAGTTCATCATCTTCCGATGACATCGCTCCGGAGCTGCAGGAGTCTGTTGCGGGGGCAGCAGAAGCAGTGAGGATAGAGGAGAGGGTTGATTCCCCTCATTGTCATGATGAAGGGAGGTCGGCTGAATCATTGCCAAATCCTTCCTTGGCTTCAACCATGGACATAGAGATGGCTACCGATCAGGCGGTAGTGACAGATTTTGTCCCTGTAGAGGGACTTGAGAAGAATGAGACCCTTCTGCCGGTCTTGTCTCCTGGGGCTGGCCAGGAGATAAATATTGATCTCCCCGTTTTGCCGGGGAAGGTAGCTGATGCTGATAGAACGTCGGGGGTAGAAGAGGTGGCCGTCGACGTCGGTGATTTCTCCGGGCTTGAGAAGGGTAAGGGTGTGGAACCCTCTGTTGCTCCTTCCACTTGGGGTACTATCACGACGCATGTGCCGGCTCCTTCTGTTCCTTCGGCTCCTCGGGCTAGCAGTCTGGCCCCTGTTGATGAAGAGCCTATTGCTGCCGAGGTTCAAACCTCTCAGATCGAGGTTGGCGGATCTTCCTCCGGTCCGCAAACTGTAGTAGCTCCCCCAACTCCTGCTATGACGCCGCAGGTGCTGGCGGATGCCGACGAGTATGTGAAGTTCCTCGTCGAGGGAGTGTACAAAATGCTGGAGAAAGGTGTATCTGCAGTGATGGATGCCAAGGGGAGCTTTGCGACAGCAAAAGCTTTGGCAATGCCTTGTATCGAGCTGATCCGCGTTCACCAAGGCCATGACCATATGGCCGAAATTCTGGAGGTTTCGGTGATTGAGCTGGACGAGCGGCTCGCGGAACTGCAGCGCATCCAACGAAATGACCTCTCTGTCTTGATAGATGCAGAGATAGGGAAGTTGATTGCTGAAATCGAGGCTTCCCATCGGGCCGATGTGAGCAGTTGGGAGCGTGAAGTGGCTGAGACTGAGACTGCGACGGAGCAGTTGTCTCAATCTATGAAGAAGACGACGGAAAAGCGGGCTGCGGTGGATGCTAACATCGCAGAGATTGATGCTCAGATGCGCCGTCTTGAAGACCAGCGGGCCCAACTTCAACTAAAAGCTGATCGTGTCCTGGCTGAACACGTGGCATTCAAGCAGGAGGAAGCGACTCTTACTCAGCGGACCCTTGCTTTGGCTCAGCAGCGACGACAGCTTGATGAGAAGTATGAGAGTAAAACTTCCGCTGAGGCTGTCGGATTAATGCGTCAAGAAGCCGAGCTCCGAGTCCAGGCGACTGTGGAAACTCGTACTGCCGACCTGAGACGTCGAGTCAAAGAGCTCTCATCCCACCCTGGAGAGGATCGGGGACTGTAGTTTCTCTTCTTTTTATGTGTTTTTGCAACTCTTGCTGGGGAAATAGCGTATTTCTGTACTCTCTTTTTTGAAAAATAAAGAAATACACTATCTCTTTTTTTCTTTTTTTTGTGATGTGTTCATTTTTGATCTCATGAACTTGATGATTTATGTGGACCTATTATCTTTTGCGCACCTTGGTTTTTAGGCACAGATAATAAGTTTGAAGGAACCAACATGTTTGCTCAGAGGTAATGTGGACATGGCAATCATTAGGTTCAAATGATAGTATCTTCCTACTCAGAGGTATTTATGGACGTGGTAGGAATGATCCTGGGGGATACGCTGAACAACTCAGAGGTAATGTGGACGTGGAAGTTCTGCGATCAATGTACGACAACACAGGAGTTGTTTGTACGGGATGTTTACTCAGAGGTAATGTGGACGTGGTAAACATGAAGGATAGCGTAAGCTCACGAAATGTAAGGTTCCACTTTGTAGGATGTAGAGAGACAACTCAGAGGTAATGTGGACGTGATTATCTTTCTACGGAAGGATGCCACGGAACAGCTGGGTTCCGGAAGCGTTTGATTTTGTGAAAAGAGGTTGTTTGGGGAAATACATGTCTTGGAGGGTGTCAAGAATAGTACTTCTTTAGGAACTTGCCGTTGATGGGCATCATGAACAAGTCCCCATTGGGTTTGGCGAGGCGGTAAGCACCGTTTGAGTATACCGTCTCAATGATGAAGGGTCCTTCCCATTTGGGCTCGAACTTCCCTGGTGTCTTGTGAGTTAACACCATTGGCCTTCTGACTGCTAAAACCAGGTCGCCAACTTGGAAAGTTCTTTGCTTGACCTTCTTGTTGAAAGCCTGTGATATACGGGCTTGGTAAAGTTCGATGCGTTGTTGAGCTAGGAGACGCTTTTCGTCAAGTACCTCCAGTTCCCACAGACGACGACGTTGATTGTCTTCTTCTGTGAGTTTGTTTGTGATCGCTACTCGGAGTGAGGGGATCTGGATCTCGAGAGGCAGTACCGCTTCGCTCCCGTAGACCAGGGAGAATGGTGTGTTGCCTGTTGGGGTCCGTACCGTTGTGCTGTAGGCCCAAAGACATTCGCCGAGCTTTTCGTCCCAGTCGCGTTTGTTGGATGACACGACCTTTTTGAGCAGCCTGACGATAGTTTTGTTGAACGCCTCGGCCAATCCGTTTGCTGCCGGATTGTAGGCGGTTGAGGCCACATTTTGAATGCGATTCTTGTCACAGAACCTGCTGAAAATGTGGCTGATAAACTGGGGACCATTGTCATGAATGATTCGCCTGGGTACTCCGAAACGGTAAATGACATGGTGTTTGATAAAGCTGACCACCCTAGAGCTTTTTACTTCCGCTAGTGGGACTGCTTCCGCCCATTTGGAGAAGTAATCGGTGATGGCCAGGATAAAACGATGTCCTCTTGATGAAGGAGGGATGATTGGTCCTACAATGTCCATGTCCAGGCTTCGAATGGCCAGGAGGCGACTGTAGGATGTAGAGGTTCAGACGGTGTATGTATGAAGTCTGCATGAAGTTGGCATGCATGGCACTTCTTAGCATATTCCACTGCGTCGGCGGCCATGGTTGGCCAGTAGTAGCCCATACGTCGCAGTCGATCTTGCAACTTAGGACCTGGTTGGTGAGCTCCGCAAGTTCCGTCATGAGCTTCTCGAAGAGCTTCGGCCGCTTCTTCGTTAGACAGGCATCGAAGGAGAAGCCCGTCGAAGGAGCGTCGGTACAGCATTTTAGTGGCTGTATCGTAGTAGAATCGAAGAGAGCGTCTCCTGACTGAGACGGCTTCCTTCGGGTCTTCCGGAAGGATTCCGTAGACGGCGAAGTCGATGAACGGGAATCTTCAGTCTCGGACATTAACATCGGTGTTTGTTGGCATTGCGTGAGCCATTTGCAAACATAGGTTGTTTCTGGGACAAATCAAGTCTCGGCCAGTTACCGTGACATAGTGTTGAGTCCCAAGGGGCGCGGCCAATGAGGCTGCGAGGCCAGCCAGAGCGTCAGCCTCCAAGTTTTGTAGACGGGGTACATGTTCGATGAAGAACCCAGTGAAGGTTGAAATGATGTTCAATGCAACTTCATGGTAAGGGATCAAATCTTCATGGCGAACCTCGTATTGCCTCCGAATCTGGTTTACGACGAGTTTCGAGTCGCCGTAGGCTTCCAGATGATCCACCTCCAGCTGTTGTGCTAGCTGGAGTCCCATGACGAGTGCGTTGTACTCAGCAACATTGTTGGAGCACGGCTTCGAAAGAGAGTATGCGCGCTGGATGACCAGCTGATCGGGGGAGACCAAGACTACCCCCACTCCTGCGATGATTTGGCCGTTGGGGCCCGTTCTTGAAGCGCCATCGAAGAACATCCGCCAAACGGGGCTTCCTTCAGTGACGTTTGATTCTTGGACTTCATCCGGGATGTCTTCATAGAGTTTTGAAGATTCTGGGATGGGGTGTGCAGCTAAAAAGTCAGCCAGAGCCTGACCCTTGACCGCCTTCTGCGGGACAAACACCATGTTGTATGGCGTTAGTAGGATCGCCCATGTAGCCAGCCGGGAGTTTAATGACCCTGGCTTCGTCATGAGAACTCTGAGTGGATTGACTCGGGAGATGACGTGAATTGTCTGGCCCGAGACGTAATGACGAGTCTTCTGAATGGCAAACACCAAAGCCAAGCACACCTTTTCAACGGGGTTGTACCGGTGTTCGGCCCCGATGAGTGTTCGACTGAGGTAGTAGATTGCTTGCTCGTAGCCTGCATCGCTATTTTGAGCCAGTAAAGCGCCGAGGGAATGATCCATGGCACGGACGTAGAGGAGGAATGGTTTGCCGACGACAGGTGCCACTAGGACTGGCGGGCTTGTCAAGTAAGCCTTGATGTCGTCGAAAGCCTTTTGGCACTCCTCTGTCCAGACGTAAGAGACTCCCTTCTTCATGAGCTGAGTAAAGGGTTGACATTTACCGGAGAGGTTTGCTATGAACCTCCGGATGTATGCCAGACGTCCCTGTAAGCCCCGAAGTTCTCGAAGGTTCTTCGGAGGGTCCATGTTGAGGATGGCTTTAGTCTTCTCGGGATCGACATGAATGCCTTTTGCCGTGATGACAAAGCCCAAGAATTTGCCGCTAGAAATCCCCAGGAAGGATTTAGCGGGGTTCATTTTGAGTTGATGTGCCCGCATGAGATCAAAGACCGTCCTCAGGTCCTGTAGGTGATCTCTTTTGAGGCGGCTCTTGACTGCGATGTCGTCAATATAACACTCAACTGTCTTACGAAGATGTTGACGGAAGATGACACTCATCGCTCGTTGGTATGTTGCACCGACATTCTTCAAGCCGAAGGGCATTACTGTGTAGCAGAAAACACCTTTCGGAGTCCTGAATGACGTGTATTTTGCGTCATCGGGGAACATCTTGATTTGATTGTAGCCTGAATACCCGTCCATGAAGGACATGCGTTCAAAGCCACATGTGTTGTCGATCATTACATCGGTGATTGGGAGCGGGAATTCATCCTTCGGGCAAGCAGAGTTGAGATCCCTGAAGTCGATACAGACTCGTATCTTCCCGTTCTTCTTGGTGACAGGGACGACATTGGCTACCCAGTCCGGGTGTTGTTCCTCACGGATGAAGCCACTGGTCAAGAGCTTGTCCACCTCCTGATCGATGGCATTCATGATGTCCGGGCGGAAGCGTCGCTGTTGTTGTTTGATAGGTTTGGCATCTGGTAAGATGTTCAACCTATGCATCGCGATCTGTAGATCGAGACCCGGCATGTCTTCGTAGCTCCAGGCGAAGACGTCAATATACTCTTTAGCCAGTTGGACTAAAGATTCTCGGTCTTCTCCTTCCAAGCTTTTGCTGATAAAGATGGGTTTAGAAGAAGACCCATCCCCGAGGTCGATCTGCTCGACTTCGTCTTCGGTGGGAGGTTCTCGTAACTCAAAACGAGACTCCCATTGTTCTACTAGGCGTTGAGCCCAGGGTTCCTCTTCGAAGGGTTCCGGCGGTTGGTCTTCGCCTTCATCTTTCTGAGGTTGCGCCGATGTCATGTTAGCTGACAGCACTTTCCTGAAGACTGATCCGATACTGGTATCGGAATCCCACGCCGATGCTTCAGACGAGTGGGAATGCTCTATGTCTTCTGCGTCTGAACTCTCTGGAGTTGATGGCGGCGTGACATAGCCTAACCCCCGTCGAGTCCGATTATAGTAATCCTGTGGCTTTCCATTGGGCATCGAAAGCCGGACAGGGAGATGCCGACCCTTGCCGTAGTTTAGGCCTTTATTGCTTTTCAGGTCGTAGCCCATCTTTTGGATGATGCGCTTTGCCGTATCCGTGTACCGATAGACTTGTACTCTGCCGGTATCAGGTTCGGGCTCGATTGACGGGAGGTCCTGATGACGCTCGACTTTGCCCGAGATGATGGTGCCTTCGTCTCGGCTTCGTGGAGGGATTATGAAGACTCCTTGAGACGGGGCCACTCGATTATGGTGGACGGTCGTTATTTGTGTTTGCAACGACCGTAGAGCGTTGTCTAATGTATACATGACATTCCAGTGTGGAAGACAAGAATAATTGAAAGACACTCTATTATTGATAAAGTACGAGATTTTATCCCGTAGGATTACATTGTCTAAGGAGGGTGCGTCTACATCAGCAGAGATATATTCGCCAAGCTCCTCATCTGTAAGCACTGGGGCCGAATCAGGAGAGTCCTCCACCGCTCTGCCTTTGGGGTCTGAGAGGGTTATGTGAGCCCTCTCCGGCATTTTGGATGACTGCGGCGGCTTGCCTTTAAGACGCACCTTGAGAGGTGCCTCGGTTGCGCCTCCGATGAGTGGCGCCTTCCCTTGTAATTTTACCACCAGGGGAGCCGCTGTTTGAGGTGGCTTTCCCTTGAGGCGTATCTTCAGGGGAGCTTCGTGAGTCGGTGCTTTCCCTGATAGCTTGATGCTCATTGGAGGCGCCTTCTGGGGAGGCTTGCCCTTCAATCGAATTTTCAAGGGGGCGTCGGGAGTCATTTCGGGCTCCAAGTCCGGCTCTGTTGCCGTCTCTGCTTCATCATCGGCGTCGTTGGCTTCCTCCTCGTCAAGTGGCTTGTACAAGTCGGAATCGGTGAAGTAGGCCTCAATCCCTTTGAAGGGATCGATATCTGCAAATTTCGTCCGGATGACGCCGTTGGTGGATACATATTTCATGCATTGGTGGAGCGTAGAGGGCACCACCATGTACTCATGTAACCATGGTCGTCCGAGTAAGATGTTGTAGTTGACCTCGGCATCCACCACATAACAAGTCACCTCAGTTTTGAGGCTGCCGATGTGACACTTCAGCCGAATCTTGCCCAGTGGCTCGCTCTTGCTAGCGTTGAAGCCACTGATGGTCGTATTGGAGGGCGCCAGCCGGTACATTGGGATCCCCAGCTTTGATAGCAGCGCCTTTGGAATGATGCTTAGGGAAGACCCCGGATCGATCTGAATCCTGCTCACCTTTACCGAACCGATGTACCCTGTGTAATACAACGGTCGGTTATGTCGGTGATGCTTGAACAGCATGTCTTGTTGGGTGAAAGTTATGTTTGGGATAACTTCATCCGCACAATGACAGTGTGCACAAGTAGTTGGGAGGTCTTCAGGCTGCTTGATTTGACTGAGAAAGGATTCGGCATCCTTCAGAGCTTCGCAGAGAGCTTCTCGGGAGTCCTTGGAGAGACGCAGGAGCTCGAACAAAGACAAGCGTGTAGGAGTACTGGCCAGTTGTGCCAGAATGTCAAAATTGTGGGGCTTGGCTAGCCCCGAAGCATTTTCTTTCCGCAGAGGTCTGTCGAAACGGGCCTCCACTTGCTTTTGTTTATTGGCTGCTGAGGGTTTGGATGGACCCTCCTCAGGGATGGTGCCAGGAGGCACCACTTCGGCGGCAGCTTCACCGGGCTGGGAGTTCTGTTGTGCACGCGTCTGCACAGGAAGCGCCTCTTCCGTTGAAGAAGAGACCGTGCGGCAAGACTTGATCTTCCTGCCTTTTGCTTTGGAGGTAGGGCGTACCTCCGGTTGAGTTACCTCGGAGACGAGGTTGGGGTGAACCCAGAGGACCTCTCCTCGAGATGTGGTGAGTGGGACAAGCCCACTCACATTGTCACGGGTGGGTGGCAAGTTCACCACCTCCATTGTCGCCTTAGGGATGGGGACAACGCCATCTTGTGTGGTAGTCGACGGCAAGGTGCCGAACTGAAGTGATACCACATTAGCTGACACCGTCTTCTCTTCGTAGTCGACGGAGATTACATCCGCATTGATCATGCGCTGGATGTAATTTTTGAGGACGTAGCAGTCCTTGGTCGGGTGTCCGACAAACCGATGGTAGTGACAGTACCTCGGGTTGTCCACTTTCCCGACTTCATCGGGCCGCTTCGGGTCCGGAAGCTTGATCTTGTCACCCTGCTTCAGTATCTCAAAGAGTTGCAGGGTGTCGTCATCATTGAATGAATAAACCTCCTTGGGTCTCGGTGCCAGTGGATGCTTTTGAGTAGGCGCAGATGCGCCCTTCGAGGCATTAACAGTCAATGCCTGTTCCCCTTTGTTTCTCGTCCGGAGTTGTTGATTGCGGACTTTTTCCCCTTATCGTCAAAGGCGGGGAAGCTAACACCCAGAAGACGTGCATTGGCCGCCTTCTTCTCTGCAGCTTCAGCTTCGATGATTAGGTAGCTCCAGTCGGGAGGGGGAGTAGAGTTAAGCCAGAGCTTTACTGCAGGCAGCATGTTCATACTGCAAGCGGAGAGAAGCGCATGCTCCGGCATGCCTGGAGGTAGCCTGAAGCAGGCCTGACGGAAGCGTTCGATGAATGCCCGAACCGTTTCCTTGTCCTTCTGGCGTATCTCAATGAGAGACGCCATCGTCATGTCCTTCCCACCGTCGTAGAAGCGGTCGAGGAAGAGGCGTGTCAGGTCGTCGAAGGACGATATGGAATTATCGGAGAGGCTGCAGTACCAGTCATACGCCACCCCTTTCAGGGCCCCAACAAAGATGCTGGTGAGGAGCGCATCCTCCTTCGGAAGATGCCCTGTCTGCGACTGGAAGTACGTCAGGTACCGTCGTGGAGAGTCCTTCCCGTCATACGGCGTGAGTGTTTGTGGTTTATAATTTGGGGGATAAACCACCTTGTTCCACTCAAGGGGATAAGGCTGGGGAATGCCCATCTTCTGGCGCTCCTCCTGCCTGTTCTTGGACTCGAAGCGCTCCCGCAGATCTTTGATCATTTTGACCACGTCCTCCGTGGAGCTAGGAGTCGGGGAAGGAGGTACCACCCGGAGTGGAGCGTTTGGGGGCTCCGACGTCCGGGGTGCTTCTGTGTCTGAGGGTGTCCGTTGGAGGGGCACACTCGACTCTCCATTGGCTCCTGGGTCGGGACCATTTGAAGGTGTCCTGATCAAGGCCGACCGCATCTCAAACACTGCTTGAGTCAGTGCTTTCATTGAGGCAGAGAGGGTTTTGAGTCCTCCCTCTAGCGAATCTATGCGCTGGACAATGTCCTGTGGCGGCGCATCAGTCTCAAGATCACCCCCGGTCATGTATACTATCATGACACGGCCGGAAGTGGATGGATTAGTTGAGGCTTCGCTCTCAGCCTCGCTCTCATGTGGGGAAGTCACTTCTTCTGGTGTTTGGCCACCCCCAGCCACATTCTGGAGTTCGTCTTCGACAGGCGCATCTGCAAGGGCCTGACTGCCCTCAGCTCTTTCTTGAAGGGCCTCTTCGTTTCCAGCACTACCCCCGGCGGTGTCCTGGAGGACATCGTCATTTTGAGGGGCTTCAGGGAGGCCATCTTCGCCTTGATGAAGATCCGCCGCAGCTGTGCTTTGGACATCTTCGTCTTCGGAAGGAGGCTCGACAAGGGTCTGGCTACCCCCAGCTTCCTCCAAGAACTTCTTCCTCGACCGAGTGCCTTCGAACACTCCAGAGGTCGAGACAGCTGCCTTGGTTTTCCTCGGCTGGCTTTTGGATGAAGACGAGGAATCGGCAGTCGTCTTCCGGACAGATGAGGAGTTGGAGATCACGTTGCATGAAGCAACCTTTAGCTCCTCTTCTGCTGACACCTTCGTCCCAAGGAGATGTCGGAGGGGTGTCGATGATTGTAGCCGCTGGAAGACCGACTGCTTTGGCGGTACTGCCATCTTGCAACAGCAGTTGATGGTGACCACTGCACAAGTGTGCCCCGTGAGAGGCGTATCGTGCTTGTTGGTCAACTCTCCTGACCGGCGCTTGTGAGTGATCACGTTGCGCAGGTCGTTGGAGGAGAGTGCTACCCTCACACCCCTCTCAGGCGCATGGCAGGGCCAAGCGCCGGGGTGGTCGGGTGAGTGCTGCGCCCCCTGATCTAATACCAAGCAGGCATCACGATCAGTAGTGGGGGAACCACAGCATTTGAAGTGACTTGAACGGACCTCAAACGCACAACCAGAGGAGGCGCGGGAGTTCAAGACCACTGAGTTTGCCTCTCTCGGCTTGGTTGTGCACGCAGTGAATGCGCCCAAGCGAGATGAGGACTTTGAAGGTCGACTCGTTGTTTGTGCAGAAGCACTTGAGTCAACCTTGTACAGCTTGCCATCGGCAGCGCGCGTGATTGTAAGCGCGTGCCTCTGGCCGGCTGCTGGCATAGCATGTTTGTGGCGCATGGCCCGTGCCGCCTTGGATTTCTTCGTACCAGCCCGCTGGGGCGCGTAGTACTCAGCATCCAAATTCTCCTCGCCATTACAGCGAGTGAGTCTGTCAAAGACAGAGGCTCTTTGTGGCGCATCAGAAGTGATGCGTGGGGCATTGGCTGCGCCCCTGCTCCGTCGACGTATCTTCCTCGCCTGAGAGGAAGATGGCTGAGGAACGTGGTCAGCCGCACGCTTCCCCGAGAGATACGCTGCATCAGCGGGCGCACCTTGACTACTGAGGACGTCAGCAGGAAGGGAAGGCTGGACGGGCGCATCCCCTTCAACGGTGGTGCCCGAGGCGTCGACTTTGCGCACCCAGACTGCGCGGGTCTTCTTCGGCTTCGACAGCCGCTTCGAAGGACTCGCACTTCCTTCAGAAATGAACTCCTCGTACGCCTGTTGATTGAGGCATACTACCAGCGTCTTGTGGGAGGAGCCCACCTTCACGTCGTCGGTCTGTGACACAACCTTCTCGGTAGAGGAGAAAGAAGTTCCCAGCAGAGTCGCCAGCTTGTTTGCCATTAAAATTGTTTTGATTGAAATTTTAATACAAACAGAACAGTGATACAATATAGGACTTAGATGTAGTCCTAGGAGTACACTTTTGTTTAAGCTGGGTCCTTAGTGCCAATGGAGCGAGTGGTAATGCGTTGACTCCGTTGACCGGCTGACGACGGTTATCGGTTCTCTGAAGGTGTTGATTGCTCTGGGTGCTGGAGCTTGCTGAGAGGAGGAAGACGTTGAGTGTCTAGAACTGCCTCTCCGGTGATTCTCTGTTGTGGATTCTCTCTGTATTGTGTGTCCTGTGTGTGTGTGAAGGAGATGATCCTTCTATTTATAGTTTTGCAGGCTGGCTGCTCATGCGCGCATGCAGGATGCGCCGGTGTGGGGACGCCACGTGGAGGTTGCTGATGGAGGCGCACGGATGCTGCGTCCTGATCGAGGGGGAGAACTCTTCATACTGCTGTTGTGAGCCGGCACGTAGCAGAGAGAAGATCTTTCCGTTGCTGAAATCTTGGACGAGTTGAGTCAAAAGACACGTGTCGTCGACTCATGGTTCGAAGATCTCGGATTTGGTGGAGAGGAGTGATCTGGTGGGCTGCGCCTTGGATTGGGCGCAGGAGGAGGCTGCGGCTCATAACCTTTAGGAGTTACAAACCATTTGGGGCGCATGGCTTTTGAGGCACATGCAGGCGACTTTCCTTCTGTCTTTCGGGATCAGAGAGCAGTCTGAGGCGCATGGCTTTTGAGGCGCATGCTGATTTGGACGCATGGCCGTAGAGGCGCATACGGTTGATCGAGTGGCCACGTGGCAGTAGTCGTCGAAATAAAGTCATGATGATGCTGACGTTGTCGACGCTTCGTTTTCTGAACTGTTCAGACTTTGGGAGGCGTGCTGCCAACTCTGTCAGTTCAGTATTTAATGTTGGTGACATTCGATGGACAGCTGAGTGGGCACGTCGGTTGGCGTTCCACTCGGTATGGAGATGTGTGGGGGCGCACCCTCTGTAATGTGCCGAGTACTGTAGGACGCGTCTGTGTGATGCGCCTGATGCCGAAGGGCGCGTCCGTGTGATGCGCTGTCTGGCTGGCGCATCGGACATGTCTTTTAATGATGCGGCTGTCTCGCTCTTCGAGTGCTATAAATAGCCGTTTGGCTGAATTCGAGGCGTCCGGTTCATCCATTTAATGCAAATTCATTGCACGGAATTCGGAGAGCCATCCACTTGGCGCGTGGGTTTGATCTGCCCGGCCTATAAATAGTGGCATGGAGAGAAGGTTTGCTTCTCATTCCCTCACGTATTTCCAATATGAACTTGAACATGCGGGTGCATTCTGTTGACGAAGTGCTCCCGAGGGTGAAGATGAGACGCTGTGTTGTCTTCGATGCACTTGAAGGTGACTGTTACATCCAAAAGACGGAGTCGAGGGCTTCCGAGGCAGGCGGAAGGTGCCTGTTGCATCCAAAGATAGGGATAATCGGGCCTTGTCTCCATTATTCCGGAAGAGCCATAGATCGGAATGGCGGTGCTAGGCTCTATCTTCCTTCAAAGTGGGGTTTGCCCACTTTGGTTGTATTGAAAGCTGCTCCTTTAGCCGCGGTTTCGATCACGGTCTTCCTTCGCCTTTGGAGGCTCTTTCGAAGCCTCCCCTGGCCACAGCATTTGCGGTGCTCTTCTCTTCCTTGGTTCCAGCCAGAGGGTTAAATACTTTGTGGAAGCACTTATCCGGTGATCCTGGCTGGAAGAGCGGCGCATAACTGGGCTCTGCTCGGCCAGGTGAGCCTGGCTGGAAGAATTTGGCTGAAGGGATGCACATAGCTGGGCTGGATGCACATAACTGAGCTGCTGAAGAGATGGCGGGATGCGCCTGGATGGAGGCGCATAGTATCTGCTGCGCCTCACTGGTGGCGCATGGTGATGCTGCGCCTATCTGGAGACGCATGGTGGCCGCTGCGCTTATCTGAAGGCGTATGGTGGCCGCTGGCTGTAGACTTAGGATCTTTCTTTTGTAGAAATTCTTCTTTGTACAACCTTTTTTAGACATGTAATAGACTTTTATATATAAAATGAAAAGTCCTTCTTCAAATGTCTATATTTATTGACTTTGCTGTGAAGTTCTTCGTCTGAGTTCTAGCGCATGTAGTGTCTGGCACATGGGCTTTCTGGTTGTGAAATTCCATGCTTCTATAAAGTCATTGTAAAACACTCTTTTATTGATATTGAAACAAGGTTACAATGGGGCGCAAGGCCAAGATTACAAGTCTCTCATGCTCACTCAAGCTCACATTATAAGTCACTCAGCTCTCTCTCTCATCTCTCAATACAATTGTCGATCCAGCGGAAGCTTCGGAAGGCGATGTCCATACATTATATCATGTATAAGTCTTTACTCCATGCGGCCGTGCGCTTCGAATCGCCAAGGAACTCCATGCCTCGACGAATCCAAGCGAGCTCCGCGCCACGAGCTTCTACCTGTGCCTGTACATGGAACACTGTATGGGTGTCAGTACTCAACTGTACTGGTGGAATGAGCTCCTCGTCCACCCATACAAAACCAACACGTTTGATTTACTTTGTGCAATATAGTCCCTTCTTACCAATTTGTCTTTCTAGTCTTGCCTTAGGATCAGTTTTAGGACCGACGCCTTGGCCTATTCTGTCTCTCTAGACCATCTCGTGCTTGCAACGATAACGTTAACTCATACCTCGCCTCAAGATCCTTCTCATGCCAACAACGTTAACCTATCGAGTCGTGTTTGCCTTACGGCTTAAAATCAGAGACGCAACTACGCGATGAAGCTCCATTTTCTGTGTGACCGTGCTACAAACCCTTGTGAGGCCGTGCCTCACAATTCAGTGAGACTTAACCATATCGCCGTCTCGCGGCCCTTGTCGCCTAGCGGCCCTTGCTACTTTGACCACCAACTGACCAAATCGAGACTTGTGAACTTAGAGTCACTTGACCAACTTGCCTTGCGGCGATTTCTGACTTAAACTTGAACAAATCAAACCCAACTTTTGTAACTCACATGTCAACACTTGAGACTCGACGCCACATCTCGTGCTGAAGCACGACGCCTATGTTGAAACCCAATCTTAGGCCCAAACTTTGTGTTCTAACTGTACACACCTTCAACTCAACTCAATCCAAAGGCATACACGCGGATAGCCGCTATTTGTCGACATCTATATGAACTTGGCCACTAGCATCACAAGCTATACCTTGACGTATAGTTTTGTTAATCGGGGTCCTTTCGACGCAAGTAGCTAGCTCCGTCGCAAGTCCCCGCTTAACATGTGCTGAAATCTTATGCACGACTATACCCTGTTTCCTCCTAGGTCGAGTCGGTCCCATGGCCAAGGGTTGCCGCTCGAGGATTCATCGCCCTTGTCGACAAGTTGTCAAATGACCATGCAAGACTCGACACAAACTGACGTCTCACGCAGTCATTCCTCTACCAATGTTACCGTCTTTTTCAAAACCAAGGTCAAGACTTCTATCCTTGAGACCCCTCGACGACCCACGGTCGCGAGCATTCCTTCCTTGTTACCTTATCCTTTCGTTCAACTCATGAACGCCTATTTAATAGTCCTTTCTCAAAACTCACTTCGAATCAATTGTGGTCCTTGCCTTAAACACTGGGTCCGTGCATCGTGCCTTAAGCCAATTTGAACTCTATGCGACGCTGTCGCCCAAGCCCTACCTCCTATGACGGGCCTTGGGATCGTGGGACTATTTAACTTGACAACCGCAGAATGAGCGGGACAGCACTTAGAATGACTTAGGTCGACCGGCATAACTTTGCCTAACTTACTCAAGCCTATAACTTAACCCAAGGGACGAGCAAAGGCTATGCAAAGCCTTGTATTACGGAAGCGTGCATGCTTTGTCGAGCATTTACGCGGACGACGCCTATGACTTAGGCAAGTTTATAGTTTTGTGTCGAAGACCAACTTTCCTTCTCCTAAGCCACGGGATGAAGGACCGAGTGTCATTTTCAAAGTACGCCGTGCACCAACTCTAAGCCGACCGTTGGACCTTTCCATATTCTAACTCAATTCGACCCGTCAGGATTATTCCCTTTAGCTATGTGGATTCGTCTCTTTTATTATCAAGCCTACTTGTGCAAGTTAAAAACATGCAATTTATTATGTGAAGGCTAAGATGAGACAAGTTCATCGAAACTATCCCACCTAAGCGATGTCTTCGAGTAGCCGTTGCAAGGCTAAGTCCGAACGCCGTCGGCATTTCGATTCCTCCGATTGACTGAGCGGAACGGGGCACTACATGTACAACATTGCGAAAAGACTTGATAGGGCGATGGTGGATTCTCAATGGCGCTCTCTCCATCCTAATGCTGGTCTCCTACATCTTCCTAGTCTTAATAGTGATCACAATCCTATCCTACTTCTCATCAACATCAATTCCAGGAAAAGGAAAATACCTCCCCGATTTGAAGCAGCTTGGACTTTGCATAATGACTATCACCACTTCCTGAAAGATTCCTGGCATCAAACATCATCCTCCAATCTTCAACACAAACTGAAAAGTATATTGCCAAAGCTTTGATCCTGGGGAAACTATCGACTTGGGAATGTTTCAAATGACATTAAATTCTATGAAGAAAGACTACATCATATTCAATCCCAATTACCAACTGATGTTATCTTCAGAGAAGAAAGAAGAGTACAAATTATTCTCAATAAACTCTATCTACAGAAAGAACTATATTGGAAACAGAGATCAAGTATTTCTTGGTTAAAAGAAGGGGATAGGAATACAAGATTCTTCCATTTATCTGCTACCATAAGAAAGAGCAGGAATACTATCCACTGTGTTCAAAAATCTAATGGAGAATTTGCTACCAGCCATGAAGAAATATCTGATGCTTTTGTCAATCACTTCTCCTCACTTTTCCAACAGGTGGAATATGATCCTGTTCCATTCCATATTTTTGCTAAATTTCCTCGTATTACAGATGGAGAGAATATCTCACTTTGTAAAATATCAGACACAGAGGAAATTCGAACTACAATTATGAACATGCCCCCATACAAATCTCCAGGGCCTGATGGCTTCCCTGCTTTTTTCTATCAACGAAGTTGGGACATTATAGGAAATGAGGTATCTTCTCTCATTCAACAATTCTTTCATTCTGGAATTATGCCATCTTCTCTTAATCACACTCATATTGCTCTTATCCCAAAAATACACCATCCTTCTAAACATGTTGATTATCGGCCAATAGCTCTATGCAATGTTATATACAAAATCATCACAAAAATCATTGCTAATAGACTTCGTCCACTTCTCCATAAACTAATCAGTCCCTTCCAGAATGCCTTTGTTCCAGGGCGTTTTATTGGTGATAATGTTGTCATAGCCCAAGAACTCTTTCATACCATCATGAAACAGAGTCCCCACAATAGCTCCTTTGCATTAAAGTTGGATATGTCTAAAGCATACGATAGGGTCGACTGGGGTCTTATTAATCAAGTTCTTATTGGTTATGGCATCACTGGTCTTTCTCACAAAATCATTATGCAATGTATCAATACAACAACTTTTGCTATCCTGGTTAATGGGGAACCCTCAAGAAACTTTTCTCCTAGTCGGGGTATCGGCCAAGGATGTCCCCTATCTCCTTATTTATTCATTATGTGCATGGAAATTCTATCTACATTTCTTAATATCATGGATAGAAACTTACTCTATGATAGCATCAAATTACCACACTCGCCTACTACATACTCCCATCTAACCTTTGCAGATGATCTGATTATTTTTGGAAAATGTTCTCTTCACAATGTGACTCATGTTAAAATCATTCTCCAAACTTTTGAACGTTGGTCAGGCCAACGTATCAATTTTGATAAATCATCCATGTTTTTTTCCAAAAGTATTGACAGTATCATGCGTCAATTGTATCTCAATATTTTGGGTGTTAAGTTGATGGATAAATCAGACAAATACCTTGGTCACTCTCTTCTTCAGTCCAAAAACAGAACAACCACATTCTCTAATCTCATTGCTGCTACCACTATCCGTCTCCAGGGATGGAAAAGAAACAGTTTGTCCCATGCAGGAAGGACAATTCTTATCAAATCCACACTTTCTTCACTCCCTACCTATTATCTATCATCCTACCATATTCCAAAGAAGATCACATCCAAACTGAGCAGCATACAAAGCAATTTTTGGTGGGGATCCATTGATAAAAGAAAGATTCATTACACTTCTTGGTCGAGAATCACTAAACCTAAATACCAAGGAGGACTGGGTATACGGGACCCTCGTATTACTAACCTATCTCTACTACTAAAGCTATCATGGAGATTTCTTAAAGTGCCGAATTCTGTATGGGCAACTTTACTTAAGGATAAGTACCTGAAATCGGGATCATTCTGGTCTGTCACACCATCTGTTACCTCATCCAGCATTTGGACAAGTATACTGCGTAGCAGAGAATTCCTTTTAGGTAATGTCATTTGGTTAGTTGGAGATGGGACTAAAATCAATATATATATATGGACAGAACCATGGGTGCCAAATCGACCATTATGCAAGGTAAATGGCTATGAGTTCTCTTCAAGATGGGCTTTAATGGTGAGTGATCTTATCAACAGTGATACCCTCAGTTGGAAAGTTAATCTAATCCATCTTCTATTCCCACCATTTGAAGCATTTGCAATTTTGAGAATTCCTTTATCAACAAGTTGTAGGACGGATCAATTAGTTTGGAAACATACTGTTGATGGCAACCTTACAACCAAATCTGCTTATCGGGTCATTCATGAACAACTTTCTATGGGGGAGCACAACACCAACACAACTTCTGATTTCAAAGAATGGAGCAAACTTTGGTCTATCAAAATATTTGTCCAAGAGTATTGATATTCATTTGGAGAATTATTACTAATTCTCTACCAACAAATGTCAACACCAAAAGACGCATTGAACAAGTTGATGATACCTGTCCACTATGTAAGGTACATCCAGAAACTCTTGATCATCTAACACTTTTTTGTCCAATTACAGGTTCCTCTTGGCAGTATCATACTTCATATGTACAACAAATACTCAATGCTACATCTATTTCTACTCTCATCACTGATTTGCTTATTGAGGGTGATCAAGAGAAAGTTTCTCATGTGTTTTATCAACTATGGATCAACTGGAAGGCCCGAAACAGAGCTATCTTCGAAAAAAACAGATATGTGGGAGAAGCATTTTTGAAGAGGCTATCACCATGAAGATGAAGTATGACACTGTGATCACAAGGACCAACATTCCTGACTGTACTGAGACTGAGAACCTGCATACAACATCCTGGATCCCTCCTCCACCTAATTCTTTGAAGATCAATTATGGTGGTGCTTATCTAGATGGAAAAATTTCTGCAGCTGCCATTCTCCGTGACTCAAATGGCAAATTTCTAAAAGCTTTGGCAAGTCTAGAAGGAGGAACTCCAATAGAAGCAGAAGCTTTGGGTTTACGTCTGGCAATTAACATCTGTTCCAGCGGGAAGCTAAGTCATGTAATCCTATAAGGAGACTGCAAGCCAATGATCGATGCAATCAACAACAAAGATTTGATCCCACAATGGAGAATCAGGCATACAATAGAAGAAGCAAGGACAGTAATCAACACTACTCCAGGCATCTCTTGCACTTTTATCAACAGATGTGCTAATCAATGTGCTCATTTTTTAGCTTCTGATACTCTTCATTTTTCTTCTGATACACTACTATTTCGTCATAGTACTCATCTGTTTACCTATGATGAAGTTTCCCTGTGTATTTCCTCTCATGTTTTTCATGACATGAGCTTTGTACCTCCTTGATTTTAATGCAAGTTTCCTTTCACAAAAAAAAAAAGTGCTTATAAAATGAAAAGAAAGTGAAAGTTATGTACAAAATAGGACTTTGTGTATGCTGCATTGTATGTATATTGGGCCCATTGTTCTCAACTCTCACCAAATAAATAGAATGAATAATACGCCAACTTTGCTCTATCCATCCAACCAGGATCTTATACCTCTTCTCGGTAACCATAAGAGCCACTCGAGTTCGGTCTTTAAATGCTTTAAATGTTATTTGTGATTCTATCTGGTCTTGTTTCATAAGGTAATCTTAATTTATTTTTTTTCCACATGCGACCAACAATCGACCACTCCACGTATATTGTGTTCGTCAAGGTTGATTAATGTAACGATCTAGACTGAAGAGTTCGCTACTGATCACCTCCACAGTTCTCGCTTGGAGAGCTAACTACTTGGGATTGGGTAGCATGATCAATAGAATTCATGCCTTCAACTTCTATAATTTTCTATCTATGACTTTGCGTAGAACAAGGAATCTCAATTCTTAGAAAGGTCTATTACTAGTTTTGTATTATAAAAACACAACTACCAGCTTCAACTGGGGACGAAAGCCATACCATTCAAAAAATTCATACGACGAATAAAACGATCCGTCCTCATGCACTTTTACAACTCAGAACAGTGTTGAAGATTTATTACGCTCGGGAGAAATGATTTTACGCAAATAACTTTTGACGATCCATGATTGTTTGATGAATTTCATGAACAGGATGAGCAAGTACCCTTATATGGTGGTATAGAACTAGAGTCACCCCTATATAACACATTCATTTGATGATTACAAAAAACAAGTTATGGTGATCGATATGTAGAGGCCATATTTTGACTTTTGAGGAGGGAGTTGTTTTGATGAAGTAGAAAGGATGAAATAATTTTGGATCCCTATAATAGCTCTAGTACCACTTAGATAACCAAAATAAAGAAGAGAAGAAGATTATTCACTCTCACCAGATATATATAACAGACAGTATATATATATATATATATATATATATATATATATATATATATATATATATATATATATATATATATATATATATATTAAAAAAAAAAAAAAATATATATATATATATATATATATATATATATATATATATATATATATATATATATATATATATATAATCCAGATAGAATATACATGCATGTAGGAATATATTATATTGGATAAAATATACACATATTTTTATATTTAGATAAGAGTCATAAGACATAAATATATAAAATATAATCTATGTATCCATCTTTATCTCAATTGATGATTGGGGATTATTGTTATATTCACCACAATATGCTACTAGACCATACCTATACTTCAATTGAAAGATTGTTGTTGGTGGGTTGTATCACGTTTTCTGTTGAGCTCTCAAAGTTAACTGGGAAGTTGTTCCAAAGTTAGTCCTACGTCAGATAGAAACTAAGTGGGAGGACGAAGTATAAACGATTCATGAGACTGTTCTATGACTTAAATATATATATATATATATATTTTTTTTTTCTATGACTTATATATATATATATATATATATATATATATATATATATATATATATATATATATATATATATATATATATATTCTCTTTTAAGTCATATGTATCAAGCTCAATAGATTGCTATTCTTACCTCCAAAATGTCCCTCCAACCATTCTTTCTTACGTGGAGCTGACATGTCGACAGAAATAACAAATTTTAACTCAAAAAATTAATTATTCAATTTTTTTAATGTTAATGTTAATATTAATATTAATTTTAATTTTAGTATTAATTTGATTGTTAATACTAATATTAAATTTAATGTTAATTTTTATTTTAGTATTGATTTTAATATAAATTTTAATGTTAATTTAAATTTAAATTTTAAAATTATCTTGTCAATTGTAATGTCAGCTATCATGTCAGACGACACCTAAGCTGCCCCATAAAAAAAGATACTTTGGTGGGATATTATCGAGGGACAAATAGCATTTTTCAATTCAATATATATAATATTTCATGGATCAACTCGGATTCAGATATTAATACTTTTTGACGAGGGGTATTAGAATCCAAGATTACGATAGGTCGGTTTTGGCACACTAATTTGCGTCAAGACATATTGTGCTGCACATAATATTGGATTATACATGTTTGCTTCCAAGGCAGAGTTAGGAGCGTAAGGTTGAGCAAGACGTGTGGTTGACACCCACTAGTGGTGCGAATGAATGTGTTGGTTTAGCTTTGTGGTAGAATATATCGAGATAATACTATGTTGGATCTTTTGGTGGCTTGCGCTCATCCTGATACGAGCTAATAACATTCGGTTGAGCGCTCAAGAGCAACAAGAGAGTTGGTTACAAAATTTAGCCAACACATCCAATAGAAAGTGAAAGAAAAATGCTTTATGAAACTCAAAATTTCATCCCTCCATGTCCCTCTGCTATTCCATCATGTCTTCCCCCCAACCCCCAAAGAGAGTGCCACATGACGGAGAGACATGGAAAAATAAAATTTTTGAAGGTACGTATAGCATCACTCAGAGTGAAAGTATGATGTCTAAGACTTGACAAGAAAATGTTCTTTTAGGTCACATGGGCCACGTTCAACATCATCTCCATTGCATCCTGGTATATGTATATATGCTATCAAGAAGAGAGTAACTTGGAGAAGGGATTAGGATGTGTATAGTAGCATAGGCCATTGTTTCATATACCAGCTGTGTAGTTGAGCCTATATCTAAAAGAATTTATTTCCTTTCTATGTAGAAGCTAGAGGTTGGCATCTATACATATGATCAGATGTTCCGAATCAAGTTAGTCATAAATCCGCTAACCTTTGCCATATGGAATCCAATACCCCTGCCTAAAGAATCACGATCCAACAAAAGATCGGATACAATAAAGTTACAGCAATCTTACCGACCAAAATTCGACAACCCTTGATATATATAACATACGAAAATGCTAAATGGCCCGCCCGGGGGTGGACCGCGGCTGTGCCTGCGCCGACGTGTCCACCCCCCATTCGCCCCCCCGCTGCACTACACGGGCCACGTCCAGAAAATTCGGAACCCCCCTCCAACAGGGGCCGACGCGTGGCTGCGGGCCAGGACCGCGGTCAGAAACCGCGGTCCATGCAGCATCGTCGTATAACATATTATCAAACATTTGTAATCTTGAATCTTGATGTTCGCCATCCAATTTTATTTGATGCATTAATTTGCACAGGAATTATACCGCATCGATCGTCTATATATAAAATCTGCTGCGGATAAGAAGCGTATCAAGTCCACTGGGGGGCCGGGGCCGGGGCCACGACACGAGTACGTCGCCGATGGCAGCAAGAAAAGCTCTCTCACAGAACACAGTTGTGCACAACTGGTGCTGCCAACTTTGCTAGCCTAGCTATAGTACGCAATCTTGAGCACATCTCCACATATATATATGCTGCTGCTTTTGTACACAATCTTGCCATTGCCAGTTGAGGCTCCCTTTAAAGTGTTAAAGGGACCAAAGCGAGAGTTTGAGTTGATACGTAGTATAATTTCAAATCTTTGAGTACTGATGATCAGACCCCTAGGGGTCCTAGTGTAGCCTTCTTTTTTCATAAGTCGTAGCTGTATTAATCCAGCTAGTACAATTCGACAGTAAGTGTGACCCTTGTTAGCAATCACCCGAATAAAACGCGTATTATATGCGAATTTTTTCGTATCTTACATAAACGTATAATACTTACGTATGTTTGAAAAATTCGGACTTATACGCGAATTTTAAGCATGTGGAGTTTTAAACACGTACCGTACGAATTTTTAAAACATTTGGCCAAAAAAAATTTGACTGCAAAACCCAACAGTTTTTACTTTCTTGATTCTTGCTGCTATTAAATATTAAGACCGGCACAATTATCAAAAGAAAAGAAGAAAAAAAATCTCACAGCTGTAACAAAAAAAAAAAGAAACCTAAGAATCTTTGCACATGTTGCTTGCAACAATCAAAGAACAATCTTTCGATTTTCTATCCTACTTCACTTTCTTTTCTTTATATAATGTTCCCCAACCTCATCTTATTCTCACACTGAGGCCTCGTTTGGTTCGCGGAATGGAAAGGAAAGGAAACTGATTCATTGGTATTTCCTTTCCTTTAGGAAATTATAATTCCTATAAACTTTCCTTTCCGGTATTTGGAAAGATCGGGATTATAGCCGGAATATATCTTTAATTTCCATTATAGTGTTTGGTGTTTGTAAGGAAAGGAAACAAAATCAAGTCAATTTTTCAAAAATACCCTCGTGCTAATAAAAATAATTATTACTCAGAAATATTTTTGTCTAAAAGATATTATGGATAAAAATGGTAAATAATATTATGAACATGGATATTTTGGTCAAAACTTTTTGTAATAAATGCGAAAAAGTTGGAGGGAAAGTGATTCCTTAGATAAATGGGAGGAACCACTTTCCCCCATATTTTCCTACCTCTTGGGAATCATTTTCCCTTTCCAACAACTTTACTTTGGCTCCCAAACATAGGAAATGAATCACTTTCCTTTCCCAAGCTCAAATTCCGGTAACCAAACGTGGCCTGAACCCTTGTTTATGAAGGAGTAGAGGTGGGTGGGCCATATATATGCCGAATTTTTAGTGCCGAATTTGTTCATATGAAACGTACTAAACACGAATTAAATCTAATCCGAATATTTTTCGTTAGACGATTCTTTGATCGAATTTTTTACCGTATTTTACTTATATTATGCCGATTTATACTCGTACTTTTGTCGTCCCGAATTTTTTCCTTTTGCCGAGTTGCTAACAAGGAGTGTGACCCTTGTTAGCAATTCGGCAAACGGAAAAAATTCGAGACGACAAAAGTCCGAGTATAAATCGGTATAGTACAAATAAAATACAGTCAAAAATTCGTTTAAATATACGAAAAATAAAAAAATTAAGGTTAGAAACTTCACATTCTTAAATATGTCGTCAAATTTGGTTAATTAAACAAATTTCAAACACGTTTTTTTGAGCCAATTTTTTAAATAATTTACACGGAACACGTTTAAAACTTCGCATGCTTAAAATTTACGTACTGATTTGGATCTGTCAAAAGTACGCAAGTATTATACGTTTATGATATAATACGAGTTTTATTCGGAGGATTGCTAACAAGGAGTGTGACACCTGGATGTTGTTGAAACCAAGGTTTGTCATGAATTCCAACTTCTTGCAATTTAGGTCAATTGTTCGAATGCTGTCGAATATTCCACCGTACGTGTTTGCTAGTAATTAAGATTATGGACCGAGACATAGTTGGAGAGAACGTGGCAGAAACTTGGCGTGTCGGTCGACTGAGCTGTTCCAGTACAAATGAATGGTGGCCATGAATGTTATAGCACAAAGCCTTTGATTCTCTGTACACTGCTATATGGCTGTCATCTGGAAGCCAAGGCTACGTCCATTGTGATTAATGGAACTAGGGATCTTGTTCTTACAATATATAGAGCACAACAACATCAGTACTAGACCTAGCTAGGAATAGTCACGGCATTATGCTTCGAATCGTCACGTAAGAATGTTCTTCGTTCACTTCATGAGTATAATTAATTACCTCTGTAATTAACTGGTGATTAATGATTTCAATAGCTCATCGCAATTGGTGGTGCAGTCTTAATAGTGAGGAATATCATGATCTTGATCTTGAGAACTATGAGTACGTCTCCCTCACTTCACATCTTCCTTGCTCGAACACGCGAGAAGCTTTCCCTTCGAGGAGACGTCGATCGCTTCAATGTATGATTCTAAAAGCGCCAATAAAACGGACGTTGCTGTCGTCCTCTTCAACGATAAGGAGCGTGCGTGCGTGCGTGCGTGGACCTCCGTCGATGTGATGCCAATGTGCTTGCACGTACGTAAATTCTTTGGCAACGTTGACGTCTGGTCACTATAGTGGCCTAAGCGGAGGTTTGTGACCTGTCGAGACGAGGAGCCGCCGGCCCCACCGGCCACTGGCCACCGGTGCAATTTCTGGCAGAACACTTGGCGTGCCACAACCTGGGCCTGTCCAGAGTCGATGCAGTACGTAGCTGTCAGCAGCCTTCGAGTGGTAAAGGTGTTGAGGAGCATAAATTAGGCATGTCACCTCCTCCAAACCCACTAAGACGGACCCCCATCAACGTGGACAGGTGGGAATTCGATCCTGGTAGAACTTTCCAAATGAGGAAACTAAACCGATTGGCTAGTTGTCAATGGAATTTTGACCTAATTAATGTTCATGGGTCTGGTTAGTTAACATGCACACAAGTCGATCCCTGCAACTTGAAGCTGGCTAGCCACACTACCGACGCTATATGTTCTCTTATTCTTCTTAGGTAGAGCTATGAGTGAGAAGAGAACCAAATTAAACAAGACGATGATATTCTTAATCTTCATTAGCGTATTAATTTCTTGAGTTGTAGTATAGTATAGTACAGTAGTTTGATATAAACCTAGACGTTTTCTTTTTCGGAAATGATAAACGGCCCACAGTTTTTCTGCCCGCGAGCGTGACCGCGGGACTACGTGGCTGAACCCCATTCGTCTCTCCCTATTTGCGTGGAGACCACTGCCGGTAGACCTGCCATTAGGAGCCTGCTACGTAGACTGCAGACCAAAACTGTGGTCCGGAAGTGCGGTTCACGTAGCAGCAACGTACTTTCTTTTCCTATTAGGCCTAATCCGATGATGCGAATTCAAACATAATCTTCCGCCTATGCGTGCAATTTTGAATTAGCATGCGTACGTACGCCACAAATGGGTGGAGAGCGCTCGAGCCGGAGGAGCCCCGACACTTGTCCCTATCATCTCCCTCTCCATTAATCTTTCTTTGGACCTATCGCGATCGATATGTTTTTATTCGGCTTACGCCATCTCCCTCTTTCCTTCTCTCTCCCCCCACCACAGAGGAAAGGAGGGACTGCAACAAAGATCGTAGGGTTCATATATATTCCTTTTTGTTCGATCGAGTTCGGTCAAGTTCACTTATTTTTACTTATCCACTACAACAAAGTGTCGTTGAGTGTAGCCCCCACTCAAGGGTGGACTAATACGGATATAATGATGCCTCCTGCCACGCTATGATATGGCTCCCGATAGAGCACTTTTTAATGTGCTCACCACACCAACTTAGAAAAGCAAATTATGTATGGAATGTTTAATTAGTGTTTAATTAATTGTTTTTTTTCTCAACTAACATATAACCCTTTTTCCCTTTTTCTTTTTCCTTTCTTCAACCTAAGATGTGTCAAGGGATCGGATACAACATTCATTAATTTGAGCCGGCGTCGACGGTCGCGACATGGAAAGTTATTGGTGGTATTTGTATATATATATGGAAAGTATTCGCGAGCGAGGAGATTATGGTTTCTTCAGGTGCAAAGAAAGGATACGATGATGATTAATTAAACCACAGTTAGGTTAGTTTTTAGAATTACTCAAGAAGCTTCTAAGGTCCCCTAACTAATATCGTACTATAGTAATAGGAAAATAGTGAAAAAGTTCACCGATCGATGACTCACATACCATGAAATCATTTAGTCTCCTTCTTAATAATTGTAATTAAGGAAAAAAAAAAAGTAAGCACGATGAGTGACGTGCATACTTGCTTTAACTAGTGATCCTAGCTAAATATTTCAACCTATGTGCAATTGTATTCATGCCATGCATATTAATTGTTGCCCAACAAGTTGAGATTTACTTACTAGTGTGTTTAAGGAAGTTGCTATTCAAGAGATTAACATAAGATGACATCTAATGCATGTGATGCCACTGAGATGTTGATATGCTGATGCATGTAGCTATAGCTAGGTTGGTCACACAGAGAAACTTCAGAGTCATTTGTGTACTATCGAACTATGTATGCACTTGTGATCATATGTTCTACTTAGACTTTTTTTTTTGAAAGCAAACTTCATTAAATTAAGGAGTAAAACCCATATCCAGATGGATATGAGGAATCAGAAAAGAAGGTATCTCTTGATACAGAGAAGTAGAAACATTGGTTGAGTAAAGAAGAGAATTTGAAGCTAAAAAGTGAGCACACTTGTTAGCACTCCTATGTACATATGAAAAAGATAATGAAGAAGATGATTTAACAGCAGATCTCGCATCTTCAATTGTATGACGAACTCGCCAAAGGAAAGTAGACGGAGAATTGATTGCATCAAGAAGAGGTTTGCAGTCTCCTTCGATAATCACAGTATGTAGGTTCTTCATATTGCAGATATCAAGAGCCAAACGGATACCCATAGCCTCAGCTTCTAGAGGTGAGCCACCATTCTCAAATCTTGTCATTGCCATCGTGAAATCGCCCTGGGAATTACGAAGAATCGCACCTGCCGACATTCTCTCATCTAGGTAAGCCCCATCAAAGTTGATCTTCCAGAATTGAACAGGAGGAGGCTGCCATCGAACATCTTGCTGAATCCGGAGTGTAACGTTCACAGAGGAAGGATCAGAGAAGGCAAAATCAGTACGTTCTTTGAGTCTTGAAGCATCTTCAGAGATTTGCAGTGGGTTGACTGGTTGGTGATTGAATATTGCTTTATTTCTTGCCTTCCAGATAGTCCACATTTGATAGAACAGAGATGCAGTCAGGGACGGATCACCCCTCTGGAGGACAGAGCTGATGATTGATGAAACAGTTGAATCAGAGTGAACCATAGTAGCGATCTCAGCCACATAATCCCATGATTTACCTGTAAAAGGACAAAAAAAATAATAAATGGTTAGTAGTCTCGGGCTCCTCCTTGCACAGTGGACATAGAGCGTCGATATGGTCGATTCTTCGATGGATATTGTCTTGTGTTGGAAGAGAGTTTGTAAGTGCTCTCCAAGCAAATAATAACACTTTAGGATTGATATGTGTGAGGGACCATAAACGCCTCCATTCATTGAACTCCTCAGTACTTCTGGCATTACAAACAGGGAATATCTTCTCATGGATGACTCTGTAGGCTGATTTGGATGTGAAAGAACCATCAGATGTATGAATCCACATGAGCTGATCACCAGAACAGTTAACTGATAATGGGATTTTCAGAATAGCATTGGCTTCATTGGGAGGAAAGAAGAGATGGATGAGATTAGTCTTCCAAGTAAAATACTGAATGTTGATCAAGTCACTAACTTTGTGTATCCAATGTTTACTGAAACTAAATCCATAAACTCTGAAACCTGTCAAAGAAGGGACCCATGGATCCTCCCAAATGTTGATGAGTGTACCATCTCCTACCGACCAGATAATGTTTCCCATTAGAAAATCTCTGCTGTGTAGGATACTTGACCAAATACAAGAGGACAATCTTGATGATCTAGCTGTCCAGAAGGAATTTTCTTGTAAATACTTGCTGGTTAGAAGGGATGCCCATACAGAATTTGGTTGTGAGAGGAATTTCCAAGTTAATTTGAGAACCAGAGAAAGATTGGCAATGTGAGGATCCCTAATGCCAAGGCCCCCTTGAAATTTAGGCTGAATGAATTTAGACCAAGCTGAGAAATGAATTCTTTTTTTATCAAGAGAGTCCCACCAGAAATTTCGTTGATGTTTGGATAATGTATTTGTAACTGCTTTAGGAAGAAGATAAGCAGAGAGGAAATATGTAGGAAGGGAGGCTAAAGTGGATTTGATTAAGGTAGTACGCCCTGCATGAGATAAACACTTCCTCTTCCACCCCATGAGTTTTGTTTGACTGGTATCAATAAGAGTTCGAAAAGTAGAAACTCTTTTTTTAGATTGTAGAAGTAGATGTCCAAGATATTTATCAGTAGGATGCATCGTTTGGACTCCCAAGAGATTACGAAAGAGCTCACACATAATAGGATCAGTTCGCCTGCTGAAGAAGATGGAAGATTTGTCGTAGTTTACATTTTGGCCTGACCAACATTCGAAGGTACGAAGAATGATCTTTACTTGAGATATGTTATGAAGGGAACTAATGCCAAAGATGAACAAGTCATCTGCAAATGCTAGATGGGAGTATCGATGGTGTGAATGACGAATAGATACACTATCATATAGAGAATTACGAACCATGATATTGTTTAACACAGTAAGAATTTCCATACAAAGTATGAACAAGTAGGGAGAAAGTGGACACCCTTGTCTAATCCCACGTCCAGGATAAAAAGTGGTGGAAGGAACACCATTGATTAGAATAGCAAACGAGGGTGTGGTAACACATTGCATAAATAATTCATGAGACTTGCCAGTGATGCCAACGCCAACCAGGACTTGATTTATAATACCCCAACCCAAACGATCATAAGCTTTAGACATGTCTACCTTGAGTGCAAAAGCACTGTTATTTGATTGGAACGAAGAAATGGAGTGGATGAGTTCCTGTGCAAGAACAATGTTGTCACCAATGTGGCGCCCAGGAACAAAAGCATTTTGGTAGGGACTAATCAATTTATGCATTAGAGGACGTAATCTAGTGGCCAGAATTTTAGAGATGAGTTTGTAAAGAACATTGCACAAAGCTATAGGTCTATAGTCCACCGGTTTTGAAGGGAATTTGACTTTGGGTATGAGGACAATATGAGTGTAATTAAGAAGAGGAGGCATAGCACCAGTTCTGAAAAAAGTTTGAACAAGAGTAGTTACCTCAGTTCCAATTGTATCCCAACATTTATGATAAAAGAGTGCAGGCAATCCGTCTGGACCAGGAGACTTGTGGGAACCCATACTTTTGATAGTTGCCAAAATCTCATCCTCTTGAGGAATCGAGCTTAACGATTCATTTTCTGTACTGGTGATGTTAGGGAGTTCTAACAAAATGTGTTCAGGAATTGGAGAAGTCTCTGTGGCTTGAAAGATAGGTCTGAAATGATTGAGGAAAGCAGCAGCTATATCATCATGTTCTGAAACTTGAGAACCTGATTGAGTAGTTATAGAATGGATAACATTAATTTGTTTCCTCATAGTGGCCGATAGATGGAAAAACCTTGTGTTCCTGTCTCCTTCCTTAAGCCAAGAAATATTAGAACGTTGTTTCCAATATAGCTCTCTCTGTAGATGAAGTTTGTTCAGGAGAATCTGAATATTACGTTCATCAATATAATTTGCATCTGAAGGGTTTTGAGATTGAAGGGCCAATAAAATACTCTCCTGATATTTGATTTCCTGATCAACATTTCCCATTCTTAATTTGCCCCAACGGTATAATCGAGATAATACACCTTTTAGTTTCAACTGAGTATCAGTAGTAGGTAGATGCATAAATTCACACTGGCTAGTGTGCCCACTTGGATCTTCCTCATATTGAAGATAGGGCGCTGCTAGCTTGCCCGTCTGCCACATGGCATCGTTCCGTTGGTAGGTCAATCGGCATGGAACTCATGCATATGGGTGTTGGGGGGGTTGGGGGGGGGGGGGGGGGGGGGGGGGGGGGGGGGGGGGGGCAATAGATTTTGGCCATGCGGCGGGCGGCCAGCCCGCCTGCGAGCAAAATATCATTTTCCTTGAACATTTTTTGTTCACATACAGTTTACATTTAATTTGTTCATTCAAGAACTTACTGACATGTGTTCCAACCGTGCTACTTTAGACGCGCTTTTGCATGCGTGCGAGGGGCTGACACGTGGCTGCAGGCCAGGATCACGGTCCTTGTAGCACTGCCGTTTCAACACAGCAAACACTTACGACTGCCGCGCGCGCGCACTTGCAGCTCATTGTTTACGAGCTAGGATCAGCGCGTGCTGATTGCTTTCCTCCTGGACAAGGGAAAGGAAAAGAAGGAAGAATCGTACACGCATGCAATTAAATTGTTGTGTTCGTCCTTGCCGATCACTTTTGTTGGGAGAGATCGAGCATGTCGAGAGAGAGAGAGAGAGAGAGAGAGAGTTGATTACTCCTCCTTCCTAGCTAACCATATACACACATGCCACTTGTAGCTCCGAGCTTTAGTCGCAACCAATAATTAGTCCGACTACAGACGGTGGAGAATAAGCCGACCAAACCCTAATTAATAGTTCTTCCTGCACATTGCGAAGATCTTTCAAGATTTGACTCTTTTAACGTCCGTCCGATATATGTATAGATAATCAACGAGCTGGACCAATCACGCACGCGCGTTTCAAAAGGATTGACAAGCTGTTGACTAACTAATAATATTATTAATAGTGCGTTGGAGGAATCATGAAGAAGCTAATAGCCTAATGCCAACGGTTAGGTACATTGGAGAATATATAGTGCAGGCAGCAGAGTGTCGTCTTCTTGATTGGAGCATGAATTGATATTTAACAATGACGGTGACATTAAAAATCAAGTCGAGTATCAATCTTCTAGCTAGCTAGCCAGTTACAAGGGTTTGATGTTTTTATACATTTGTAATTGAAAGTCATTGACTCTTCGATTTGAACTTGTATGTTGTAACAAACAACCTGTCTAAGAGCATCTCCAACCCTATTGTGACTTTGGAAAAAAGTTGTTGCCACATAGGAATGACAAAATTTTATTCAAAAGTTCTTCTCCAATGCAATTGTCAAGTCAATTGTGAAGCTTATGTGGCAAAAATTAAAGAAGACATTATGAAGTTGATTGTCTTGTTCTAGACAATGCACTTGACAATGTCTTCTCTTCCATGTCATCAATTATGAATAAAAAAATATTAGAAAAAAGAAACAAGATGAGTAGTTGTCTTAAAAGTTGCATTGGAAGTTGGAAAAAATACTTTTTATTGTCTCCTCAATACTTTTGCATTGGAGAGAATTTTTATATCTCATTGTCTTTTGAGATATAATTTTGCCACATAAACAAGACATTGTCTTGTGGCTCATGCCACATAGGAGCCACCTAAGACTCACAACACTTAACAAGACAACAGGGTTGGAGATGCTCTAACTCTCTCTTCTTCCTGGATGACGTGTCGAACTATCATTTGGTAGATGTAGTTGTGTACTACACTCAAGAAGTCAACATGCCGAAACTGAATTAAACCAGAAATCGCAAATGTTGGAACTATTTCGATTCGGTTGGATTCGATTCAATTTCAGATTTTCAGAAATTCGATCTATTCAATTAATTTTGACCATTTCAGTTCAGATAAAATTGAATAAACCGAATGCTCACTCTTACATTACACGTACGTTAGTTACATGTATTTTTTGTTTATATTTTTTTCTTTCTATTTTTTAAATATGTACTTGTACGACAATTCATTTAAAAATAATATAAAAATAGTTTGAAGTAAATTTAATTTTAAATGGTGAATATTTATTGTAGTTAGAAGTGTAAAATTATTAGTGGCTAGTAATTATGTTTGCGAAGAGATGTATAATTTATATATTTTACTTCTGTTGTGAGACAAAAGCTCAAACACACGGAGACGAAGCTTTCTCGTATATTATCAACCACTCAAGTGTACATTTGCAAGCTATCATAACCTCTCTTTATATAGGGAGGGAGGTTGGGGGTTATGAAGAAATGAAGGGCCAAAGGTCATGTAGGTTACAAGAAGATGAATGTGTAGAGACATATGAGTTACAACACTCCCCCTTGGCTCTCCAGAAATTCTGCTTGTAAACACCTCTGAGTTTCTTCGTCTGTCTGTAGCTTGTATCTTACAATTTTGACCATCTACTTGTGCCTCGTCAAAACCTTGCCAAATAAAACCCAGTGGAAAGAAACTTTGGTCGAAGGACAAAAGAGTACACACAGGTCAGTGTGATGGGGGTAAACTAACCATTGCAAAGGTGCCTCGTCAAAACCTTGTCAGGGAAAACCAGTGGGAAATAACCGCTGATCGAAAGACAAAAGAGTACACGATTGTTTAGAAGTATACAACTGGATACTCCCCCTGATTATAATAATCCTTAGTGAATAAGGGATTTGAACTGTGTCTCGTTAAAAACCTTGCCAAAGAAAATCCAGTGGAAAAAACTTTGGTCGAAGGAAAAAAGAGTACACGAGCATACATCAGGATGCTTCCCTTTTCACTCGCACTCAACAGGGTGCGGGATATACGCACAACATGGCGTTGGGAGGCACTTGTTGGGGCGCTCCCCCTCACATGCACACAACAGAGTGCAGGAAACATGTTTCACTTAGGCGAGCTCTGAAAGCTTCCTAAGTCCAATCTCTCTGACATGTTTCTGGAACGAGTGTTTTGGCAGTGACTTGGTGAACAAGTCTGCACGGTTATTCTCCGATCCAATGTGTTGCACTTCAATCTTCTGAAGCGCTTGTTTTTCATGTGTAAAGAACAACTTGGGCGATATGTGCTTGGTAGCATCCCCTTTGATGTAACCATGTTTCGCTTGATCAATAACAGCGGTATTGTCCTCATAGACGACAACAGGTTCATCTGGGTCATATGGAAGATCACATGTACTTCGAATATGGCCAATAACAGCTCGAAGCCATACACACTCTCTAGTCGCCTTATAGAGCGCGAGTAGCTCAGAGTGGTTCGTTGAAGTAGCCACTAAGGTCTGTTTGCGAGACCTCCAAGAAATCGCCGTGTTTCCAATGGTAAAGACATAACCAGATTGGGAACGCCCCTTGTGCGGATCAGATAAGTATCCCGCATCGGCGTAGCCAACAAGGGTCGCATTGCTTCGAGTGTCAAGAGCGTTGGACTCACTCAAAACCGCGTAGGGATAGAACAAGCCCAAGTCCGTAGTACCCTTAAGGTAGCGGAAAATATCTTTTATGCCATTCCAATGGCGGCGTGTTGGCGCGGTGCTGTGTCGAGCTAGACAATTCACAGCAAACGAGATGTCCGGTCTAGTACATTGGGCCAAGTACAATAAAGCGCCTATTGCACCCAGATAAGAGCACTCAGGACTCAATATCTCTTCGTCGTCCTCCTTTGGACGGAATGGGTCCTTAGTAATGTCTAGAGAGCGGACGATCATGGGAAGTAGCGGACGGCTTAACGTCAAAATGACTAAAGCGTCTCAACACCTTTTAGGTGTAGTTTGCTTGATGGACAAGAATTCCATCTTTACGGTGCTCGATCTGCAGGCCGAGGCAAAACCGTGTCTTCCCAAGATCCTTCATCTCGAATTCCCTCTTCAGGATATCAGCAGTTTCTGACAAGTCTTTTTCGGTTCCTATGAGATTCATGTCATCTACATAGACCGCGATGATTGCGTACCCTGAAGTGGATTTCTTTATGAACACGCATGGGCAAAGTTCGTTATTAACGTATCCCAAACCAATCAAGTATTCGCTTAGGCGGTTATACCACATTCGCCCGGATTGTTTCAATACATATAGCGAACGCCTCAGTCTAATCGAGAATGCGTTCCGTGGTCGGGAACTACTTGATTCAGGCATCTTTAGTCCTTCAGGGACTTTCATATATACCTCTGTGTCTAGATCCCCGTAGAGATAGGCTGTGACCACATCCATGAGCTGCATATTCAGTTTTTCGAAAACTACTAAACTGATTAAGTAGCGAAACATTATGATGTCCATTACGGGAGAATACGTCTCATCGTAATCAATTCCAGGGCGTTGTGAGAAGCCTTGCGCCACAAGGCGAGCCTTGTATCGCACAATCTCATTTCTCTCATTACGCTTTCTTAGGAAAATCCATTTGTGACCAACTGGTTTAACATTGGGTGGTGTTGGAGCAACAGGTCCAAACACGCTTCTTTTCGCTAAGGAGTCTAGTTCAGCCTGGATTGCTTGTTTCCATTGTGACCAGTCCGTTCGTCGTTGACACTCGGAAACACTACGAGGTTCCATGTCATCATTGTTCATAATGTCAGTGGCCACTGAGTATATGAACACATCATCGATGACAGTTTCGTTTCGCTTCAAAATATCGTCTAAGCTAGCATACTCGACGGATATTTCGAGGTTATCGGTATGATTAGGAATAGGCGTTTCATCTGGAACGCGCTCTTCTAATACATCGCCGTGATCCTTAATGATCTCATGTGGCAAATATTTTTAACAAGATTTCTCCGCTTTCGGGGCAGAACATCTTTGGAACCAACCGGTCTTCCCTTCTTCTTGGGAATAGCGGCGGACTGGACGGCCGATGGCAGCGTCCTTTGCTCGGCGGGTTCGACCGGAGCAACATGTTTCACAGGAACATGGCGTCTCTCAGGGACGTCTATCCTTGCAGGCACATTTGCAGCAGGTATAATTGATCTCGAGACTTTTGCTAGGTCTCTAAATGCGTCTGGCATTTGATTTGCAATATCTTGCAGACCTAGAATCCTCTGCACTTCCTTATCACTATGTGCAGAGGGGGGATCATGATGAGCAAAAGCGGGCACATGCCACGCTAATTCACGTCGTTCCTCATCAACATTAGCATGCATTTCTCCCCCTAACGACGGAAAGATTGCCTCATCAAAGTCACAATCCGCGTGTCTCGCGGTAAAGAGATCGCCTGTCAAGGGCTCTAAATAGCGAATAATGGACGGGGAGTTATAACCGACATATATTCCCCGTCGCTTCTGAGGTCCAAATTTTGAACGTCTCATCGGCTCAATTGGAACATTGACTAGGCACCCAAACACGCGTAAATGTGAGATATCAGGCTCACATCCAGTAACCAGCTGGTACGCGGAAAGTGGTTGGGTGGCCATGGGCCTCAGACGGACCAAATTTACAGCGTACAAAATTGCATAGCCCCATGCAGATAGTGGGAGTTTGGTGCGCATAACCAAGGTCCTCGCTATCACTTGCAGTCGCTTTATAAAAGCTTCCGCTAGGCCATTTTGGGTATGAACATATGCAACAGGATGTTCAAGATTTATTCCCAAAGTCATGCAATAGTCATCGAAAGTCTTCGATGTAAACTCCGCGGCATTATCAAGTCTAATAGACTTTATCGGATAATCCGGATGGTGAGCCCTTAACTTAATGATCTGGGCGAGGAGTTTAGGAAATGCTGCATTTCGGGTGGACAACAACACTACGTGTGACCATCTAGTCGATGCATCAACCAAAACCATGAAGTATTTAAATGGTCCGCATGTTGGTTGGATTGGTCCACAAATATCTCCATGAATTCTCTCAAGGAATTGGGAAACCAATCTCGTAGGTTTCACATGGAGTGGCTTGAGATTTGTCTTCCCAATCGAGCAAGCTTGGCATAGGCTTTTCGGATTTATAACAAAATTCTTTCCTCCAAGAGGATGCCCATGTGATGCATTCATAGTGCGAAGCATCGTATTTTGACCCGGATGACCCAGCCGGTCATGCCATAGCATAAAAGTCCTCTCATCAACTGGCGCTCGGCGAATGATGAGATTACTCTCGATGTGTTGTATCGTAGTGAGATACAAACCACTTGAAAGACATTTCAACTTCTCCAAGATACACTTTTGGCCGTACTGAGTGGAGGTAATGAAAAGATACTCGAAGCCATGTTCTCGAGCAGTTTCAACATGAAATCCGTTTTCTCGAATATCCTTAAAACTCAATAAGGTATGACTGGACCTTGGAGAATATAAGGCCTCTGATACTTCAACGGGAGTACCATTGGACAACGAAAAATGGGCTTTGCCAAAACCTTGAACAAGGGTTGAGGGTCCCGAAATGGTTGTCACTGAGGTTACTTTAGGCTTATAGGAGATAAAATATGATTTATCTCTCAAGATAGTGTGAGTTGTTCCACTATCAACCAGACAATCCACTGCCCCGTGGTCCATGCCTATAAGTAAAAAAAATTAAAGTTTGTCACACGTTTGAGGAAAGTGCTCGAAATAGAACTTTAATTTATCGAGGAAAACAGAAAATACAAACCACCAAAAGTTTCATGACTTAAATCAAACATAGATAGAAAATGGAGATTTATTCTTCCATTTCTGCTACAAAATCGGGGGTCTCAAGATTTAGATTTTCGCACTCAATGACCAGATTTGCTTCGGCCCGGCGCCCCTTGTGATAGTTATTAACTTCTTGGGGGGTCGCCCTGCAAGTCCGTTGCATATGACCATAAGCACCACATTTGTAGCAGAGAGTAGGCGCTTGGCCTTCCACTCTCGCTTTGGGACGACTGGCCCGTTGGTTCTTACCATGAGACTGCCTAGGAGTCAAAGGTCCTTGGTTCTTGTTAGAACCTCGCTTTGGGTGGCGAGACTTAAACTCGCCTCTGTTCCTTGGCTGGGACGACTGGCCCTTGTCTCGTTTCCACCGTGGATTTGGTCCACGGAGAGCGTTTGCATCAGGCATTGGAATTGCCTTTGTTCCAGCAGGACGAGAATTGTTGTTTCTCATTAAAATGAGACTGTTCTTCTCGTCTAGTAAAAGCTGGGTGATGAGCTCGGGAAACTTGGTGAACTTAGACTGACGGTATTGCTTCTGGAGCAAGTTGTCAGTGGAAGGAAATGTGGTGTATGTTTTCTCCAATAGATCACTGTCGGTTAATATCTTACCGCAGTATTGGAGAAGTGATCGAATCCTGCAGACTTCATTGTTGTAATCAGTTACACTTTTGAAGTCTTGGAAGCGCAGGTTCAACCAGTCATGGCGTGCTTCAGGTAGCCATATGGTCTTCTGGTGGTCGAAGCGCTCTTTCAGAGAGTCCCATAGCGTTTTCGGCGAGGAAATTTCAATGAACTCCGCCTTCATGGCGTCAGATAAATGCCTGCGGAATAGAATCATCGCTTTGGCGTTCATTGAGCGAGTGACTTCCACTTCACGCTCTTCCTCGTTATAGATGACGTCCAAGAGGCCCTGCGCATCTAGATGGTTCTGGATGTCTTGCATCCAGTCCAAGTAGTTCTTGCCAGAGGCTTCAAGGTTGGGAAAATCAATCTTGATCGACATTTTTCTACAACAGGAGAAAAAATCTTGATCAGTCAACATATAAAACGACAGGTTTATATGGATTTGGTTTGTATAAGCAACAACAAACAATCGTAAATAAAAATAACGGTTTTGAAAAAACGATTTTTGTTTAAAAATTATCTTATATCGATCGATGGGCCGATATAGAGAGGTCAATAAGTTTCTTGCAAAAATGCATAATTATAAATACAATTTGAGCAAAAAATAATATTCGGTCAACCCCTTTCAGTAGCTCTACGTGAATATGACCAGGCAGGAAAATGAGGGAGAAGGGTCACCGGGGACCTCTTAAGAACCAAGCCCCAAGTTCTTTCTGACATCATATCCAAATAGGTGAGCCTATTCGGAGAGACTTCGTAAAATTTTTGTCAAATGTAAGAATAAATAAGATTTTTCAAGAAATTCACGCTATTTGCGAACTGTGCAAAATAGGTGACAATTTAGTGCGTGCTCAAATGGGCGTTGCCTTTGAAAAATTATTAACCAAAAAGGTTATTTTTGGGAGGCCCAAATTTGGCAGAGCCAGAATTTGTTTATGTAGCCAAAACAATTTTTCAATTTTTACGCTATTACGCTAAAAAAAACGTACAACATAAGTAGGCAACAACACACAAAAGAATTGGTGCCTAAGCAAGCGGCACCAAAAAAAATGTCAACTATTTTTTCGACGTCTAATTAAGCGACGCCAAAAAAATAGCGAGAAAAAAAATACAATTTTATTATTCATCTGTTACAATGATTACTGAGTAACATAAAAACATTGCTACTGAGGCGCTCGGCAGGGCGCAGATGGCACTGAGGTTCTCGCCGGGGCTCTCCAAATCCATCATTACCAAAAAAATGTTAGCATTTAAATTCTTCGTCAATCATGAAATTTTTTTTATTTTTTTCAGAAAAAAAACTAACAAATATTTTGTTGGGATAAGTACTATTTAAACAAAAAAATTCTGAAGTTGTCAGTTTAAAAAAAATTTCAGAAAATGTCTTTTACCAAAATATATATAGCAGACTATTTGATAAACACGCCAAAGTATATTTTGATAAAAAAAATTTATTCGTATATATTTTTCAAAAAAAATGTCTAAGTATATATTATGAAAGCTTCTACTACCCTTAAAAATCACACACTACGTATCTCAAAGATAAAGAATGATGCAATTCTAAGCTTCTCATATCACAAAGTTTCTAGAATAGCCTTTAAAAGTTTACCTTACAATTCTGTAATTCGAATAAATAATATTCACAAAAAAAATTTATTGCTAACAATGATGTTGAATCTTCAATTTGATAAGGTATACCAATTTGATTTTGCTAAACGTTAAAAATATGACAAACGACAATGAAATAAATATCATCATTTAAACCTTGGTTCCGCTAATAGTGAACGACTATGGAGCATTCTAAACTAAGAAACTGTAAACTAGATGTTTATTATACATTTTCACAATTTGTTTTTTTTCACTTTTACAAACAAGAAATAATAATGATTAAATAAACATCTCTACACAGTTAAACTGGTACCTAAACAAGCATACAAAGACCACATACAGGTAGTAATAGTATCAAGTCTTGTGCAGGAAACCAACAATCTCAATATACAAACTATAAAAATCAATGACAGAATAGTTTCAGAAGTGTACTTTCAACAAAAAGTTTGCTCCAGCGACAACACTATCCATTTCGTCCAACTTATCAAGAGAAATAGCCAGCTTACTCAAAATGAAGAGTATATTAAAAAAATTTACCTTTCTTACCGTACGGTGGAAGAAAGTGGGAAAACAATTGCGAATATGCGGGATCGGCGACGAGCGACGGAGTGCGCGCGGGGCAACAGTAGGCGGACGTCGAGGCGAGCGGTACGTCGGGTCTCCGGCGTTGCACGAGCAAAGTGCTGATAACGTGTTGTGAGACAAAAGCTCAAACACACGGAGACGAAGCTTTCTCGTATATTATCAACCACTCAAGTGTACATTTGCAAGCTATCCTAACCTCTCTTTATATAGGGAGAGAGGTTGGGGGTTATGAAGAAATGAAGGGCCAAAGGTCATATAGGTTACAAGAAGATGAATGTGTAGAGACATATGAGTTACAACAACTTCTAGTTAATTTAATAAGGGAAAATTTATGAAATGTCCAAAAAATTAAAAAGTTTATGAAAAATCCACCGCGCAATAACATTTCATCGCGTGCCCAGAATTAGCAAAAAATATATAAAGAGGGTCGAATGACCTTTTTGTCCTTCCTTCTAATTTATTAAAAATACCCACAAAACTACTCTTAAAAAAATGTTTTGATACTTCGTCTTCTTCCATACGCTGCTCACTTTCGAATTTAGATTTTCTCCTCAAAAATCTTTAAAAACTCGTCGAAAAATTTCGGAAAGACCGAGACAAACGACAAAAGTGCTAAAACGGAGATCCAAACATCATTTTTTTTGCGATTCTAAAATTTCGGAAGACCGACTAACGGTAAAACGGTTTATCTCAGGCTCCTCGAAGATACGCTCATTTTGCGACAAATCGGACCTCGTTTCGACCTCCCAGTGCCTCCGTCTTAATTTACACGGAGAATGGCCATTCTCCGTGCTAAATTACACGGAGAATGGCCATTCTCCGTCTTAATTTATACAGAGAATGGCCATTCTTCGTGTAATTTAGCACGGAGAATGGTCATTCCAGTGTTAAAACGCAAGAAAATGGTCATTCTCCGTGTTAATTTACACGGAGAATGACCATTCTCAGTGTTAAAACGTAGGAGAATGACTATTCTTCGTGTAATTTAGTACGAAAAATAGCATTCTTCATACTAAATTACATGGAGAATCGGAGAATGGCTATTCTCCGTGTTAAATGACATGGAGAATGGTCATTCAAATGTTAAAACACAGGAGAATGGCCATTCTCCGTGTTAGAAACACGGATAATGCCATTCTCCATGTTAATTTATACGGAGAATAACATTTTTCTTGTTAAAATGCAGGAAAATGACTATTTTTCGTGTTATATCGACGGAGAACAGTTGACAGAAACCTAATTTTTTATTTTTTTTGTTTTGTGAAAAAAAATTTGACATGACTAAAGATTTAAGAGTTTTCGTTCTTCTTTCAAAACGATGTTAACTCTTATGGAAAAGAAGAAGAAGAAGTTCTTCTCTCCATAATTGACCTAATTGTCGGAAAAGAAGAAGAAGATGAGCGATGATCGCAGTTCGACTGAAAAAAAAGTACGGTGAACTACGAACGATCTTTACGATCTCTGCTGAAGATAAGAGCAATGGAATTCAGATCTCTCGTGAAGAAGAAGAAGAAGAAGAAGACGACGAGAATCGCAATCCAAATATGAGTTTGTGCGGAGGGGTAGTTGTGGTATTAATTTTGTAAATACAGAGCATCTAAAGGGAATCTTGGAATACTTAACGTGAAAATATATAATTCTGGGCATTTCATAAACCCATCCTGCGGGTGGATTTTTTATAAAAATTAACCCCGAAATTGAATTTCTCAGCAATTTTCAGATTTAATAATACCTTGATATAAATAGATAAGGTTGCAGAAGGGAACTTTTGAAACATGAAAGGTCTACTGTAAAAAAAAATTCCTATTAGAGATAGCAAAAAAATGTTAAAAGTAGGTTTAGTGATTTTGTCATGCTCCCCTCGATCTGTTGTTGGCTAGCTTGTCTAATTGTTAGTAGTACGTTAGTCGTTTAGTCTTACTATGGATTCGCAACAGATTATGTAACCTAATTTCTGTAGAATTATATCTCGTTTTCGGTTGAGCGTTCAAATGTGGCGACAATGGAGTTGATAATTTGCTTCCATATTGGATATTGTATTGGATCATAAGACGTAGATAATTGGAGTAGATTCAGGTCTTAAACGAGTAATTCGTTTTCAATAAGTGGTAGCAGAGTTCAAGGTTACGAAACTGAATTGGACTGTGCTTTCATATTATGGTCTTCAAGAGCGAAGATAATTTAACAAATCTTTTAAGACATATGGGTTCAATTCAATATCGGTCAACTTCGATTCGAACTACTGTTTTTTCCAACAATTTAACCAAAAAATTTGTGAGAATCACTGTTCCTCAAATCCATGGTTACTGAAAAAGAAGTTAACTAAAACCCTACAAATACTAAGGAATTTAGCTGTCTAATAATATAGGGATGCACGTACACGTATATATAGACGTGTCAGTGACATGGTGAAAGAGCATGATCATACAAAATCAGTTAGCTTTATTGCATGAGAAGCACATGCAGTGCCGGAAGAACTACACAACACGATGAAAAGCCGACCGGAAGCACGGAGCCACTTTCCACTCCATGTTTGACCGCTGTTTATAATATGTATCTGTTTGTAATTTGGATCTTTGATCATGCTTTTCCTCTGAATATTTGGAATTTCTCTACAACTATCTAACAATTTTTGTCACTACGTATTCTTCTGTTATTGTTGGTAACTTGGATACAGGGCCGGTCCTGGGATATGTCGGACAAGTCTTGGGGCTTGGACAACCCCCCTCTGCTAGACAATTCCCCAGGCTCAGTATGATCCCACCAAAGATCAGGGTCACGAATGACCACCAGGACCAGCTGACAATAAGGGTCAAGGGGCAACCAAAATTAGTTTCAGGATAGGACAATCCAACCCTCCGGACCGACCCTGCTTGGATATTCAAGGATCAAGTAAGTATATATATATATATATATATATATATATATATATATATATATATATATATATATATATATATATATATGACATATTCAAGATTTACAAACTTCCTAACGTACACAATCCACAAGATATTTGTTATGTGTGAGCTTATATCTGGTATTCACTTGAGTATTCAAAGTTTGCAAGGTCAAAGTAAGGTTATGATTGTATGACATAAACAAAATTCAACTGTTACTATTTTAGGGATGGAGGAGATGTTTAAGTGAGAGGATATGAATCTATCATATATATATATATATATATATATATATATATATATATATATATATATATATATATTCTACTATATATATATATATATATTCTACTATATAATAGGAAAACTTAGATGGTGAAACTTTTGAATTTCGAAAATACCTTTACATACTTATCTATTGTATACTATATAATAGGAAAACGTAGATGGTGAAACTTTTGAATTCCGAAAATACCCTTACATACTTATACTAATTAAAAATAGTTCATTAATTTTAATAAGGACAACTTAGTAATTAGAAAGACTATCCTTTGGTCTTCCTAAAGAGTCTTCATAAACTAATTAAGAAATGTTAAAATACGTGCAAGGCACGTGCCCATATGCTAGTATATATATATATATATATATATATATATATATATATATATATATATATATATATATATATATAGAAAAATTCTACAATACATCCGCTGGAAATGGATGTATCGATACATCCGAAATCTGGACCGTTGGATTTTAATCTAACGGTTCAGGTTTAATTCAGATAAAATAATACAGGAGACATCATTTAATGCTGATTTAGACTTCTGACCTGTTGGTAACTTGCTTTAGCAGGTCATTCTTCACTTTAATTTTTTCAATGAACACCCTAAATTAACTCATATTTACTCTCTCAAAAGTCCATCCAATTTAATCTGAACCTTTTTTTTTTGGGTTACAGGCCATGGTAGTCGTGGTGGTGCTGGTGGTGGTGGAAAGAGAAACGGAGATGAAAAAGGAAATAAGAAACGGTTCGGATCGCGTCGAACGTCGTCGAGCACCCCTAGAACAACGAGGAGTACCAGCTGCGCCGAGAAGAATCGGTCCGCTTCGCGTCGGACGTCGTCGAGGCCTCCTCGAACAAGGAGAAGTACCAGTGGCGCCGCTCTAATTTTACTGCCCATGCCATTGTCTGAAATTTTATTTTTCATTAGGAGTACCAGCTGCGCCGAGAAGAATCGGTCCGCTTCGCGTCGGACGTCGTCGAGGCCTCCTCGAACAAGGAGAAGTACCAGCGGCGCCGCTCTAATTTTACTGCCCATGCCATTGTCTGAAATTTTATTTTTCATTTAACAATTTAATATTTTGTTAATAAAGCTACATGTCATGGTGGTGGTGGTGAACTGAGGAAACCTGCTTCTGAGGTCGGGCAGATTATTTTTTAACTTTTCTAAAGATAATATTTTCGAGGAGAATATTTTTTTGGACAAAAAATGGCCATTCTCTTTGCTTTAACACGGAGAATGGTACATTTAGGACGGAGAATACGACGAATGGCCATTCTCTTTGCTTTTAATATGACGATGGACGGTTGAATACGGCGAATGGACGGAGAATGGCCATTCTCTTTGCTTTTAATATGGCGAGACATGGACGGTGATACGGCCAATGGACGGAGAATGGCCATTCTCTTTGCTTTTAATACGGCATGGACGGGAGAATGGTACATTTAGGACGGAGAATGGAGAGAATACGGCGAATGGCCATTCTCTTGCTTTTAATACGGAGAGCATGGACGGTGAATACGGCGATATGGACGGAGGGAATGGCCATTCACTTTGATTTTAACACGGAGAATGGATTCTCTTT